>OY747700.1:3930000-4320000 GCA_963556495.2 Valencia hispanica | reverse complement strand
TGGCTTCAGCCCACAATTAGGCCTACATTACCATATTGACCATATTGATGCCTAAACGTTACATTTACCCTACCCTAGTGTTTGTGAAAACACATTGAACAGCCGTAAACAGACTTATTTTTAAATTGTCCGCCGAAAAACGTAAACTCGACGGACATGTTGAAAGAGGTGATTCTTTTAACCTTGTAAATATATCGGCATTAAAAAAAATTCTGGAAAAACAGTTGTTACATCAGTCCATGTTTCCCTTTGAATATGTGTTCCCAATGCACAGGCATCGCCAAAAAAACGAGTGTGGTCATTACAAGCTTTCACCTGGCCCATAATTGCTTTTCCCTTTAGTGGCGCCTGCACCTTCAGCGCAAAGCTCTGAAACATGCTTGTTTGTAAGCTTGTAAGATTATTTTCAAAATTTTGTCCTTGATCTGAATGAATATGACTTGGAGGACCGAAAAGATGAAACCTATGCTTGACCAAAGCTTCCGCTACTGTGCTTGCTCACTGATCCTTTGTGGCGATTGTTTGAGTGTATTTAAAAAAAAATGTCTGTCATAACGAGGAGATTCTCTTTACCATCCAAAGAAGGCTCTAAGACAGTGAAATCTATGGCCAAAAATTTCATGTGGGCGGGATGCTTTAACTGAGCCCATATAGGTCTTGACTTTAGGTTGTAAGGCTTTTGACAAAACACACCTGTCACAGTTTTTACACCAAGCCTCAACATCCCTATACATCTTCGGCCAATAATAATGGGAACGTACAAGTTGTAATGTCCTTCTACCCCTTGATGACCGTGCTCATCATGGAGCGAGCGGAGAATGTGCTCCTGTAAACACTGTGGTAACACCTCAAATTCTCCATCCGGCATCCAGATACCACGGTAAAGCACCAACTCCACCTTTTTAAGCCGGCCCCACTGCCGAACCAGCTCCCTTGAAGCCTCACTAAGCTCATTTCGTTCCCTTGTATCTGGCATCCTACCCCTATCCCAGTATCTAAAAAATGTACCAATAATTGGATCCTGTAGTTTTAAAGTGGAAAGGTCAGACATGGACAATCCAGGCAACACACTCATCTCTGCCTGTACACCCCAAACTCCATCCTCTACCAGAGGGGCACCAGACTCACCTACACTTAATGGTGACAATGCGTCAGTATTTGCATTTTGTGAGCCTGGATGGTATTTTATGGCCAAATCAAAAGAAGCCAATTCAGGAACCAATCGCTGTTCTGTAGCACCTAAATTTGCTGTGGCTAAATGGCTTAACGGCTTATTGTCAATGAGTACTGTGCACTTATTCCCAATCAAATGCTCCCGAAACTTTTCTGTTACAGCCCACTTAAGAGCTACCAGTTCCAGTTTCATAGAGCTGTAGTTGTTCATATTGCGTTCTGTGGGTTTCAAACTCTAGCTGGCAAAACCATTGGGTCTCAACTCACTAGAACCAGGGAAGTAGAGAACATCACCCCAGTTCTAAAGTCCTTACACTGGCTCCCTGTTCCCTGCTCAGAGAATAGACTTTAAAATACTTTTACTAGTTTATAAATCATTGAATGGCTTAGCACCAAAGTATATTAAAGATATGCTGTTACTATAGCAACCCCCCCCCCCCCCCCCAGACCACTCCGGTCCTCTAATTCCAGTCTACTCAACATCCCTAGAATCAGAACCAAACATGGAGAATCACCTTTCAGTTTCTATGCTCCTCTAATCTGGAACAAACTTCCAGACAACTGCAAAGCTGCTGAAACACTGAGCTCCTTTAAATCACAGCTAAAAACGTTTCTGTTTAGAGCTGCCTTTGAGTGATGTTTTCATATATCATGTTTTGTTTATGTTTCTTGCTGTTTAATGCCTTGAAGTATCTGTGTGTGCTTCTTCCTTTATTGCTGTTTTTACTTTATATGCTTTGTGTTTTAATGCTGTTTTTATTTTACCCCTAATCATGTAAAGCACCTTGAATCACCTTGTTGTTGAAAGTGTGCTATACAAATAAAATTGCCTTGCCTTACACCCATGCTCTTGAGATAAGACTGCTCCTAACCGTCCATGGCTTGCATCTACCTCCAACACGAAGGGCTTCTGGAAGTCTGTATAAGCAAGAACAAGTGTGGTTATTAGGGCTGTCTGAGTTTTAAAAAACTCTGCTCACACTCAAAATCCCAGAATTCGCTCAGTGATTTCCGAGGTGTTTTAACCTTTCTACCAGCAGGAAGAAGCCTAGCCACTAATCCATTCAATGGAGCTGCTATATTAGAGAACCTTCTCTAATAGGATGCAACGCCCAAGAAGGACCTAAGCTCCGCCAAATTACTTGGCCGTCCCCAATCCCGTACTACAGCTACCTTATCAGGGTCGGTGGATACTCCCTCTGTTGACACTACATCCCACAAGTACTTAACACTCTTCTGAAAAAAAGTACATTTGGAGAGTTTCACCTTTAACCCCTGGCTTTCCAAACAAGAAAATAATTTATCTAATCATTCCAGGTGTTGCTGCACTGATGAGAAGAAAACAATCACATCATCCAAGTACAAGAGCACAGACTGGTACCGAAAATCCTCAAAAAGACGCTCCATAAGACGCTGAAACGTGCTCGGTGCATTACATAAACCAAACGGCATTCGGTTAAACTCAAACAAACCAAATGGTGTACTAAACACCGTTTTGGCTTTGTCCTTTCCAGACATCTCCACTTGACTGTACCCACTAGCCAAATCTAATGTAAAAAACCATTGGGCTCCTGCCAAAGCATCCAAGGACTCCCCAATTCTTGGAAGGGGGATTGCGTCTTTTATAGTCTTGGGATTCAACAGCCTATAATCTACACACATAAGCAAAGTGCCATCTCTTTTTGTTACCAAAACTATGGTCGTATAATACCTGTGTATATATATATATATGTATATATATATCTGTATAATTTGGCTTTCCAACAACTGTTGTATATGGTTGCGTGCCAATTCATTCTGGGAGGGGGGGACTGTCGGTATGGCTGTCGCACTGGAGCCTCATCTAAAACCGGAATCTCATGTTTTATTAAATTTGTGCATCCCACATCTAGATCGGTCTTAGCAAATACTCCCTTATTCTAATTTAACAGCACCCTCGCTTTTCTTCTTTCTCCTTCTAGATTTTCAAACCTAGGTAGGTCCAACTCCATTTTGTTTAGGCTTGTGTTACCATAAATGTTGTACAACTTTGGGTATCGACCAACACCTGTATGTGTAACTCTTCCTACAGCACAGCATCAACTGTCTGTACTGTGGCAATGACCCTGCGTGGTGTAAACCATACATCTGTTGTACCCACATTAGTGACTGGAACATAAGATAGACCCCGTTCTGTGGAACCAACAATCCTTCTGGCAGGCTGCTGTACTCAGGCCCAAGAGGTTCAGCCATAAGATCAATGGACTGGTGCAAAGGAATCTGGGGACAGTTAACTGGGACATAGCTCAAACTGTCCACTGGGATGCAAAAAAGCTTCTTAACCTGTACCCACACCGGATAGGGGTCTGGAGAGCTGGCCATGTTCTCCATGATCTGGCAGTACCTCAGAACCGTCTCCAACCCTGGTAAGGCCGACTTGACAATTGCTGATTCCCAGAGGTCAGGGCCATGATGTTTGTGCAGTTCTAAATACCAAAAATTTAGCACATTTATCTCCAACTCCCCTAGAATAGAAGCTTTTTTCTGTCTCATATAATTGTCAGTTGGATCCTAAACAATTAACACACCACGGCGAGGGAGAGGCACACCAAAAACATTTACATCCAACTCAATATAGCCTAAATATAGAAAGTCTAATCCATTAGCCGCTTTCAAACCCAGCGAACCACAATCCCTCAAACCCTGTTCAGACAAATGAGAGAAGTTGTTATTAAAAAAACTCTCAGTCAGAGTTGTAGCCATGGATCCACTATCCAGAAAGCATGGAACCATGACTCCAGCAAAATTCACCTCCGCCTTCAAAAACTCCCAAACCAGATGGCTTAGGTCCATTTTTGCATTAGCTGCAACACAACTTGAGCTCTGAATTTCCCCCACCAGTGTTTGGCTCTGTAAACTGACAGGCTCCAGTTTCCCCATTTGCTCAGGCTGGGTAGCCCCTCTAGCATTTTTCATGGCAGTAAGACAATTTCAAGCAATATGCCCACTTTGTTCACACCGAAAACAAATGGTCTTGCCATCAGCCGTTCGTCTTGGTCTAGTGAAGTGTGCTGTAGCTGGAGGTAAAGTTTGGGGAGTCAGTGCTTTAATAACCAAGTCCAACTGAGTCTGCTGTGCTTTTAACAGAGACATGAATTCACTGTGATGAGAAGATAAAGCAATTTCGCAAGATACAACAGTTTCATTAGAAACCATATTGCACTCAGTTTTATATTTCAGTTGACCACCATATTGAGCCATCCACTTAATGGCCTCCGCTCTGACCTCACGAATAGTCCGGGTAGGATTTACATTTACCAAGTCTTTAAACCACTATTTTCAAAGCTTGGTCTCTAATACCCTCACAAAATTGATCACGCAGGTCCTTGGGTGCTTTAGATGCAGCTTGGACATCTGTTTAATAATAGCGTCCATTAAATCCAAAAGGGAATGAGAAAAGTCAATCCTGGTGTCTGCGATTCTAAAACCGGCGCTGTAATGAAATGTGAGAATGAAAAGATCCATTGACATCCTTCAAAACTTTAAAAATTGACTCCATACAGTTTCTCTGATCCGCTGGCAAAATTTTTATTTCTGTATGAGCTGCGCCCTTTAGATGGTCAAAGACTATTTGTGCAGGTTCCTTTTCAGTTACTGTTCTGGCTTGCGCATGTCTAATTTGTTTAATCCCCTCATCCAAGGTCCAGGAGTCATTGGTGTCCATTTTCCTGGAAAAACATGGCAATTTTCGGTCCTGCTGCACATAAATGACAGGGACCGGAGCCTCTGACCCCGACTCTCCAGAAGAGGTTGAAGGGTTTCTAGACTCTGTAAAATCATCAACGGGAGCGGCACCAGCTCACAGTGTTGCCAGTTCCTTCTCTAAGTCCTTAATTCGCTGGGACATGGCCTATTTTCCTGCCTCATGTATTGTTCTACTGCCACTGTGCTCCACAGCCCAAGCACGGTCACACTGCTCCTGCTGTCCTTGAAAAAAAGAAAAAACAAAGTGTACTAGCAAGCCACTTCCCTACACTAAAGCATTTTTATAAGGGAAAAAATCCTGTCAGCCATGCCAAAGGTTGTAGGCATTGTTGTAGGTAACGCCTGCTACATTCATATAAGCTCACTAAGACAGCTGATCAGGGGTGTATTTAGGAAGATTTGAAAGAGGGCTAAATGGGGGCCAATGATGATCTTAGGGTGTCACACTAAAATAAAAAGCAAGGCTGGAAGCAGGGTGGCATAGAAGGACGTGGGGCCTAAACTGAGTGATACACATAAGACTCAAAACATCAAGGTTAAAGATTGACTTAAACTGAAATATAGAAACCAGATAAAAATTCTGTGTAATTGAAGCTATTTCTCTTATTTCTTAATTTATTATGCATTAAAACTATTATCCACATTTACATACGACGAACCATTGTCACTTACTAGGAGTTGGTGACAATGGTATCTTTGTAAATTCAGAACAGAAGGTTCTGCTGCAGAAAGCAGGGGTGGATTAAAATCACTGACTAATCGTCTCATTTCGTTTCTATTTTATTGAGTACCAAATAATCAGCTGCAGCTCTATGATATAATAAATAGTGTACACTACATCTGTATTTAAAGAAAATTGTTTGGACTGAAGTTGGTAATGATTTAACTAGCAAAAATCTGAGGACCTACGTGTTCACTAAGAAACACATTATACATGTTAGACAATACGTTCTTGCATATTCTCAAAAATAAATAGATACAAATCCACAACTTGTGAGTACATTGCCCTACATGTTACAAAAATGTCCTGTCTGAGTGTTGCACTTCAGTCTCATTTCCCCATATTAGACACTGAAGTCCCATATTCTCCTTGGCTCTTTTGTTCTCTGACAACCCGGAAACAACAGAACAAATCACACAGGACTCAATAGATTTGGTACGGCATATGTCGGGAATAGAGTGTTATCTCAAAGGTCCCACTTTATTCAAAGATCTTTTGTTAACTTCAGCCTCTTTATTTAGAAATTCTGCTACACGTCACCACCCTGTAGAGAAGGGGCCAATCCCTCCTTCTAGTTACAATGAACACATGTGATTGGCTGTTTCCTTCTACATAGTGCCACAAACACATGTATCAATCAGTTATGCCACACTCATTACTCACACTCAATCTCTCTCAGCCCTGAGAAAACTCAAAACCAAATTAATGCCCGCATCCTCCACCATTTTGTCGGCTCCGTAACCCATATGCTCTGCAACTCGCTTCTTACTCAGAAAGGTGGGGGCGCCGAACTCCAAAACCCCGGCGGGAAGTGTTTCAAAATAAGACCCAGAACTGAGAGACAGAGAGTAAAATAACACACACACAACAACAGATATCTGTTTCACATTGGACGCACCTGCAGATGGGAGCCAGAAAAGATCTGACTCGCTTCTCTACAAGGGTGTACCATTTTTATTAAAGAAGAACAAAGAAAATATCACATGACTCCTCTCCCCTCCTCCTACATCTTAACAGGTCAAATATTTTCTCCAGGTCTCCTGACCTGGTTTTATAGCCGTACCATGAACTAGAGTTATAACCGATCCTCCCTGCTTTTAGTTCATATCTTTGCCCAAGAGTTTTTCTACTTAAAACCTTACCCCCATAAAATACTGGTAAACAGTCATGTTTTACTACCCTGAATAATATAACCAGGCCTATTTACCTCTAAACGCTTACTAAGATATATTTAAAACATATGTACTGCATAATAAAAATAGCCCCAAAAAAGTAGAATACAACAAATCCCTCTTTCAATCTATTTTCAAATAGATTGATCACTCCTCTGTACTTCTCCTTCAGGCTCCATGTGAGGGAGTAACAGATATTGACCTTGCATATTATCACCAACAGCTTTTTCAATACACTTTGTGAGCAATGAACGTATACAAGGAATACAGCAACATCCACATAACACCATAGTTGACACAAATACTGCTAAAGAAACCATTATAGACATTGCCAGAGTCTTCCATTTACCAAACATATTATTTAACAAATCGTCCCACATTGAGGTATCTACACCTGATTGTTCTTTTAGCCTATTTGAAAGTATTCTGAGTCCTTCTACTGCCCTAGTTAATTTACCCTCTGCATTAGTATTATTAGGGATAAAAACACAACATTGATCACCAAAGATAGAACAGACGCCACCGTTTTGAGCCAGGATCATGTCGACCGCTATTCTATTTTGAAAGGCCATTAAGGAGGGGGCTTTAAGTTGCTCGTGAACAGCCTCAAACCCATCTCTAGTATTATTAGCTAATTTCTGTACATTATAGTGTATATAGTTTATTCTATCCACGTTCTTGTTCAGGGTACACCACCAACAAATACTTGATTCTCATCCTGCTGAGATCTGATTAACCAATTTATATTCGTCTGGAACACCTCTAGGAACTCCAATGGCATCAATATAAGTTGGATCATCTTCATGGCTTAAGTCCCTCTTTCTAACATGATTATTCAAAGTGAGAAGAGTCTGGTCTCCTGTGGGATCATAAGTAAATATTGCTACTGGCATAATTAATGTAACAGGTGCACACAATCCTGTCCAATTACTAGGTAAAATGGAGCGGAGAATTTTTCCTCCACACCACCACCAGATATCAGCACGAGCCTGAAAAGATTTAAGGAAAGTTTGGATTGAATTACAATATGTAATGTTGACTGAACCCACTAGTTTATTTCCAGGCTTACCATTTTTGAAACAAGTAAAATTATTTGGAGCTACATTACTATCAAAGAAGGGTGGGGTAGCTCTGTTATCAGGTATAGGGAATAATTTTTCCCAGTTACTACAATCTTTTACTGGATTTTCACTAGATAGCAGGGAAACCAGATATGTTGTGTTGAGCTCAAAAGGTGCAGGGACCACCTTGAGAACAGGTCGGGCTCCCATGCACACAACACAGTCCTGTCTCGCTTCTTGTCCTGCATGTTCTACCATAAGCAACCAATTATTAGTGGAGCCTCCCACACCTGTCATCATTTCAAAGTAATCGTCCACAGATGGTTCTTCTTTAATTATACTACCTCTTGCTGCTGAGGCCTGATTTTGACTTACTGAGGTGGAAACATTAAGAGAGTCTTGACATATTGTAATAGGAAATTGAACATCTTTTCCCCCTTTATGAACCCAAATTATAAAGAGAGTACAACCTTCCCCCTTCTGGAGATATTTTAAGGGGAGGAGATCACTCTTAGTTAAATTAACCGTAAGAAGTAATTTATCTGCAGTCTTATCCAATTTAACCAAGGGACGCATGTGTTTTGCAAAAGCGGTAGTGGTGTACCTTCTCCAGTAATATCCTAGGGGATCAGCAATTAAAGTGGAGCAACTAGTATCTTTTTGATCATTTGTTATGTACCACAAGGGGTAGGTTTTATATTTACTTGCTTGTTGTCCCTTATAAACCAATGTATTTAAGGGAATAGTAATCACTGCAGATCGTCCTTTTGGTATACAAAATTGAGAAAATCCATGATGTGCCTCGGAAGTGCCGCACCGTGAAGAGGGAGATGGTTTAGCCATTAAGTTTCTTCTCTGTCTAATTGAGTGAACTCCAACCTGCGTTTGATTTGTAGAACTATTATAGGGCCATTCACCACAACAGTAAAAGATAATATTGACCAATAACACCATGCAAAAACCTGTGGCGCACAGCACCTTCTTATTTCCCCAAAGATGCATATTTCTGTCTGTGGTGTGATCCTATGTTTATTTTATCCAAAAAAAGAAGGGTGTCTGTTTTTTTCTTTATCTTTACCTTTAAGCAATATATATATATATATATATTTTAATTTATTATTATTGTTTTTTATGTTTTAACCTAATTCTCAATATTCTTTTAGTACAAAGCAAACTCTAGCAATTGTCACCAACCCCAAAAACATCCTACAAAAACCACATCATAATGAAAAAAAGAATAAGTTAAACAAAAATTAGTAGTCAGTCAACCTGATTATAATTTAAACACCCCTTAAAATGTTTTAGCTTATTAATAAAAAGTTTTATGAAACCGTAAAAACTGAATATTAAGAAAAAATCCTACAAATTAACTACTTAAAAATTATTTGACACCCTCTTAGGCAGTGTCTAACAATCTGCACCTGTAAATAAAAATTGGTTAAACAACCTGTAAAATACAAGAAAAATGATTAATAAGTGTTCAGTCTTTATTATTTTCTTCTCTAGTCTTCGCTCTTGTTTATTTCTCTGGCAGCAGGCGGCTACAAGAGTGATGAAATGATTCAGTACAGTGGACTCTTTATTTTTCCCAATGTTACTGTCTTTTATGCAGATCGCCCTCACTGAAATGACAGTTACTTCATTAACTGAACATTTCCCCCAGTAAACACAAATGCACAGACAGGCCCCGCCTCCAATAGCTTCCCCCACCGATTGTGAGGTGGTTAAAACCTGCTGTGAAATGTGTTAGATTTCTTGCGATCTTTTCTCTTTGGTATAATCCCTCTTCGAGAAAAGCAAGTCCAAATTGCTTATCTCGCCCAAATTTGGCACATATAGATTACACTGGATGATTACAGCAACCCCAACCAATCTTCTGGGTGGGCCAGGCCCCGCCTCCTGGCTTCGGCAGTCGACACCGCCTAGTCAGAACCGACACCACCCACTGCAAAGAGATTCTCCCAGGTCAGCCGAGAGCTGCTGCAGCGTGAGGGACAGGAGGGGGGTTGGGGGCAGGAGCACACTGGGACCAGTGAAACCAAGTAGAACCCTTTCCCCGCAGCTGGACAGCATGGGTTGTACGAGCAGCAACCTGGAACGGGCCAGACCACCTGGGCTCCTGCCACTTTCTCTTATACACCTTCAGCCAAACGCGCCCAGCCTCGGAAGGAGACACCGCAGGTCCCTGCACGTCACGGGGAGCCGGAAGGAAGGAGGAGACCAGGCCCTTCAGCTGCTGATGATCACTGCGAGGAACCATCCGATGCTCCCACTAAAGGAAGCATTAAATCAGGGCACCCACATGCCCCCAGTGGTAACTTAGATCTGGTATTCTTAAATGGCCCCTCACTCTCCTCGTCCACCAACGTCTGCACATTGTCAACCTGTACAACTGCTGCACATTCATCACGTTGACTGGGGCTGGCACTCCCTGGAAGGTCTGCAGCTTGCCCCCATACCACAGATGCTAATCTTTCCTGATCCTGCAGCACCTCATCCATCTGTCGCTGAACTTTAGTTAACCTGTGTTCGTGCTGCTCCATCTCGTCCATCAATTTAGCATTATACGCCAAGAACAATTTATCAGTGTCCTGTTCTACTTTGTTGCTAACTAATTTTAGTAGCTGTCGCTCTTCCTCCCCAGTGTGTTCAACAATCCCTTTACCGGTGACTTCAAAACGCAATTTATAATCTTGTCCCTCATCTTTTACCTTTAGATCACCCTTTGGTTTATTAGTCAATGGTTTATGGGCTACAGACCTCTGTGGGAGGCCACTCCAGTGCAACACTGCACTGCTTGAAGGAAGGGGGGGAGTAGGAGAGGTGCCCATCGGGGATGGCGCACAAGGAGATGGTGAACTCTGTGCGGCACCCTGCGTGCTTTGAAGTACAATCTGGCCATTGTCTGTCTCCAACCCCCATGAAATATGTGTTTGACCAGAGGTCGTCAACATGGGGTACATGGGCTGGTACGGGGGAGGAGTATGGTCTGCCAAAAAACTACTTTCTGCAGTAACACACAAATGATCAATACCCTGTCCTGTTAAACCCCATGTTTTCCACATTTTCTCAGCTTTTAAGTGTCTCGTTTTAGCACCAGTGATGCTCCTTGCTGTTTTAGCCTTATCTGCAAAACGCTTTCCTTCCTCAAAACACATCTGTGAGAGACTCCGCTTATCATCCCCTCGGGCACCATGACAAGCCCACATGGCCGTCATAATGCCCTGGAACTGGTTTTTATCTTTTTTACCGGGCTTATTAACTAAAACAGAATATAGTTTAGAAATGTATACTAACAATTGGGCATCTAAAGTACGCCACTCCTGTCCCTGTGGAGCAGGGAGTAATTTATATTCGGCTGCCATTGAAAATTCGTAACAAAATCCAAAATGGATTAAAATTTAACAAAGGAGGTTATTTGTATTAACTCTATAAATTATTTATTTTAATTGATAAACTATCAATTCGTAGGCCCAAATTTATCCCAATATTAATGCAGTTAACAGTAAAGGCAGCCACAGTTTTTATTTATTTAATTTTCCTTTATTTCTTTTTATAGTGAAGGGGTTTATGTATTATTTAGTCATGCAACATTAAGCTTAATAATGTTTTAGGCAAAGCCGAAACGAAGGAAAGCTAAAAAGGTTTATAAAGCACTGTTTATCTTATCATTAATTTATTTATATACGGAGATTATTGCCGTTTCGTCTAAAAATCAAAGAATTCCTAATGGAGTCCGGCTGGCGCCAAAACCCGGGACGCACACTTCGGCGAATCACACGAAGAAATAGAAGTCTCCCAATATAAAGCAATTTTTATTTATCATTAAAACATATACCGAAAGAAATACATTTAAAACTCGCTTTGCAACACAAAATCGTAAACAGTTTGCTCAAAAAACTCCACCGGACTGGCTGACCAAGTCAAGCCCAATAGAACTTCCGGGTCACACCGCGGAATGAATAAGCCGGCACACAGATGGCTAATTCTTCACTACGATGCTAAACTTAACAAACCGTACTCATAAGTAAACCAACCAAAGACAAGAACAAAATGCCTCCAACAAAACCACACTTCGCCACCAATACTCGAATGACTGTTTAACCGAGCCAAATAAATACAGTTCGGAAGCTAAGCTACCAGAGATTAGCTGTAACCATGAGCAACCTAGCTCAACCGGAAGCCAAACGTGACCGCTCCGTTACAATAAAAAAGTTCTTTTATATATATTCTAAAGAGTTTACTACCAGTTATCCATAATAACAGTCCTATATATGTGTTAGACAATGCTTTAGACGTGTTTACGTAGTTGCACAAGGTTGAACGCCTTTATTCCAGGCGAGACTCATCCACACTGTGTGTTAGCCGTAAACTAGCTATGGTGGTACTTTAGCCGACTGAAAATGATACTCCCTTATTCCTCTACAATGTCAAGCTTCTACGCTTATTGTCTATACAAAAAGCGCGGGCATTGTCAAGGCGTTTAAGATTCGCAGAGGAATTATGGTTTTAGATTCAGTCGGTTAGTTCCCCTAAATGAGGAGTTTATATGAGGCCGGTGTGCAAAGAGCTACATGGTAGCTCCCTCCCGTAACCTCCACTCCTCCAATCACACACACTCACACTAGAAAAAAAAAGTACAGCAATTTTACAATATCATCAACCACTGACCTCAACTAGAGCCACCAAAAGCCGGACCATTAAACACTATCCAATTCACGTGGCTCAATCGTGCGTTTGGAAGATACGCCGGCCTCTTCAAGGGAATCCGTCTGGACAACAGAGAGCACACAGGCCCTGCCGCTGTCTATTCTTTTCGCTTGCCAGCCTTAAAGAACTCCGACAGCGTCCTATCGGAGGCGAGCGGCCAACTCTCAAGCCCTGGTCCGCACTTCGGTCGGCCCTCAACCGAAAGAACAACACGTCAACATTAAATGGAGAACGTTTAAATCGATCAATACCTATTAATTTGGTGTTAGCGCTTTTCCAGATTGATACAAAACCACCCGGGTGTTGATTAGCAAGGATCAATCCAGTCGCTCTCCGATTCTCTGTTGAACTCAAAGAAAAAACAAAAAATTACTGTAATGCCACAAACACATGTATCAATCAGTTATGCCACACTCATTACTCACACTCAATCTCTCTCAGCCCTGAGAAAACTCAAAACCAAATTAATGCCCGCATCCTCCACCATTTTGTCGGCTCCGTAACCCATATGCTCTGCAACTCGCTTCTTACTCAGAAAGGTGGGGGCGCCGAACTCCAAAACCCCGGCGGGAAGTGTTTCAAAATAAGACCCAGAACTGAGAGACAGAGAGTAAAATAACACACACACAACAGATATCTGTTTCACACTGGACGCACCTGCAGATGGGAGCCAGAAAAGATCTGACTCGCTTCTCTACAAGGGTGTACCATTTTTATTAAAGAAGAACAAAGAAAATATCACATGACTCCTCTCCCCTCCTCCTACATCTTAACAGGTCAAATATTTTCTCCAGGTCTCCTGACCTGGTTTTATAGCCGTACCATGAACTAGAGTTATAACCGATCCTCCCTGCTTTTAGTTCATATCTTTGCCCAAGAGTTTTATTACTTAAAACCTTACCCCCATAAAATACTGGTAAACAGTCATGTTTTACTACCCTGAATAATATAACCAGGCCTATTTACCTCTAAACGCTTACTAAGATATATTTAAAACATATGTACTGCATAATAAAAATAGCCCCAAAAAAGTAGAATACAACAATAGCCACAAGCAGATAAGTAATTTATGGAGGAAAATAAGCAGTTACTGGTATGTTTAACTTGTGAAAGAAACTTAATTCAAGGATGTTCTCTGGAATGGAGATTTACAGCTCAGTAGCCCTACAGGTCAACTGCTAGGAACAGGAGGGGTAATTTAGGCTCAGGAGGATGTCACGACAAACTGGTTTATGAGGGGGAAACAAATCCCTTTATACTATCTGTTTCCTGCAACTGGCAGGTTGGGTAATAAAACCCACTGGTGTTTCACCCCTTGACCTGGAGTTGAGGTCAGACTTCTTGCTGACACAGTTCCTTATTCTATAAGCACTTAACATTCTTGTGATGACAGAAGAAACAACCTCATGCATGTAATTAAAATATTTTCCACACTGAGACACTCCCACATCTTCCAATTTGGAAGAGATAGCTCAAAAGTTTTTGCAAACGTTGCAGTGTAAAATATGCAAATGTCAGATGTCACTACAATACTAACTATTAACCATACCTCTAAACCCAAACCATTACCCTCGAAAAGGGGATCCACCACATTAGTACCAAGCTTTTGTCCCCATAAGGCCTGTTGGTCTTCAGAAGGTTAATACCAGAGAAGGTCCTCTATATAATAATAATAATAATAATGATAATAATAATAATAATAATAATAATACTTTATTGATCCCACGGGGGGAAATTCACATGCTACGGCAGCATATACAAACAAGAAAAAGAATAAGGTGCAGAGGTAAAAGACAGACAGCAATATAACACTACAAAAGGAACTGCACATAAATAAATATAAATATACAAAACACAATGGGATATTGCACTGAGCAGGTGATAGTGATGCGCTAATAGCAGTTATAGTGTGGAAAAGTAGATCCAGTGTCTTTTTTCCTCTGGTGTGGCACCCAATTCACTGGGCGAACGTAGGGAGAGTAGAGAAGGGCGAGGCATGGCCAAAGTCCCCACCCACGAGCAGGAGCGGTCCTGAAAGGATTCAAGCTTACGCGCACCGAAGGGAGGGGGGAGCAGAGCGCCGTCGCCTGTGGCCAGCTGCGCAGCTCGATGGATTGACCCCAACTATCCACCCCCCTTTCAGGGAAACCTTAAGCCTAGCTTATACTTCTCCGTCTATGTCGGGACTGATGAATGCAACGCTATTATCTGTCGACGCAAGGTCTCTCCATGACCTATGCAAGGACACACGGAGTAGAGCCCAATTTTCTAACTATCCACCCAATGAAACAGATCGCACGCCTGTGATTGGTCATCTCAAAACTGCCATCATTTCCAGCTTGAAGCTACTTGCTTTAAATTTGTCAACAACATCGGTGTCGCCCCGTCCGCTCCTGTTGAATACTTTGTAATAAAAGTTTTCTTTCCTCGAGATCAAGCAGTTCCAGCTCAATCAAAACTCGTTCTGTCGGCCATTGCTCCTTGAGTGGATGCATGTTTACAGGCTGAAGTAAATATTGTCGTCGACCAGAGACGTCACTGCAATAGTAGGCAGACCCACCAATAAAGGTCTGCCCCCCCTGCTGTCCTGGAGCCTTCGTCCACCTCTGCTAGCGCTTCTTTTCCTTCATATCTCAGAGGGAAGGTCCGGCTTCTCTGTGATCTCTGGTGTAAACAAGAGAGCCGTGTCTGGAGCCCAAAAATCAGTTAGTCACAATCTTCCAACAGGTTTCCCAGCACATTCCCTGTGAGTTACAAAAATAGTAAAAAACAAAGTGCCAATGCACAAAAAAGTACCCCATGATGTGCACGTTTTGTATAAAAAGTGCACCCATCAGATAAATAACCCAAGACACACCAAAAATACTAAAGAAGAACTTAAAAAAAAGAACAAAAGGATTTGCTGGGTTGGATTTTATTGCTGGTGGGCCAGTTCTGGCTGACAGATGTGATTTGGACGTCTGGGTGTACATTTTTTAACTGTTCTGTTTATGTGGTATTTATCTCAAAAGAACCTTGAAACATCATCTCTATACAAATCCTAGTTCACAGAACAGGGATAGATAAAGGCAAAAATGATACTGATGTGTGTATATATACATATTTCACTGTTATGTATATAGTTATAGGCTAAGTATACTGGAAATTACTGTAATATACAATTAAATGTGTTGTATATGAATGATTAAATGCCTTGTGTGTATAGCTATCTGATTAATTTTATATGAAAAGATCATGGTTTAAATTGTGCATTGAGTATGCAGGAACATAGACTACAGCTCCAACCATACCAGTTTTAAAACAATCATATATTATTATTAGGTCTATGGGAAATTGACAGGATAAGGGAAGACGACGGGAAAGGGGAGTGAAATAATGGGAGTTTCCCGACCAAAACCAATATATTTCACAGCCACGTGTCTGCTGTTTATAACAAATCAAACCGTTTGAAAACCGGTTGAAAATTGAGCAAATTAGAGTTATTTAAATAGTACAAGCACCATTGACAGCCTTGTTACGAAAGGGGGCAGCTGACTGAAGTAAGATGGTCACCGCATTGCTACGTCACAGTCCATCACCGAACAGCGTGAATAATCCATCTAGTGTTTATATCTGTCTATGGTTTTCTCAGCATTCCAAACATTGTGCATTTCTAAAGTAGCAAGATCGCTTTAAAAGGAGTTCGACTTGATAGATTTCCATTTCTTAATTATTAAATACTGATTTTGAAGCCCAGATTCTCTGTGTTTTTGTGTTCATTTATAAAATGGATGTGATGACAAACTGACCGATATATTATCCATAGAAAGCAGAAAAGAAATTGTTCACTCATAAATGTGCATCATTATAGGAGTGTTTTTATAAAGCCATTTAGAAAAACCAAATCCACCTTTACACATACAGATGGATAATAAGAGTAAGTATATGTTCTCTTTTAAAAAGAAGCATAACTGATTATGGCAAATTCGTTGGAAGCTGGATGATTATAGCAAACATTTCATCTGTGCTATCTTTTTCATATCATAAACAGGAAAAAAGTAAATATTCATGAGAGAACAATAATTTGACAGCTGGAGTACCAAGTAAGGATCCCTCTTCCAGTTTTGTTTATCAGAAAATGATATATTTCCTGCTGGATCGTCTTCCTTTTTTAACATCAGCAAACACAGCTGTGAAATAAATGGAGCTGTTTGCATCTTTATTACGTATTAAAAATACTTCATTAGTTCAAAAACAACCAGAATCCCAAATAATCCAAGCAGCCTGGAAGACGCTGCAGTTTTAGTTTTCACATTCAGGCAGAGGTTGACATTTGACCTTGGAGGTTTTGGCTTTGTAGTTGAGCACGCCGCAGAGCATCCCAACGGCAGCAAGAAGACATCCAGCAACAAACACCAGGTTCAGGTTGAGTGCTGCAGACGAGAGGAACACAGAGCTGATGGAGTCCTTTTATCATTGCTCATACACTTCTACACAGTTTTCTTTACCGGAGCCTCCTCTGGGGTCTGCTTCACGCCTCAGACGCAAAGGACCCTGGGAAACGAAGTGCCTTCTGCTCTCGACCATAGCATCTCTCTTTCTGTGGAGGTTGTGGAATGCGGAGTTGATGCAACTCTTGGAGCACCTGGTGTTGGGGATGTCTGCTTTACACATCATTACTGTGCAGCTGATGTACACCTGAATTCAACAAGTCACACAGCCATTAGAAGAAAAAGCCCCCTCTGGTGGATTAAAGGCAGATTTACATCAAAAAGCAAATGTGTGTTTTCATACAGAATATTTTAATATTCAGTGTTTTAGGTAAAAAAAATATCATTTTGTTCAAAATTAGATGCACATACAGACATGCAAACGCGATTAAGTTGGTGGGAAAACACCAGTTGAAAAAAACTTTCTCATCACAGTTTGTTCGTCACCCAATTATGCAATTTAATGAATTTGAAGGCCTCCATGCTGAACCTGAACCGTCTGTTTTTTCGGTTGCCGTGGATTCGCACCGTCGGATCAACTTTGCATCTGATTGAAACCAAAAGCTCACATCAGCTGCATTATATTTAAAGACCAGCAGATTTCATCGAGTCATTGACTTGGAGCATTCACTCCTCCTGGACCATCATCTAGCGACAGTAGACAGTCGCCTGCGTTGTGTCGTTGACTTCACAGCAATCCCTCATACGGAGCAAGCATGCAGCGACAGTGGAGAGGAAAAACTCCCCTTTAACGGGAAGAAACCTCCAGCAGTACCAGAAACAGAACCTGGCCCAGTACCAGCGGCCATCTGCCACGACCGTCCGGGGGTTTGAGAAGACAGAGCAGAGACACAGAAAGAACAGAGCAACTGATATGGGAGCATTTTCCATGTTGAAGAAAGTAAATAACAGGAGAGGGATAGCTTTCAGTTGCTTGGGCCACAGCAGAACAGAATGCCAGACCAGGTGTAGCTTCTATAGAGAGAAGAACAAAAAACAGATCACTGAAAGAAAGAAAAATAACAGTTTGAATAACAGCAAAGAATGTAATTGGAGAGTAGTAGAAAAAGAAATTAGCATCGTGAAGAAAAGTGGTCAGCCTTTTTTTCCAGCAGTCTAAGCCTAACTACAGCTTATGATAACCTAGCCTGTTTGAAGGAGACATGAGGCAGGCAGAACCGTCTGTCTGGACTCAATCCCCCCCAACCGGCTTAGGCTGTCGGCTTCTACTCCCTCCCCACTCCACCATCGTCCATCGAATGGCTAACTTCAATCTGTTTTTAACTGTAAGCTTTATCAAAAAGAAAAGTTTTAAGCCTGGCCTTAGAAGTAAACTGCCTCATGGACTAAAACTGGGAGCTGGTTCTACGGGAGAGGAGCCTGACAACTAAAAGATCTGCCTCCCATTCTACTTTTACCTGCAGTAAACCTGCAGTCTGAGAGCAAAGTGCTCTGTTGGGAACATATGGAACAATTAGATCTCTGATGGATGATGGAGCTGTAAAAAATAGATTTAGCTGTTAAACTGGTTGGTCATGCCAATACGTGAATCCGGTTAGAACTCCAAATAAACAGTCCTCTTGTGTCTTTCGTGTAGTTTATTAATAAGCTGAACAGTTTCCACAGAAGCACTCTTCACACGTAAAAATGAAAATAGATCTTTCTGCTGGTATGCTTATGTGTGTGTGGTTTCTGGAAGACACAGATAAATACTAGTAAGAATAGCTAACATAAAAGCACAGCCACATTTCACATTTGGCTACAAATACGGCAATAAACCAGCCGAAATGGGGGTCTGAATAGGTCTTTGCGTCAGTCACTAATTAACTCTCCAATAGGCTTCAAACAGCAAATACGTTAATTATTTCACATGCAGAAACAAGACGTACTTTTATATACGCACAAACTTCAACTGCGGTTCTTCTCCACTTTTCCTTCTCACTCCAGCAGCGGCTGACTCCGCCCCTTTTAAAGGAGCCAGCACCTGTAGTCTAAAGGCAGCCTTTTTAACAAGCTGGTTATTTAGGGCTCTATATGTGAGAAGGACAGTTTTGAAAGCTAAAACATGATAAATGTGATCTCTGTATAATATTCATCAGAACTCATCAGTTCATCAAGCTCATCGTCATCAAACATCTTATAAATTGGACCAAAGTGTGTTTTATGTATTCTGGTTTTATTTTATGGTGCTTTTCTCTTCCTATGTGGTTTTTAAGGTGTGTTATGAATCAATAAAACGAAATTAAATGTTTTGGCAGATTTTGTTTTGTGTATGCACCATTAACATCATGCATTCTTTAGCCAGCTGAAAGGCCATGCCTCACCCGTTCTCAATGATGTAGTAGGTTGGATGGAAGTTGGGGATGTCATACGGAGCAGCTCTGCAGGACTCCACAAACATCTCAATGTTGTTGACAGAGGAGCTGGCCTCTAGCTGCATGTAAATCCGATTTTAAACTCCTGCGGGTATGACTCTGGGGGGGAGCATGAACTTGTACTGGACATCCTCGTAGAACTCCAACTGGTAGGTAAACATGCCAAAGCCTTCCTCCAACAAATCCACTTTTTCTCTGTGTACTAAGAACTTCTTGAACACATTCCCCCGTTTGGGGTACTGACAGGAGAACTGGATCTGCACCAGATGCTTCCTTGTGATCAGTGCATTTGGGTGATCTTATTCTTGAAAATGAGGTAATCATCGACTTCCTGCAGAGGGAGTGGTCTGAATTAAAACAGGTAACTAACTGGGAGGTAATGTGTGTGAAGTATCAAACGACTCGTTCTCACCTCGAGCTCAGTACCACAGCTGTTGAGGGGAATGATAGCGACTACGTGAGTGCTGTTGGAGTGCTTGTCAAGCCTGCAGACGTTGCTGCTGGAGTCACTGAGGCGAAGAAGATCCTCCCTGATTCCAACATGGGAAGCTTTCTCAATCTCCACCTTAATTGTGGATTCAGTGCAGGTCACTTTGGCTTCAACTGGAACAAGCACAGATTTACTAATCAGAAAAAGGAGAGGAAAACAAAGAGAAGACCAATAGAAAAACTGAAGTCAGGGGTGGAAATCCCATTTGATATTTTTTTTGGGGGGACAATAAACAGTAAAATGTCAGAGAGTAACGTTTTGGTGGGACATGAAAAATCCAGCTCTCTCCTGCTCCTTTGCAACTTGCCTTGCAGGGTGGGCTTTTTGGATGTTAAATAATGTTATGGAATGTTACATGATATCATTGATCTGTATTAGTCCATATTTTATCAACAATGGTATTGGGTAGAAGCTGGCATTGATATGACTTTATGACCACATCTAACAACATTTCTTAATTTCCACTAACTGCACAATGCAGACCAACAACTGCACTCCTTTGTTATTTTAGCTGTGTGCTTAGGGCCATTGTCCTGTTGAAAGGTGAACCTTCAGCCCAGTCTCAGGTCATGAGCACTCTGGAAGAGGTTTTCTTCCCTTATTATAGGATATCCCTGATTTCTCATAATCTGGGAGTCCATGTGTCTTTTGGCAAACTCTGTGTGGGCTTTAAATGTCTTGGACTGAGGAGAGGCTTCCGTCGGGCCTCTCTGCCATAAAGTCCTGACTGATGGAGGGCTGCAGTGATAGTTGACTTTGTGGAACTTTCTCCCACCTCCATATTGCATATCTGGAGCTCAGCCACAGTGATCTTTGGGTTCTTCTTTTCCTCTCTCACCAAGGCTCTTCTCCCGCGATTGCTCAGTTGGGCTGGACGGCCAGGTCTAGGAAGAATTCTGGTCGTCCCAAACTTCTTCCATTTGAGGATTATGGAGTCCACTGTGCCCTTAGGAACCTTGAGAGCTGCAGAGGTCATTTTGTAACCTTGGCCAGATCTGTGCCGTGACACAATTCTTTCTCTGAGCTCCTTGGACAGTTCCTTCGACCTCATGATTCTCATTTGCTCTGACACTGTAAGCTGTAAGGTCTTGTGTAGACAGGTGTGTGCCTTTCCTAATCAAGTCCAATCAGTTTAATTAAACACAGCTCGACTCCAATCAAGGAGCAGAACCATCTCAAGGAGGATCAGAAGAAATGGACACCATGTGAGTTAAATATGAGTGTCACTGAAAAGGGTCTGAATACTTATGACCATGTGATATTTCAGTTTTTCTTTTTTAATACATTTGCAAAAATTTCTACATTTCTGTTTTTCTTTCTGTCAAGATGTGGTGCTGAGTGTACATTAATGAGAAATAAAATGAACTTATTTGATTTTAGCAAATAGCTGCAATGAAACAAAGAGTGACAAATTTAAAGGGGTCTAAATACTTTCCACACCCACCGTATCCCAGCATTTGTTGTGACTGGTTCGTCTGTAAACCTACACCTGCTCTTTGACTTCGATCCGCTGACTTCGATCCGCTGTTTCTTTTATCTTTTTTAATTATTTGGATATTTTTCAAAATCTTAAGATATCACCCAGCAGTTGGTGTCTATGTTCCACTTCTATGACCACATCTAACAGGCATATTTGAGCTTGTAGAACAAGGGGTGTGATAAATGACTTACTGGCTATCAGCTATCAGCTTTGAGGCCAGTTCCTGTCAAACTGCTGCTGGAATGGTAGGGGAGGGGAGGGGAGGGGAGGGAGGGACACACCTTAATCTTTCAACAAGGTTTGCAGCAAGATGCTGCAGATCTTCTACAAGTCTGTTGTGGAGAGTGTAATCTGTTCAGCCGTCATCTGATGGGGTAGCAGCATCAGAGCCAGGGACTTAAAAAGCCTCAACAACCTGATAAAGAAGGTTCTGGTTCTGTTCTGGGGACGACTGTGGAACATCTGGAGATGATGATGCAAAGAAGGATTCTTCATAAAATCAAAAAAATTATGGACAACCCTGAGCATCCTCTTCATGAGACAATCATACAACAACAGAGCGTCTTCAGTCAGAGGCTTCTTCAGTTTCACTGCCATACAGACCGCTACAGGAAATCCTTCCTGCCCACAGCCATCATCATCTACAACAACTCCTTAAAGAATTAATTATATGAGCTACAACAACACTTTATTCCCCTCTGGGATCAATAAAGTATTTTTGAATTGAATTTGAATTGAATTGAATTAAATGTCACCCCGACATCTCCTATGTCGGAAATGGTGTCAGAGGATCTAATGATCAACACATCTCTCTAATGCGATTTGTAGTTTCCCAAAAAACTGCAGAACTAATCCTAATAGGAGAAATTATCCCTCCCACTGTTCTGCTGGGGTCCATGGTCTTTATATACAGTTAATGGGTCAGTGTGGCATCCCCCCCACCTCTTTTTCTCTCTCTCTCTCTCTTCTCCTCCTGTCTCCAGTGACGAGGAGGAGGAGGAGAAGGAGGGAGAGCCGCGAGTATTTCTTTTCAGCCCAGATCATGGAGCACTGCAACAGATTCTCCCGTCATGTCGATGAGAGTTACCTGCTGTCATTTTACGGATCACTCGTGTTTTTTTTATTTTTATGCATGCATGCAATACCCTCTCAGTTTGCTAAAGCTTACTATTATCCCTTCCGCTCTCCCGGTTTGGTCCTTGGCACCCCTCCCTCTCCAGTGCAAATGACTTTGTGACCACATCCTATCATGCAGCCCTGGCAGTGTAGTAAAGTGAAGAGATAGAAATTCTGTAAATGTTGCATGAGGGTTTAATTCTGTAGCGCATGTGGCAACACTTAGAAACAGTGAACAATCAAGAGGAATGTGGTACATCCTGTGTTCCTAATGTGAAGAAGCTGTGACCATTCTATGAACGAAGATCTATGTGGGAGGAGTTTCATGGAAACTCAACTTTCAATAAAGACTTTGAGCTGACATAGATCTGGGCTCAGTTACTAGAACTGAGTCGAGCGAACGACGTCTCGCTGTTAGAATATATAATTGTTGTTTGTTGTTCTTATTGCTCCTTTTTACAGAAATGAACGAGCACGCGGGAAGGTGAAACGAGAGCTCAGAGAGCCCAGGGTCATAAATTAAATGTGTGTCTGTTCCTTTAAGAGAGGCTTCAAATTAGAGTAAAAACACCTTCTCAACAAAATGGTGACCCCGACGTGAATTCTGGAGGAGCAAAGGAAAACGTGAGTTTGGAAATTGTTGTGATCAGCAGATACTGGAGATTGGAGGACGGAAGTGACCCAGGCCTGAAGTTATTTGGTAAGCGCTGACACACGAGGCGCAAAATTGACTAATCTAAAATGATGTTCTGTCTGGAGTTCTCCAGTAAATTTTGATTTCTGTTTCTGCTGAGGTAAATAGACGCAGACGGGGTCGGTAAACTCAGGGTGTGGCCGGCCCTAAGGTAAGCTAGGACGCCTGCGTGTTTGGAACCGTAGGTAGGCTGAGTGTGAATCAACTCATGGATTGAGAAACCACGGAATGTCTAAAAAAAGAAAACTCAGAGATCAGAGAGTGATTTCAACCCTGGCATTTCTTGTTCCTCTAAGCAGGATCCCAAATCTGACTGGATCTCCGGGAGGAGCCGCAGGCTGCTGAGAGCCCGTGCATGGCCTGGTCTAGGACCAGCTGGATCCTGGAGACCTCCAGTTCAACGTGGAGGCCGGAACATCGCAGAGTTCCTCCCGGAGCAACAGTTGGACGGGGTCTTCCTTCACAGGGACAACAGCCAGTGAGTAAAAAATTTGATGCGTGAAAGAAGAAAAAATAAGAGAGAAGAAATAACTAGGTCCGGGACCTTTGTAATGCAAGTTTGTGTTTTGCAAATAAAGATCAGGGATCTTTGCGTGATGATCCGGGATCTCACAATGAAAATTCATGTTAATGGAGTTGGACTCCAAAGTGCGCAGAGGTCTGGGATCTCAATTAGAAATAGGCCTAATGATAAATAATATCTAAATAATAATACTAGTAATGAAAAAGCATGATAATAAATACATAATGATATTAATGTGTGATAAACCGGTTGTGTGACTGTGTGTGTGTGTGTGAATGGAGATTTCTATGGTGAAACAGCTGTAGGCTGAACAGAGTCTCATGGTTAGAAGATTGAGTAAATAACACTGCGATAAGATAAATAGATCAGATCAAAGAGAAATAAAAGCTGAATTTACTTCATTAACACGGGAATGATAAATATTTAAAAATGAAAAATAAAAACGGTAAAATGTAACTTATCAAAACATGGGGAAAAATAGCAAAGAAGATTTGAAGGAGATGCAAAATTTCTGTAAGAGAAAAGACGATACATTTCTTTAAAATAAATAAAGATTATGAATTTGAAGGACGATTGCCTGAGTAATTCCGCGCACTTCTTGGTAGTTGCGATCTAAAATAAAATTAAAAAGATCAAAATTGAAGAATGGGCATTTGGCGTCTCAAACAAAGGAATTCCTCATGAAGGAGCAAAGAAGAGAAAAAGGGGGTCAGGCGTCGTGATGGGTAATAAACGACTGAAAAAAAGCAGATGTGTTTCTTAGCACTCAGGAGGATGAAAAATGTTTTAAACTTTGTTTTCTCCTAAAGTTCCGCCGAAAGAGAAAGAAAATAAGAGAAAACTCTCACTTCCATATTTTAAAAAATCCTATGAAGAGTAAGGTAAACTTTACTGTGATCTAAATGAATTATCTTAAACAAGCGACCCCCTTCCCCCCTTCCCCTCAAGGAAGGGCCGTTCTGATAATAAACAAGACCCCCCCTCTGTCCCTCAATATTAGCTTAGAAGCTTTCAAAGCCCGCCAGAGCAAAAAAAAGAGCGCATGGGCTTCCTCTGTTGCCGGATGTTTTAAACAATGGTGGACCATATCGGGAGAGTGGCTTTGCTTAATTTGCTAAATAAAGCTAGGCAACGTAGACGTCAGGCGCATTAGCACCGTTTGTGGATACATCCCATTGTTGAGAGGTGTTCTGAGCTTGGAGAGTTTAACCATTTGCTCCAGGAGCTGCGTATGGATGAGGTTCGCTTTCAGCGCTATTATAAATGTGTTGTGACATCACCACAGTGAAACGCTCTGATTGGTTGACGCTAAGGGGATGGCGCCAAAAGTTCAGCTAGCTCAACTTCTGAATTGCTGGTTTTTGCTGCCTTGAAGCTTGGAAAGCAGCAAAAGCTTCAAAAATTGCCAATGCCAAAGCACACAAAGCGCCGCAGCGACTCTGATGGCCCTCTGATGGCCTCAACCATAGACTTAACATGTAATCCTGCTGTTCTCGATGTTGACGTTTTGGGCAGTATGAACGGGCCATAAGCCTATAGCAGCATAACGACAAAGATAGCTCAGGATAACCTAGCCAGTAAGAATGAGACATGAGAGAGGCAGAGCCAGGGAGAACCGTCTGTCTGGACTGCATCCCCTCCAACCGACTTAGCACTTTATTTAGTCCTTGAGTCCTTGAGGACTGGTGATGGCAAGCTACATTGTAGCCACAGCTGCCCTGGGGCACACTGACGGAAGCTAGGCTGCCGAACACTGGTACCACCAGGCCCTCTGACGACCACCAGTAGGTAGAAGGTTGAAGTGTCTTGCCCAAGGACACAACGACTGAGACGGTTGGAGCGAGTGCTCGAACCAGTAACCCTCCAGTTACAAGACGAACTTCTCACTCCTGAGCCACAGTCGCCCCTGCACTGGTGGCAGATCACAACAACAAAGCACACTGACAGAGTTAAAACCTCTCACAGATCTTATGCATTCACACAGGTTGGGGCTCTGCTCTGTTATGGAGGAAATCTGCCACTTCTATGCAGACCCCGTCCAGCCTCGTGTCCTCCCCAAATCACCTCTACGTCTCCATGACCCAACGATGAGGGGCTGTGAACCATCTGTCCTTCTACACCACTGTGAGCGTCTGAAACACTACGTGGCTGTGTCAGAACCAGAGGCACTGGAAGAGAAAACCAGGAAGCAACACAAATGTGAATTTTGGCACACAGCATGAGCAGGAAGAATAACTGCGTCAATCATACATGTGTCCACCTCCATTGGCTCGCCTGCAATATAGACTGTGAAGAAGGTGGGGAGGACCCACAAAAACTGCCACATCATCTCTCAAACACTGAACCACAGCCAATCAAATGGGGAAAAGAAAATTAAGACACAGCTAGAGAATGGTACACCTCCCAGAGTAAGCCGCAGCACAGAGTGCTTAAAGTGCAGAAGTGTGTTTTCATCATCAACCCCTCATTCCCTGAACTGGGTGCCACCACAGATGCTCTTGTTAACTGAATGGTGTGGAAAAGGATGTGTGGAAATCAAGTGCCCGTATAAACACCGCAACAACAACCTTCTGCAGGCCTGTGAAGACGAGAAGTTATGTCTGAAATTAATTGATGGGATAGTGGAGTTGAACCAGACACACATCTACTACGAGCAAGTTCAAACACAGATCTTTGTGTGGACCAAAAACATGTGTGTAATTGCACGTTATGCCAGATGCAAACATGTGGGGTGAAGTTTTACCAGTGGCTCAGGATTTTTTTACAAGGTTGTTATGCCCGAGCTCTTGGATGATCATTACACTAATCCAGTACTCAGCATTTCACAAGTACAGCCTTCCACAGATGTTGGAGTGACAATCAGAAAAAGAAAGAAAAAAGGCTTGTTAGGCAAACTAATCAGACTCAAATCCAGTTAAAATTTTTTAGACATGGTCCTGATTTATTGCAGGTTTGTTTTAATATGTCTGGTTCAGTGTTGTTTTAGAGTAGACCCATTTTATTGTACTCTGCACTTTATGGTTTGTTATCTTACCTATGTTTTTCATCACGTTCTGCGAATTAGTAGGTTGTGTTAAAATAACATTCCAACAGTCTAAACAACATATAGTTCAAGATTTATATGGAGGGCAATTGAAATATCTGTCCTGCAGATTTCTAGTCTTTCCTCATTGCTAATTTCTTTGTAATTCCTGGTCCAATCCACATGTAATTTCAACATATTGCCATTCATTACATATTTACTTTGGTGTAGTAATTTTCTCATCTGGACAATTTCTTTTAAAAATGGTCATTAAAAACGTTTCCTGTCTTTTACAGGTGTATTGGCAGCTGCCCTTCAACTGAAATAGAAATAACGTGAACGCAACCTACTTGGCATCTAAGGTTATAGTATTTTATAGCATCTTTTGCTCAATTTAAAATAAATCAAGTATTTCATTATTTATGTAATTTATGGTCTTTATTTATAACTGCCAGTATTGTTTCATTTCATAATTGAATCTTACAAGTAAATAGGCAAAATTGAATTTCATTGTGCTTTATTAGCTGCTTTGGGGAGAAACGGATCAATAAAAAACTAACGTTTCATAACAACTTACTGGAAAACAGTCATTGATCACTTGATTGCTTCCATACAACACTTGGACACATATTTGTGAGTGCACATGAAACAGTGACTATCTTTATCTAGCAAAGTCATGTTTTCACCTTCACATGGCACAACCAAACCTAGACGTGTGGTGTGATTCAGTACGGTGTATTTGAAGCGTAGTGCTAATTACCCGCTCAATGTGGATCTATATGTGGGCAAGTTTTCTTGTCTCCTCCACATCATTTGCTTGTAGCTGATTACGACTGACTACGGCCCCAGGTGAATGCTGGGATTTTCAAAGTGACACCCATTAGGGAAATACTTTCTTTAATATCAAATCCCCAATCTGCAAGCACTATGTCTCCAGGTGAGAGCTTCTGGAGAAAGACCGATGCTTTAGCTATGAGTTTGTCACTGGAATGCCCTCCCCATCCTTCAGAAATAAAAGAGATGGTCACTTGCGGTGTGATGCCAATGAGATATTTCATTGTGTCCAAACATCTCAACATACTGGTGTGGCATATTGGCCTGTATGCAATGCCTCATTGACCAATGCACCAAATGGGTGAGATGAGTGTAAAGTACATTTACAGTATTGTTAAACACGCTGGATGTAGTTGTCCGGCCAAAATCAAAGAGGTGTGCAACATGTTCAAGTGGTATGTTCAGTCTTAGGCGTATGAGAGTCAACGAGAACATCTGAAAATGAGAAATCTTTCTGTCAGTACTTGGTAAGCTGGGGTGAATTTGCTGTAGCACCCCCAGTAGTAATGCAAAAGATGGGAGCCCTGTGTAAAATTTCACTTCGGGGTTGTTGTCTTTGATGAAGTCCTCATCCTGGTGAGACTCCTGTTGCCCTCCTTGAATAAGCAAACAAGAACATATCAGGACCCTCTGCAGTTTGGTTATCGCCATGGAGTTGGAGTTGAAGATGCCATCATCCACCTGCTTCAACCAACCCACTGTCATCTGGACAAAGCACTCCTCCATGGTCCATTGGTCCATTGAGCATGGCTGTGTATCCAACACCATGTGATGGTTGTCTTGTAATAGCCCGTGCAGGCTAGCCACTTGCACCTACAATCCTTTGCGGTTTTACCCCAGAAATGATGACTCATTTTCAAACTTTATTGGGAAATTATGACCATTTTAAAATGTGATTTAGTTTCAGAAGCAGAGTCAGGAGTCAGTAGTTATGAGGGGACTTCTGTTGTCAATATCAAAAGAGCAGGTGTGTGAATAAGCAGGCATTAGTTACAATATAACCACTCTACCCAAATGACTGTGACCTGTTATATTTTTTTCTTTAAAAATAAGACAATAAATACACAAAGCCCACATTTGAAAGAGATTAGGATGAAAGTAATATAAAATTAAACCTGCAAGCAGCTTCAAACGGCCTTCGCAGCTTAGTGCTGCTTCGGCCTGTGTTGAGACCGTGGGACTCGCACTGTATGTTGAAATTGGAGGCAAACTATTTCTATGGCGTGATATGAGGATTTGCCATATCACCACATCCACACCCTCTTTATAAACCTCTCCGTTATGGAAACCAAGTTACACCTACTTCTTTTCAGTCACTGTTCATACCTACAAGTTGATTACCTAAAAGCAGGCAAATATAGACCTTTCTGAATAAAACATTGCACTTCCTGTTATCAGGGGGCAGGGTTTTGGTGACTTGAGCAATTGACCCAAAGAAGGTGTTCAGTGGTGGTATATTTCAGATTCAGTGTCTCTGCTCATACGATCACCTGTTCTATGCTCACCGTGCGTGGTTGGTTTGTTGGCGGGTTGGACCGGCCCTGGCCTTCGTTGGATGCCTGGTCTCAGCGCTCTGCGTTGCGCGGGATCAGGACTCGGGAGCTGGTACAACTTGGTGTCCAGGTGCTGGCTGAGCTTGGCCTGGGGATGCCGTCCGTCCGCTGCAGCTATCGGTGGGGCGCCCCGACGTGGGGCAGGGGATGGGCGCTGGGATGTTGGCGGTGGGAATTGGCCCAGGGTGGCGGTGGTGCATGGTGGCCGGTCGCGGCCCCTGTGGGGGCCCCTCGTCGGCTGGTCCTTTGTCGGGTCCCTGCTGGGGGGTGGGGCGCCCCTGGGCCCCGGCTCTGCCGGTCCACGGATGGGTCCGCCCAGGCACAGCCGGTTGCTGGCGGGGCCCGTGGGCTCGTCACTGCTGCCCCCCGGTTCCCTGCATAGTAGCCGCTGGATGTTCCCCCGGGGTTCTCCTTTTCTCCTCTCTTGGGGGATGCGGTCGGCCCCGCCCGGGTCCACCTGGGGCTCTGGGGGTCCTTTGGACGTCTTTGCTCCGATCTCCTTCATGTCTGCATCGATTCCTGGGAGACGGATTGATGTCTGCTCACACCAACTATCGAACACTCTTATGGAGAAACCTCATATGCACCAGCATGCTAACACACACACATAGATGTGGGGTCTCTGGTGTTTAAGGATATATTCTTGGGCTGAGGTTATCATTACTAGAGCTTGATAAATCGGTACAATGAGTTTTTCTGTGACTTTCTTGTTGTATTTTTATATCCGTTTTTGTGAGATGTGGTTGTTTAGTTCTTAGTTCACAATGTTTGGTTGTTCTTTTTCGATGTTCCTTTTTTGGTTTTTTCCCCTCTCTCTGCCGTCCTGTGGGTATGGAGGCAGACTTCAATGTCTTCCTGTGTCTTCTTTGTTCCCCTTTCTCTCTTGTATTTTCAACTCACCCTCTCTCTTGACTTTTTGTTTCCTACCTTTCTTCTTCATCTTCTTTCTTTCTTCCCCTTAATTTTCCGTGTCCATAACATCAGGAAAACAATTCATATTAAAGATCTTTCACACATATATATCAAGTGGAGTACTATAGCAAAAGCTCTAGTGCTCCGCTTGTGAAAGTAAATCTGTTGGGCTTCTACTTGGCACTCAGACACCAATTCTGAGCTCCACACTGCCAAAAAGGACACGTAAAAAAAAATAAAAAAATGATGAGACCCAGGAAGTTTTGTATAGCTGTGACCTTGTACATGGACGTTAATACACCTTCTAATTTTATGGCGAGAAGCCATGCTTTAGGCTTGGCCACGCCCACATGCTATGACGCAGCAAAAACCTTTGAACAACTTTTGATCCTCAATGCTGCCAGAGCCCCACCCTCTTTCAAAAACTCTCAGTATCAGACAAGAAGTTACACCAACTTGTTTTCAGTCACTGACCACTGCCAGATGTTGTTTAGGTAAAAAGCGTCAAATATGGACCTGTCTAAGTATAACATTACAGTTCCTGTTCTCAGGGAGCGGGGCTTAAGTGACCTGAGTAATTAACCCCAGGAAGGTGTTCAGTGGTGGTATGTGATGAGAACCAGGAAGTTTGGTACAGTTGTGACCTTGTATGTTGAAGTTAATACACTTTGTACTTACATGGCAAGTAGCCTTACTTTGAGGCTTAGCCATGCCCACATGCTATGATTCAGCCAAATTATTTTGATAACTTTTTATCCCCAATGCCTTAATTCTCTTAAGTCTGTCCTCTCTCGTTTTAAAGTGTGCAAGTGAAAAACTCTAGGAGGAGTTCGTTCAAATATGACATGTATAAATGGCACCAAATGGCCTGTTTGATTAAAAATGGCCGACTTCCTGTTGGGTTTGGACCATGGCTCCAAAAGACTTTTTTGTAGGTCCTGAGACACTACATCAATATGAGGAAGATAATAATCCTAAGATAAAGTATGGCTTGGGGTTGTTTATGTTATTGTTTTTATGTTTCTAGAGGGCGCTGTGGAGCAATTAGGCCACACCTAGCACATCTTAGCATAAATATATTTCAAGGGTTGAACTAGTATTCATCATGTTGAATCTAGTCCAGATCCGATGATTTTTAGGTAAATAGGAGGCAAACGTATGGCCATGGTGTGACGATGGACTTCGCCACGCTGCCAGAGCCCCACCCTCTTTCATAGTTTCTTAGTGTTGGACATAGAGTTACACCAACTTGGTCAAGGGTGTTAAATATGGACCTTTCAAAGCACAAAATGACACTTCTTGTTCTCAGGGGGCGGGGCTTTACGTTTTGGGAAGATCCACAGCATGAAGATGAAGGGCTGTCACACGTCACCTTCATCTGATGCTTCGCTCCAAGCAGCAGCCGAAGCTCTGACAGATTCATCAAGAGTTCAGAAGATGAGCAGAAGCTCTGACTGAAGGGAAGCAGCTTCAGACTGGACCTGCAGAGAGACGGATCTTCATGGGATGTTCAGATAAACGTTCCTGCAGCCGTCTGTGTGTGGAAATGATCCGCCTGTTCAGCCTCTCTGAAACTCTGAGCTCACATGAACAGCTACACGCTCCTCCTCCATCCATCCATCCACACGTTCCACCTCCTCCTAGCTGATCCTGATGTCCCTTCTGGCTGCTGGAGGTCTCCATCACACCACATCCTTCTACCTCCTCACAACTTTTGGATGTTTCTTATTAATTGCCTGCAGCTTGTTAATTTTTAACTTAGTAGCTCCAATCAGCATAAATCATTTAAAAATGTTTTTTAGACCTGATCTTATATGGGGTCTTGTAAAGCAAACATCAACAGCAGTAACTTGGGTTATTTAGCCTGCTATAAAAGAAACAAAATGGGGGTTCATTTTTCAAAGTCGTATTTTCACCGTGTTATTTTTTCATTCATAAATGTCATAGTTTGTAACTAAATATTTAATAGCCTAAAAATTTAGATAGCAAAGGGCTGTTTGTTGTCTTCACACACTGTTCTGCACATTTAAATGAATAATAAATAGAATTAATTAATTAATCAACATTGTGTTGTTTTTGAGTTTCCAGTCAATGTCTGATAAAGCTTAAAAATAAACAGATGATTCAGGTCACCAGCTGATCCCTCTCCAGCATACAGTAGCCTACATGCACAGTACAGGTGGAATAACCTCCTGCACTGTGAGAAGACCTAAAGATCTGCACCATCATTGCTTTGCTGCTCACTCCTCAAGCTGATATTATACAGTCATATTCAATGAACTGGAACATGCATTCCAATGAGGCTTGTTTGTCAGATTAAAAGCACCTTATGAAAATAACCTTCAGGTAGGCATTAAACACGTTTTTCTTTGAGCCCACATTTCCGTGTCAAAAATGTTTCTATAGGTCTGATGTAATATTCTAATCCTAAGTATAATATTTTCATTCCCAGATCCTTCATTGACGACAACAAACAGAAGTGAGCTGTTATAAATTTGGACGGTCTAGTCTTCAGATAAATGATCGGAAGTCGAAAATTCCAACTTCTGAGTCAGAAAGATAGCTGGAATGTCCCCTGGATGTCTGTCTTAGAACTCTAAAAGTTGAAACATTTTTCAAACGCTGACTTTAAAGCTGCATTATGTAATATTTTTGTTAAATGAAACAGTTTAAAAAATAATCCACAGTCATTTTTTTCAAGTCCTGACCCATACGATTGAATCTAGTACTTTTTGCCACGGTTGCATGTAGAGGTTGCAATTCCATTAATTTTGAGGTGGTTCGGGTCGGTACCACGGCAGGTTTGTGAGAGGGTGTGCCATGACGTCATGACGCATGTACATACCCACGTACGCATGTTTATGAGGAGGCTGTGCTAGTTAGCCGGCAGCCAGGGCAGATCCAGCCGTGGACCTGAGACCCGAGGGCGCCACACCCCCCAGCAGGAACCTGACTAGGGATCGGCTGAAGGGGGACGGACAGCATCCCCAGCTCAAGCATAGCCAGCACCCAGACACCATGCTCAACCAGCTCCCGAATCTCAATCCCGCATACCACAGAGCACCAAGACCAGGCATCCAACCAAGGTGAATCAAACCCACCAATGAACCGACCGAGCCCCACTCGACAGCTACCATCAAGTAATGCCCAAACAGGCCCCTCCCAAAGAGGCGCCCCAGCCAACAGTGCCAAAAGGACAACATCAGCCCGGCACACTGGCAGATTGATACACAGGTACACCCAGGCCCACGAAGGAAGGCACCAGGGAATGACCCTGATGAAGGCTAATCACTGAAACGCGTCAGTCTATCAATAAAGTGGTTTCTCAAGTACTTCCAAGTGTTGCCGGAGATTCCATTCCACGATACACAGATACACCCAGGCATGGCCAGGAAGACACCAGGGATGAACCGGCATGCCCCCGAGCACCCAGCCCCAGTGTACACTCATTCATACACCCCATACACACTCTATACTCCCAGGTCCACGTATCTATACCACAGCAGAGGAACCAGCCCCCAGACCCAGGAGGCAGACCCCCTACCCTCTAGGATGGAGACAAGCAGACCTCCAAAGCCCCCACGGTAGTGAAGCATTTCTGGTTATTAGTCCAGAAAGATGCTGTTGGTGAACTATATAATATTTTCGAACAGTTAATAAAAGAATTTCCAAAACCAGATTTATATATATATATATATATATAAATAATACTTTACAGTTAACTATAAAACGCTTTTTCTCCATCTAGAGACAATATATAGACCCTTTCCAAAAAATTTTAATATCATGGAAAAGTTTTTTATGTCCATAATTCCATTCAAAACATTAAACTTCCATAGATTGTAGAATCAGGGCACCACAACTTAAGCAATTTCAAGTATTTAGTTGTTTATCTGTACATAATTTGGGCTTCCAGCTCATAAAACCCACGAAAACAGTAATTAAAAAAACTAGAATACTGTGAAGAAATCACAATTTACTTCTCAGTTTTTGCAGGAAAAAAGAAATTAGGATCACATCAAATCAATCAAAATATGGTACTTTCAAAACGATATGTCAATCTTCAATACTTGGTAGGGAATCCCTTTGCCTTAATCACTGCCTTGATGCACCGTGGCATTGAGGCAATCAACCTGTGGCATTGCCTGGGGTTTTTGGAAGCCCATAATTCCTTGATGCTTGCCGTCAGTTCTTCTTTGTTTTTAGCCCTGGTGCCCCTCATTTTCTTTTTAATAAAACCCCATAGATTCTCAATGGGGGTTTGGCTCAGGCGAGTTGGCTGGCCAGTCAAGCACTGTGATGACATGGGCATCAAACCAGGTTTTGGTGCTTCTGGCGGTGTGGGCAGGGGCCAGGTCCTGCTGTAAAATGAAATATCCATCTCCATACAGATCCTCAGCAGAAGAAAATCATGAAGTCATCTAAAACATTTTGGTAGACTGATGCGGTGACCTTGGATTTAAGAAAGCAGAGTTTCCCAACACCTGCACCGGACATTGCAACCCAAATCATGACTGACAGAGGATATTTCACACTGGACCTCAAGCACCTTGGGTTCTGTTCCCCACCCCTCTTCCTCCAAACCCTTGGACCCTGATTCCTGAGTGAAAGGCACATTTGACTTTCATCGGAAAAAGAGGACCTTGGACCATAGACAAACAGTTCAGTTCTTCTTCTTGGCCCAGTTGAGATGCGTCTGAATGTGGTGGTTTTTGAAGCTGTGACTCCCTCATCATTCCACTCTTTCTGGATCTCTGCCAGATTCATGAATCTTCTCTGTTTGATAATCCGCTGAAGCCCATGGTCAGTTCTTCTGCTGGTGCATCTTTTCCTGACACATTTTGCCCTTCCACTAGACTTTCCATTGATATGCTTGGGCACAGCACTCTGAACAGCCAGTCTCCTTAGCTATGAACTTTTGTGGCTTACCCATCCTATGGAGGGGATCAATGATGGTCTTCTGGCCAGTTGTCAAGTTTGCAGTCTTCCCCATATCGAACTTAACAGTAGGCCTGTAGCGATGCGTTGATTAGGTCGACAACTCGGTTCTAAAAAATCTTTGACGTCACATCCGGTAGTTGACGCACCATGCCCACTTGCCACCCGCACGCGAGTGACCAAAACAAAGCAGCATGGAGAACGAAACTCCGTTGCGTTTGTGTAACGTTAGTACTGTTTTGTATTGTGTAACATGTGCTTGAGCTCTGCACACTTCGGTGGTGCGAGCTAACTGTTTTTGGTTTCTGCAAGTAGCTAGTGACTAAACAGCTGTGTTTATCTAACATTAGTTCGAAATAGCATATAATGCTGGCATGAATAGTAATGGTGGCTAACTTACAGCTAACAGAACACAGCTATCTAGTCACAAGCGTCGGCGTACGGCCAATTGGCATAACCAAAGTGACGAGCTGCTATTCATTAGAATAGTCGACTATTCGATAAAATAATCACCCGAATAATTGTTTGAAAAATAATCGCTTACCCCCAGCCTTACTTAACAAACAACTGAACCAAAGTGAAGCGATTTAATGACACCTGGGAAAACCTGTGCAGGTGCTTTCAGTTTATTAGATGAGTCGTGTGTGACACTCAGTTTAAAACATTCATGCCCTGTAAAATTATAGCTGATTTCTTCACAGTATTCTAATTTTTTGAATTACTGTTTTCGTGGGTTTTATGAGCTGGAAGCCCAAACTATGTACAAATAAACAACTAAATGCTTGAACTTGTTAAAATTTTGGACCCTGAATCTATAATTTATGGAAGTTTAACGCTTTGAATGGAATTATGGAAATAACCTTTCCATGATACTCTAATTTTTTAGGAAAGGGTCTGTATTAGTTTCAATGTTTTTACAGTAAGAATAATCTATTACATTTATTAATCTACGTTAATTGATGGATAAATGCCTTCCTTTTATAAAACCAGTTTGGTCAGGATGTTTTATAAGAGGAGTAACTTTCTCTAACCTTTTTGCGAGGGCTTTGAAGATTATTTTAATATCAACATTAAGAAGGGACATGGGGGGCGTCAGGTGGCGCAGTGGTGTGCCCCATGTTCAGTGGCCTTAGTCCTCAATGCGGTTGTACCAGGTTTGATTCCAGCCCAGGGACATTTGCCAAATGTCTCTCCTTCCGCTTCTCTCCCCTTTCTGTAAGCCTATCCACTTTCAATAAAGGCCACTGTGGCCACAAAACCCTAAAAAAAAAAAAATAATAATAATAAGGGATATGGGACCATAACTGGTAGGAAACACACGGTCTTTACCTGATTCTTATAGCAGACTAATGCAGGCAGAATTCACATTTGGCAGACCTCTGACATTTTTCTTGGTTTCCTGCAGCATTCTGTGGAATGTTGGAGCCAGAATATTCCTGAATTCCTTGTAGAAATCTGCTGGAAATCCATCTGTGCTTGGAGCCTTTTTATTGGGCATGCCTTGGAGGGCCTGCTGGAGTTCAGCCGCTGTTAGTGGTGAATCCAAGGCAATCGCTTGACTATCCGATAATTTAGGAAGTGTTCTTCTTCCTATCCAGAAATTGTTCAATTTCATTATTTGATGGGTTCATCTCCGGTGAGTATAAATCCTTGTAAAATTCTTTGAAAGTGTTGTTTATTCTTTCAGGATCATATAGTGTCTCTAATAGCTGATATTGTCGTTTATTCTTTATTTACTTTAAGCTGTTTAGCCAAAAAACCACCTGATTTATTACCATGTTCAAAGTTTTCAATTCAAAGTTTTTGAATTAAGAACTGGGTCTGTTTATTAATAATTTCATTAATTTTTTTGCTTTTGCTTTACGGACTTTGCCCAGTCTCTCCTCATCCAGGGAGGCTTTTAACGATTTAATAACTTCTTCTAATTCCTGAATATGTTTTTTTTTTTTTTTTTGATGAGAATGAGATAATTTTACCTCCATCTCAGAGGTTTTCCTGCCTCCTAGAGAACAGATGGTTTCTTTCCCTACAATAATCCCCAAAACATACATAAATATTTCAAGTTGATACAATTTCTAATAGTTGCAAAGAGAACTGACAAAAAAAGACAATGATCAAGCAATCACTTTATAATCAGACATGCATCATGCTGGCCATGGATTTAGTAGCACGTAACCCAAAGAGGAACGATCAACAGTCAGCACACAGCTTCAGTTAATCCAGCTAGAAACTACTAATCAGGCCTGAACTCTAGGTGTAGTAATGGACTCAGACCTGAACCTCCAGGGTCACATAAAGGTCAATAACAAGGTCAGCGTTCTATCACCTGAAGAACATCTCTAGGATTAAAGGACTGATGTCACAACACGACCTAGAAAAACTCATCCATGCGTTTATCTTTAGTCAGATTGATTACTGCAACAGCGTCTTCACAGGTCTGCCTAAAAAGTCAATCAGACAGCTGCAGCTGATCCAGAACGCTGCTGCTCGTGTTCCTCACTAGAACCAGGAAAGTAGAGCACATCACCCCAGTTCTAAAGTCCTTACACTGGCTCCCTGTAGCTCAGAGAATAGACTTTAAAATACTTTTACTAGTTTATAAATCATTACATGGCTTAGCACCAAAATATGTTGAAGACCTGTTGTCACGGTACCAACCACCAAGACCACTCAGGTCCTCCAACTCTAGCCTACTAAACATCCCTAGACTCAGAACTAAACATGGAGAAGCAGCTTTCAGTTTCTATGCTCCTCTAATCTGGAACAGACTTCCTGACGAGTGTAGAGCTGCTGAAACTCTGAACTGCTTTAAATCGAGACTAAAAACCATCTGTTTAGAATTGGCTTTGAGTAAATGCTTGATGTCATATGTATGAAATGTGTTCATGCTCTCTTGCTTTACTGATGTTTCTCTTGCTTTATTGACTTGTAATTTCCAATGTTATTTTCTGTTTTGTTGTTGTTTTCTTCTCTTTTTTAATCACCAAATCATGTAAAGCACCTTGAATTACCCTGTTGTTGAAACTATACAAATAAAATTGCCTTGCCTAGCCAGGGATCGTCAATTTAGATGACCTTGTTGAGACATAACTTGTCAGAATGAAAAACCCACTGGGGTCTTTATTCACGCCATTTGTGGTTTTCTTTTGTCCACCACTTCATTCATGGTGGTGGTGAAAATATTCTGACGACCTCCTGCCCCCAAGGACGGCCACACTTTGTCTCGTCATCTGCCAGGACTCTAGAAAAGTCCAACAGAGAGAGATGTTATGTACCCTCATTTTGCCCGTTTCAATGAGATATTAAATTTGGACTTAGTGTTGAACTGTGCACGCTTTCCTTATTGCTGCTCCCTGTCGTGATCCCTAAGGTCCACCTCTGGTCCTCCTCAGCCTATGCGTCGCCACGGAAGGGAAGGATCACCAATCAGAAGGCCCTGATGAGAGAGTGTTAGAGCATGTTAGTCCAGACATATGTGAGTTAATCAAAGGATTAGTTAGTTGACTATAATTAAGTGATTAGGTCAGAGAGTAGGTTAGAAAGAATTAGCAGACGTGGGAGTTTGGTTTAGATGACCCTGCTGCATCAAGAAATCCTAAACGAACTCCACAACAATGAGTCGCGCTTCATTAACTTTTTATGCAAGAGAAAATCAATCAAGAATCCGTGTTTTTTGAATCCGCCTTCTTAGTATGTTAAAATACTAAATTAGATCACTGCGGTGAACTCCAGAGACTCCCTCACAGCTTGGAATTCCTTGTGGAGAGCCTCAACCAGTGCAAGACGGGCGTCTAGGCTGGTTAGCGTCTTATCATATGAATCCAGGACATCGCCGTAGCTTTTTTCTGGCGAGATGGTGGAAGTGCTGGCCTCAGAATGGGTGCGTTTCTGTGATGGAGTGCTTGTCAGAATGGTAGAAGTGGAATTTTGTGGGTTGCCCATAACCATGTTGTCAAAACACTCGTCCAAGTAGCTCTCCAGGCTGTCTAAAGTTTCCTCGTCCAGTTTGTTCTATGGAGAAATACAATATAATGGTTATGTTTTTAAAACGTTTGCTATATTTGGCTCGAATTTATTGCCTTGTTTTACCTGAGTTTGTTTGTTTTACCAGTATCCCATATTACTTACACACAGCTCTCACGAGATCTCAGCAGCTCATCCTGTGAACCTCTTTCTGTATTTGTACTTTCCCCCTCAAGTGCATGTGGTAATGAGGTGGGCGTTCCAAAGTGTTTGGAAAGATACAAATAATGATAAATAAATAAATGTGGAATACATAATTTTTTCAGTTATTCGCACATAGTGTATTTACTTTATTTCGTATTTGCTTCCACTTTTATTTATTTACACAAATACCTATTACCAAATTTATTTATTCATGTATTTATTTCCACGATTCCTTTTGGCAGGATCAGTCCTCCTTTCCTGTTCGGGCCACAGTGAATCTTGGGATAGAGTGGGCTGAGAAGGAAACACCAGACATGTCCTTCAAATCCGGGGAAAAGGAGAACACATTTGGAGGACCCTTCGGATTCGGACAGAAATTCATTTCATCACTGTGACGTAATCGGCCTTTGATCGACGCAGATCCTGAATTTGGACACACCCCAAATATCCTAAAACCCATGTTTAAATGAACTAAGGCGAAACTTAGCAGATAGAATTTCCATCAAATCATAAACTGGGAAAAAAAGAAAGTTAGAAAAATATTACTTCAAGATCCATCTGAGTTTTGCAATTCTAACACCTTTTAATACATTTAAACAAACTCCAGACGCCCTGAACGAACAAGCGGCTTGGTGTGGGGGGGTTAGCTCCGACTGGAATCATCTTCTGAGATGATGTCATGGAAAACACATGGAGTTCATGTAAAAAGGGGACAAAAACAACTCATCTGTTTCATTATAAATTTATTCTGAGCTCAATCCACAAAAACTAAAATCTTTTTTAAACATCCCTCTGATTCCAGGAAAGTCAAGAATAACCTGGAAGTTTCATTTCCAGCTACATTTAGAGTATCAAAAGGAGGCTCCCGATCTGAGGGCCGATCCCTGGAAGACCCGGTTCTGATCCAACCCCAGCAGCAGGGAACGACAGATTAATCAAGCAAACATCACCTCAAAATCAGAGAAAATCCAGAGCAAAATAAAATCTACATCTTAAACCCAGAGAGGAAGTTTAAAGTGTTTCAGCATCAACAGGTTTTAGTGCAAACAGAAGAAAACTTCACACAGGCAGCTGGTAAACATGATAAAATATCTGTTCGACTTTAACAAACATTAAGCACAACTTCTTGGTTCCTACAGGTCCGGAAACCCGCCGCTCCGTCTCAACATTCCCAGAAAACGTCACTTTATTCCCTTTAAACTCCTGCAGTAATGTTCCCGTCTCCTGCCCCCTGGTGGCCCTGCAGTGAAATTGTGTTTTCAGCAGATCAGATTCTGTTTTTCCCTTTCAGCTTCATTCAGTTATTTATTATAAGTTATTAGAGGTCAGGAACTTCACTTTATGTCCAGAACATACACACTAAACCGGATAATCTCAACATAAATAATGAAAACAGATTCAGACGCTGCTCTTCTTCTGCTTTTAGTTTTCCCTTCAACAGGAAACACGAGTTTAAAAATGTGAAAAGTTCAGAAGACCGATCCAGAGTCAGCTCAGCTTGACTCTCATCTTGCTGTTGAACCAATCATCTGAAGCTGGGGGCGGGGCTAAGCAGCACACCTGGAGTTTGTTACCTGAGGGCTGATTCAGATATCAGCTTATCACAGACTTTAAGCGGGTTCTGACCCGAAATCCACTGCATGCCGGTTCTGTTAGGAATTAGGAACGTCCCTGATGATCTGGTATAAGAGGCAGACACTTAGAAAATGCTGAGACATTGGTCACCATGGTGATTCCCGCCTGTTCTGGGCTGCAGGGTGGAGAGGGAGCCCGCAGCATCACTCCTCACACCTCAGTCGCTCTGAATGATTCTGACCCTCAAGCATCAGAACTTTGGGGCGGGGGGGGGGGGGTGATCCGGCAGAACTTGCAGGTCCGATTGGGAGCAAATGAGACCGTGGGTTTGTCTCTCTGGGTTCTGATTGGACAGAGAACTGTCCAAAGCGTCGTCTAGCAGCAGGAGAAACCTCGGCTGGAAGGAGACGGAAAGTTCTATGTTCCGGTCTAGAACCTGGACCCCTGAACCCAAAAGGTTCTGAATATTTAACAGAACCTGTGGAAAAAAACGTAATTTTTAAAAAAAGTGGCGACTCATTGCTTCCAACTTCATGTGACCCGTTTAAACTTGGAGTGCTGGTTCTGATGAATCCGTTCATCCTTCGTCCTTTCCATGTTCATTTTCACAAACAAAAATACAAAACGACGACTGTATTCGTTTTTAAATCGGGTACAAAAAAAAAAAAGGTCTTGTTTTTCATATTTTAAATTTTAGTCTTGGATCAAAATTGAAAGAATTTGATCTTGAAATGTAATTGCTGGGTTAATTTCCGTGACTCTAGGGGGCGCTGTTTCAGACGCTCATATCGCATAATGTGGCTCCTCCATACCTCCTGAAAAAAAAGTGGTAGAGCGATTAAACTTTTATACGTAACAAAATAATCTAAAACAAAAAGAAAGAAGTAAATAAAGGACCAGTGATATGAAACAATATTATCTACTTATGATGAAAACAAATAAACAAATTCTTCCCATTAACTCTTGTTTAGTCACCAGCCCTACTGGTTTCTATATATATTTTTCCTTATCTAAATAAATAAATGATGACAGAAGTATGTGCAGCCTAACATGTTCATGATTTCTAGAATGATTTAATTTGAAAAACAGCAAACTCAAGCTTGTTTTAATTAACCGTAATTTGATGTTATATAATTGTGCTTTAAATAAACCAACAGACCCGGGTCCGATACAAATAATATTTAGAGTAGTTTAATGGTGCTTTTCAGGCGAGGCGTGCATGTGGAGCTCTAAAAGTTAAGAGGTTTACGTTTGCGTATCGAGTTTGTCCACTTGATGGCGCTCTACGTTCGTCAGCGAAACAGCGCCCCCTAGCGTCACAGAATCTGGTAGTCGTGGAAAATGGTGAAACACCTGTTTATGTACATCACAGCAATTAAATATTGAAATCAAATTTTTCAATTTAGTATTTTTGACCAGAGACTAAAATTTTAAATATGGAAAACAAAGATCTTTTTAGTTCATTTTCATTTTTGTTTGTCAATCCAAAATGGAAAGGACGACTGAAACACGGATTGTGATGGAAAGTGACTGAGAAAGGTCCAAACGGAGCTGGGTTTCCTGAAACCCAGTCAATGCCAGAGTTCTGATGCGCTGGTGAGGGCAGCAGGAATAAGTGCCATAGTCTCTGTTACCATGGTGATCTAACTGGGCTCAAACAGAACCCCTCCCCACCCAATGCTCCACAGACTGGTTCTCTGGGTTCTACCTGCAGCTCGGTTCTACCTGGACCCTGGAATGTAGAAACGGTTCCCAAAAGGCACTTTGAAGGAAGAATTAACCTCGAACATTAAAAAAGTTCTGTGTTCTGACCCAGAAGGGTCCACAGGCAAAACGGGGCAACAACAGCAACAAAAAAAGGCAAAACGAAGGGTAGCAGCGGCTGCAGGATTCCCGCCCCCTTTGTTGTCAGGTTTTCAGTTCAGGGCCTGAAACGGGTCCGGATCCGGGTGCATCAGCTGCTGTCTGAAGGTCCGATCTCAGAGCGTGGTACCAAACGCTTCAATCACAGCAGAATAAAAGAGGAGTAAATCAGTAAGTCTCTTCAGGAGGTTTTGATTGGTTGCTCTACAGGCGGTCGGTTCTGAAGGGGAGGAGGAGACTTGGGCTGGTTCTTGAGGTACCGGCTCGGCTGACTTCATGACCGGAAGACGTGCACGGCTCGGATGACGTACTGCCGGCAGATCGGACACTCGCTCATCCTCTTCCCGCACTTGGTGCAGGTGACCATGTGACCGCACTCCAGCAGGACGCAGTCGATGGGCGAGTCCATGCAGATCCTACAGAGGTTCTCCTCCAGGCCCCGCGCCGGCCCGCCGTCGCCACCTGCAGGGGGACCGGGACAGCGTCAGAAAGGCAGCCGTGGAAAAGCTTGAACCGACTAAACCGGAACCGGAACCAAAACTCACCTGCAGTGTTCACAGATATGCCCGCTGGAACAGAAAAAACAGTGAGATCATGAGAGAAGCAGCCAATCAGGTTCACAGATCAAGCACTTCTTGTTTGGTTCCTGTAAACGTCGTTGAACCCGATGGGTCTGACCGAGGGGCAAACTCCAGCGGCCAAATGTGAGGGCAATGCGGAAGAGACAAAAATTGCAGTTCCACCCTCGTCCACTAGGGGGCAAGGAGCAAGGAGCAAGTTCCCATTGACTCCCATGTTAAAACTTCACAGCAGAAATAAACATGTTTACAGCCTGGTTCAAAAAAACCATTTCAGGTTTAATCGTTTATCGTCATGACAACTCTGAGGGGGAAATGGGCGGATCTACACCCCTGCTGCCACCCCAGCCGTTATTTGACAATATAATTGAATCTGCCTAGAAGGCAGACGGGGTAGCAGAGTCTCTCAAGAGGTTTTCTAGCTAAAAAGCGCCCGCTAACCTCCGTTAGTTTGGGTTAGCTCATAGCTACATCGGCTCAGAGTTTGATGGGTATCAATCATCCAGTCCCACTCTAAGCTCCAACTTTTTTGGCCCATATTCTGTATTTTCTGGGCATGACAAGACGTGTGATGTGGCCAAGATGGCGGTGGTGGGAACCGCCCACTGGGCTACAATTCAGCTCTTCAGAAACCTACGGGTGACGTCACTGAGACTTCGTCCGTTTTATATACAGTGAGGAACATAAGTATTTGAACACCCTGCAATCGTGCAAGTTCTCCAACTTAGGAATTATGGAGGGGTCAGAAATTCACATTGTAGGTGCATTTCCACTGTGAGAGACAGCATTAATTTTTATTCAGGAAATCACATTGTCTGATTTTTAAAGAATGTATTTGTTTTTTATTGCTGTTTTTTATTGCTGCACATACGTATATTTGGTACAGAAGCCTTTGTTTGCAATGACAGAGGTCAAACATTTCCTGTAGATCTTGACCAGGTTTGCACACACTGCAACAGGGATTTTGGCCCCAACAGGGATTTTGGCCCATAGATCTTCTCTAGATCTGTCAGGTTTCGGGGTTGTCGCTGAGCAACACAGAGTTTCAGCTCCCTCCAAAGATTTTCGATTAGATTTAGGTCTGGAGGTCGGCTAGGCTGCTCCAGAACCTCGATAAGCTTCTTAGGGAGCCACTCCTTGGTTATCCTGGCTGTGTGTTTCTGGTCTAAGCCAGCCACAACCCATCTTCAATGCTCTGACTGAGGGAAAACCTCACGATACATGGCCCCATTCATCCTCTCCTTAATAGAGTGCAGTCGTCTTGCCCATGGTAGTAGTTAGAGTCTTTAACAAACTCAGACAGATGCTACTATTTTAGATTAATAAGTGGCGTAAGGCAAGGCAATTTTAGTTGTATAGCACACTTTCAACAACAGGGTAATTGAATGTGCTTTACATGATTTGGTGATTTAAAAAAGAGAAATAAATATACATATATATATATATAAAAAAAACATTGGAAATTAAAAGTCAATAAAGCAAGAGAAACATCAGTAAAGCAAGAGGGCATGAACACATTTGATACATATGACAATCGTTTACTTCTGCAATTCTAAACAGATGGTTTTTAGTCTCGATTTAAAGCAGTTCAGAGTTTCAGCAGCTCTACACTCGTCAGGAAGTCTGTTCCAGATTAAAGGAGCATAGAAACTGAAAGCTGCTTCTCCATGTTTGGTTCTGAGTCTAGGGATGTTTAGTAGGCTAGAGTTGGAGGACCTGAGTGGTCTTGGTGGTTGGTACCATGACAACAGGTCTTCAACATACTTTGGTGCTAAGCCATGTAATGATTTATAAACTAGTAGACGTATTTAGAAGTCTATTCTCTGAGCTACAGGGAGCCAGTGTAAGGACTTTAGAACTGGGGTGATGTGCTCTACTTTCCTGGTTCTAGTGAGGAACACGAGCAGCAGCGTTCTGGATCAGCTGCAGCTGTCTGATTGACTTTTTAGGCAGACCTGTGAAGACGCTGTTGCAGTAATCAATCCGACTAAAGATAAACGCATGGATGAGTTTTTCTAGGTCGTGTTGTGACATCAGTCCTTTAATCCTAGAAATGTTCTTCAGGTGATAGAACGCTGACCTTGTTATTGACCTTTATGTGACCCTGGAGGTTCAGGTCGGAGTCCATTACTACACCTAGATTTCAGGCCTGATCCGTAGTTTTTATAGCTGGATTAACTGAAGCTGTGTGCTGACTCTCATTCCTCTTTAGGTCCAAAAATAATTACTACATTTTCATTTCTGTTCAGTTGGAGGAAGTTATGACACATCCATCCATTTATTTGCTTGATGCATTTACTTAGAGTTTGAATGGGTTCAAAGTCACCTGGTGACATTGTAATGTAGAGCTGAGAATCATCTGCATAGTTGTGGTAGCTAATGTTATTGGTTGATATAATCTGGCCTAATGGGAGCATGTAGATATTAAATAAGAGGGGCCCCAGGATGGAGCCCTGAGTAGAGGTGGACTTTTCAAAGGCAGAGTAACAGGTCTTTGAGAGCAAGAATTCTTGCTGATTGCCAGGTGTTCAAATACTTATGTGCAGCAAAAAACAAAGAAATAAATACTTTAAACATCAGACAATGTGATTTCCTGAATAACAAAATAAACAATGCTGTCTCTCACAGTGGAAATGCACCTACAATGTGAATTTCAGACCCCTCCATAATTTCTAAGTGGGAGAACTTGCAAAATCACAGGGTGTTCAAATACTTACGTTCCTCACTGTATATACACACTATGGGTTCTGGCGACCTGTCCAGGGTGTACCCCGACTCCTGCCTCTTGACCGCTGGAGATAGGCACCAGCCCCCCCCGCAACCCCTGCATTAGGATTGATGGGTACAGAAAATGGATGGATGGATGGATGGGTTCTACTCACCGAGAAGGTTCTGCTGGTCCTGGTACAGCCGGGTCACCCGCTCCATCAGCTCCCACTTCTCACAGCAGCCTTTGTAGTCGACGAAGTTCCGGGCCAGGATCTCCTTCAGCTGCCGGACGCTGAGATCCTCGATGTCGTCGACATCCTTCAGGTCCGACAGTGACGCCCTGCGGCCGGAGGCGAGCGCCTCCTCCGGGTCCCAGGCCTGAACCGCGGGGAGGGAGAGACACGGGTAGGTCAACGGAACCAGTACCAGAGGTCCAATAGCATCAAGATCCTCAACAGGCCTTACCGGATCCTCATCCTCCATGTCAGGGTCAGAGGGCGTAGTCTCTGAGTCTGGGGGCAAGGCTTCGGGCTCAGGAGTGGGCGGGGCAGGGCTCGACGAGTCAGAGGCAGTGTCAGAGAAGGAGATACGAGGCGTCGGGTCAGAGGTCACTGTGGGGGTATCAGCGATCGGGGTGTCAGGGGCGGAGCCACTGGTCGGTGAAGACTGCTGACTCAGCACCAGCTCCACCAGCTCCTCCTGAAGGACAAGAAGTACTGGGTTAAAGAGCTGCGCTCTGATTGGCTCTCCCTGTGAACGTCAACATCAGCGCGGACGTCACCTTCTCTCTGCACAGGTGGGTGGGAACCTCGTGCAGGTGCAGATAGTCTCTCAGCTCCTTCACCTTCAGCTTCATCAGCTCCGCCCGCTCCATCAGGTTACCATAGAAACGCCGACAGGTGTAACAGAGGCGGGGCCTCAGGTCCTGCTGGACGGAACAGCCGCCGCAGTAGTTCTTCTTACAGTCCACACAGACATGCTGGGAGACAGGTGGAGACCGTTAGGGACAGAGGAAGAAAAGAAGGGACAGGTGGAGACGGTTAGGGACAGAGGAAGAAAAGAAGGGACAGGTGGAGACCGTTAGGGACAGAAGAAGAAAAGAGGGGACAGGTGGAGACGGTTAGGGACAGAAGAAGAAAAGAGGGGACAGGTGGAGACGGTTAGGGACAGAGGAAGAAAAGAGGGGACGGGTGGAGACGGTTAGAGACAGAGGAAGAAAAGAGGGGACGAGTGGAGACCGTTAGGGACAGAGGAAGAAAAGAAGGGACAGGTGGAGACCGTTAGGGACAGAGGAAGAAAAGAAGGGACAGGTGGAGACCGTTAGGGACAGAGGAAGAAAAGAGGGGACGAGTGGAGACCGTTAGGGACAGAAGAAGAAAAGAGGGGATGGGTGGAGACCGTTAGGGACAGAAGAAGAAAAGAGGGGATGGGTGGAGACCGTTAGGGACAGAAGAAGAAAAGAGGGGACAGGTGGAGACGGTTAGGGACAGAGGAAGAAAAGAGGGGACGAGTGGAGACCGTTAGGGACAGAGGAAGAAAAGAAGGGATGGGTGGAGACCGTTAGGGACAGAAGAAGAAAAGAGGGGACAGGTGGAGACGGTTAGGGACAGAGGAAGAAAAGAGGGGACGGGTGGAGACCGTTAGGGACAGAGGAAGAAAAGAGGGGACGGGTGGAGACCGTTAGGGACAGAGGAAGAAAAGAGGGGACGGGTGGAGACGGTTAGAGACAGAGGAAGAAAAGAGGGGACGAGTGGAGACGGTTAGGGACAGAGGAAGAAAAGAGGGGACGGGTGGAGACGGTTAGGGACAGAGGAAGAAAAGAGGGGACGGGAGTAGACGGTTAGAGACAGAGGAAGAAAAGAGGGGACGAGTGGAGACGGTTAGAGACAGAAGAAGAAAAGAGGGGACGAGTGGAGACGGTTAGGGACAGAAGAAGAAAAGAGGGGACGAGTGGAGACCGTTAGGGACAGAAGAAGAAAAGAGGGGACGGGTGGAGACCGTTAGGGACAGAGGAAGAAAAGAGGGGACGAGTGGAGACCGTTAGGGACAGAGGAAGAAAAGAAGGGACAGGTGGAGACCGTTAGGGACAGAGGAAGAAAAGAGGGGACGGGAGTAGACGGTTAGAGACAGAGGAAGAAAAGAGAGGACGGGTGGAGACGGTTAGAGACAGAGGAAGAAAAGAGAGGACGGGTGGAGACGGTTAGGGACAGAGGAAGAAAAGAGGGGACGGGTAGGGACAGTATTAAACTCGTTGAGTTTTGAAGAACCAAATCTTTAGAGCAAAATAAATAACTTTTCCTTCCTGTCTAACCGAGGTCATCCCACTAGGGGGAGCCGTTGAACCATTTAGTTTGAGCTCAGAAAAGGTTTGTCCTCCCATGTCTCCCATCAGTTTCAGTTTACAGAACCGAACCTTTCGTCCTCCGTCTCCTCAACAATAAACCTGTCTGTATGACCGGACTCAACTGATGAGTTGGATCTGAGGGTCCAGGAGGAGAAAACCTCCCAGACTGAAGCCGTCCGCTGCAGGTGGGCGGGGTTACCTTCCTGGCAGGCGTGTCGAAGGAGCCGCCGCAGGCCTTACAGGCGTGCTCGGGCGGAGGCGGCGACGGCTGCGAGTTGAAGGCTGAGTTGGTGTAGGACTGATTCCTTCTGTCTGCTCCGCCTGACGGGTCCACATCAGCCGAGTCCATGCAGAGCCAGTTACAGCAGGAGGCCCACATCCTGACCGGGAACACATGCAGAACTGTTAGTTCTGGATCAGAACCGGAGGCACCGCTGGACTGGTTTTGTTTTTTTTTACTAAAAGGTATTGGTCATGGTATTAGTCCGGATACCCATTGGTACACAAAACTGGTAGGTCGGCCCATTAGACACGATTGATTACGGCCGATTGCCTCGGCTGTCAATCAAACAGCGAGAGACAAGATCAGCGAAATGGAGAAAGTTTTATTTGTAAAGCAACACTTTCAACAACAAGGTAATTCATGGTGCTTTAGATGATCAAGGGGATAAAGTAAAAACAGCAATAAAGCATGAAACACACACAAAATATTTGATACATGTTAGCATTACTCAAATCCAGCTCTAAACAGATACGTTTTTAGTTGTGATTTAAAAGATCTCAGTGTTTCAGCAGTTTTGCAGTTTTCTGGAAGTTTGTTCCAGATTAGAGGAGCATAGAAACTGAAAGCTGCTTCTCCATGTTTGGTTCTGATTCTAGGGATGTTGAGTAGACTGGAATTAGAGGACCTGAGTGGTCTGGGGGGGGGGGGTTGCTATAGTAACAGTAGATCTTGAACATATTTTGGTGCTAAGCCATGTAATGATTTATAAACTAGTAACAGTATTTAGAAGTCTATTCTCTGAGCTACAGGGAGCCAGTGTAAGGACTTTAGAACTGGGGTGATGTGCTCTACTTTCCTGGTTCTAGTGAGGAACACGAGCAGCAGCGTTCTGGATCAGCTGCAGCTGTCTGATTGACTTTTTAGGCAGACCTGTGAAGACGCTGTTGCAGTAATCAATCCGACTAAAGATAAACGCATGGATGAGTTTTTCTAGGTCCTGTTGTGACATCAGTCCTTTAATCCTAGAAATGTTCTTCAGGTGATAGAAGGCTGACCATCTAAATAAACTAAAAGGAAGGGCGGAAAAAAGCTAGAATAAAAAAAAAAAAGACAAGCCCTTCAATCAAATGTTGCAAAATGTGTTAAAATAACACAAATGTTTGGCGTTGGCAATGGTAGAGCTTCTTCCTCCTCCTCCAGAACAGCACCCCCTGCAGGTTAGCGGCTGGATCAGGGGAAAGGGAGGCAGGAGGACCAGAGAGCAGCAGGGAATCTGATCTTCAGGTTAGAAGTGATGATCGGCGGTCTTTAGACAGATATGAATCTGGTTTGGGTGTACTTTATTTTCGTTGAGCTCACTAACTCTTAATACAGTCAGTAGTTACAAGTAGGCTAGCCAGATTTTAGAGATCCATGATGCCAGCTAGCGATGAAGATTTCTGGTTGTTATCTTAACCCTTTACTCATATAATTTATTAAGTTAGTCAGTTAAGTAGGATATAGTCTACGACGGAGTATTAGGGCCATTGAAGATAAAAGAAAAGAAAAAGATTATATAGTAAATTTCTGGCAAAAAAACTCAGAAATTATTAGATTAATTATATTTTCAGGAAAAAACTCGGAAATCCTCTGATGTTAAAAGTCATAAATTTGCTAGAAAATTCCGAAATTTTATGAAAAAATGTATCAGAATTTTTTTTTTTGAATTTTACTGAGATTTTAAATCGGTTATTTCTGACAGAAAGTGCAATCCAATAAGATTTAAGTGTTAAATTTACAGGATGCCCTAACCTATCTGGATATTTTCAAAAGTCTAAGTGGTAGCTAGGTGCGTCTCTTTTCCCGGATCAGAACCACTTCTCCTGGGTTCAGACTCGACTTGAACGGGAGAGATTGTAAGGAAGAAGCTGCAACATGGCTGCATCAAGTAGCCTAGATCTTACGTTACAATAACTAAAGTTACACACCTGGACACAAAGCGCTTAATGAGAGCTACTTCATGCAGCCATGTCGCAGTTTCTTCCTCAGTCTCTCCCCTTTGAGACGTTCATGGTCTCATCTGAGCATGGGAGAAAATCGTTCTGAGCTGCATGAACCACTTATAAGGCTACACTTTTGAAAAGAACCAGATGCATATCTTGTAAAGTTAACACTTAAATATTATTATTTAGTGTGAAATATCTGATTCTCAACAAACTTCAGGTTTTTTCTGATAAATGTCTTGACTATACAATGTCAGAAATTATCTCAAACGTTTAAGTATTGAAAATGTATGCCTTTAATCATTTTTTAGCTTTCTCTTGCAAATTTACAACATTTCGACATCAGAGAATTTCCAAGTTTTTTCTTGAAAATATGTGTCATTAAAAGTTTTAACTCGCACATTTTTTATTTTTCTAAATCAGAGAATTTCTGAGTTTTTTTCTGGAAATTTTTTTAAATTTATCTCAAAATTTCTAAAACCCTTTTGGGCGGAAATTTACTACAACTTATTTTTCCTTTGTCTACAATGGCTTTAATACTTTGTCGTAATTGTCAGTGCGCTATTCAGTATTTAAAATAATAATAATAATAACCAGTTACAGCTCAACACAGCAAAAATGAGAAAAGCAACATTAGGAAAAGATTGTAATATTAATTATAAACCATCTACACTGGCAGATATAATTTAGATTAAATTCATTTAGGATTTACCAGGAGATCATGCTACTGGGTATCATAAAGTGTCATGGAGTTAAAAGTATCTACATTCATGTATTTGACATTTAATACATAAATATCAATGCCAAAAAAAGATTTTTTTTAATTTTTACTACATTTTAACAGCAAACCCTTTTGGACATTATCTGTATTTTTTCAATTTGGGTAGTTTCCATTCAATTTAAAATATTTAAACTGTTTTCTTTTGAGCCTTGAGCTGTAACTATGATATAGAACCATGTAGGGGCCACACTGGTTGTACTTTAAAACAATAAAGATGTTTTAAATAGATTGCATTTGTCACGTGATCTTTTATTTTAACCTGGTTTATGTTTGCTTTAATAAACAAAACAAAAAAACTCCTGAGAAGAGGGAGCTGTTGAAAAAGCTGCTTTTGTTGAATGATGAGAAATAAAATGATCAAAACACTTATTATCATATATCAGATAAGATTTGACTAAACTTTATTGTCACAAAGTCCAAACGTTTTGCATCTAACTTGATGCACAGAAAATGCTTCTACTAGACTGAATTAGAATTAGTGCATCTTTATGTATAAGACACTAGATGGACTAAATATGAGGTATCGTTTATACAAACAGCTGTTTTCTTAACTTCTCACCGTCTAGGATGCATCTCTCATTTTTCAAAGCCTAACATGGTTTCATCTTGGTAAGTTTAGCAAAGAATACAAGATTAAACTATTTATACAGAATAAAGATAAAGTCCATGGAGTATTACTCCTTCTCACATTTCTCTCTCTGTCTCTTTTAAAAACTTTTAAAGGTTGAAGAACCTGTTTGAAGAAATATTCGTTGACAAAATGTGATTAATTTATAAATTGTAATATTCATCTCATGTCTGTTCCTCTGTGTCATATTTTTCAGGATCCCATCATACTTTGATCAGGTGGTTCCTTTCTCTGTCTTCTTTCACTTTTTTATCTGAGGAAATATTCTGCGCTGTTTATTGATGTGGTGAATAAATATTTGTAGTCGGAACTCGGAAATTCCGACTTCCGAGTGGGAAAAATCTACTCAAACGGCCTCCAGCGAAGTCGGACTTCCCGCTTGGAAAGTCGGGAGTTTGACTTTCAATATGGCCGCTCCTCGCATCGAGAAAAGTAGCTGTGGTGGAAGCTAAAAACAACAACTAAAATCAATCTTACAATTATAGATTCAACTATAAAACAAGGTATTTGCTGAAATATTCCCTAAAGACGTGACTTTCAGTTTTCGGTTTCCAGTCCTCCTCTGGCTCAGATTGATCGGATGTTGGCGAATGACGAATTGGAGCTTTAATCGAACCTCCTGTCAGCCAAACCGTGTTCATTTTAAGTGTTAGAGACAATTTACATCCAAAAATAAAACACTTCAGAAAGTTAGGAAAGTATCGATCTGAACCACTTTAGAATATCACAGAGAAGTCTGCATGAGAGGATTAATAAAAATCGGACTTTGGACCCGATTTTGCTTCAAATATTTACTCTCGGGACTCATTTACGACAGATAAAATATTCACTATCAACAACTGTGATGTTTATTGTAGCTGAAAGACCTTTATGTCCTCCGTTTAGCACACGGATACCTCTGCTGTGAATAGGTGTCCATATTACAAGGTAAAACAAGAAATGCTCCCTCTAGAATCATCATAAAAACCCCGTATAGGTAGCCACAAGTTAGTCATTCCCTAAAATATGCTCAAACAAGCAGAAAAAGTTTTGCTTCTGCTCTGGTTAGTCTAGATTTCTAAGTTTGGTTAAAAAAGAAAATAAAAAAGGTTGATAAAGTGGGAACTGGCAGCCTGAAACTGCTGCTGTCAGTGAAAAACAAACTTGATCTTGTTTTAATCATAACATGACCTTGTTTACAGATGACGTCACGCCAAACCACGGAGAGAGAAAAACAAAAACTTTTCCTTTCATTTTTATTTACGGAAACCCAACACTTAACACGATCTTTAAGAAACTAATATACCTGATCAATTCAAACCCTTGTTTGGATCAATTCGGATTTATATTTCACCCAATATGATGATTATTTAGCAATTATTACATAAAACTTCATTCAACTGAAGCTAAGCGAGGAAAGTTAATTTAGTATTAAAACTATCACTGTTTGATCCTAATTTCAAGGTCTATTGAAGCCGAATGATAACATATCCACATACAATCAGTTATCAATCAGTATTTGTGTTTTAGGTGAGCAAACCTTCGACCGAAGAGACAGAAACATTTAATCGAGCATTCTGTTAACGGAGTCCGGCTGAGGAGTCTGGAAAATACCCCAGGCTGCTAGCAGTCTAACCAGGCTAACACCGGGCTAATTATACAAGTTTATAAACACCGAAGAAGAAGAAAACTAACTCAAAACGACAAATAACACTAACCCAGTTCAGATTCGGACCGGTTTGAGCCAACCTGGTTAACCCTTTGACCCATAACTAACCGGAACCAGTTTTTAAACCGAGCCGCTTACCTGTTAGAGACAGGAGAGCCACTGCTAACACCCAGTTAGCCTCAGCTAACTCAGCGACCAGTTAATGTTGGTTAATCAGAAGTAACTAGCAGTCTGAGCCTGAGGAGGGAAACCGGGTTACGAGACTAGTTAACATGACGGGGTTCTAACATGGAGGAGCTGCGAGGATGAAGTCAAAGTGAAGGCAGCGATAAGAGCAGAACCAGGAAGAGTTTTTTTTTTTTTTTTTTTTTTACCACACACACATACACACACACACACACACACACTAGAGGTAGGAAATAAAAGTGGAACTTCAAATCTTCTTTTGATGATGCAGCACTGGGGGCTCAGCCCAGCACATTTTCAAAAGTTAAATTCATCCATCCCCTGCAGGGGGATAGCAGGTACCTATCTCCAGCAGACATTGGACAAAAGGGCCTCCAGTCCATCGCAGAGACACAGGACAAACAACCAAGCGTGCACACACTCATACCTAAAGATAGTCATGTTTTTGGACTGTGGGAAGAAGCTGGAGAAAATGCAAGCTCCATGCAGAAAGAAAGACCCCAGGCTGGGATTCGAACCCAGGACCAGGCAACAGTGCGACCAACTGTGCAGGCCCACTTTCAAATATGATGCTGGACAATTCAGTTCAATTCGGTTTATTTCACAACAGATGTCATCTCAAAGCGCTTTACAAGAAAAGTCACTTCAATGCAAACATTCCAATCAGTTTAAAGGTTTAGCTAGTTTCCAACGCCAAGTCAACTTTATTGTCAAATGTGCTTTACATGCTCGACATACAGCGCAGGTGAAATTACAGTCCTCTCAGGGTGCAAACACAGAGGAAGTATCAAAGTATGAAAAATAGATATTAAAAGATGTAAAATAAGCAAAAAAGAATAAAATAAAATGGAATAAACTAAGTACATTCAAATTAAGTATACATTAAACAGTCAAGGCATTGTGGTCTTTATACCAATTACAGATGAAGATATTTGTAAACAGACCAGTGTAGTTAAAGTGAGGTAGTGCATTGTGGTACAAATAGTGTTATAAGCAGGGAAAAGTGATATGTCCAGTCCCTGAGTTCAGAGAGTGTGACAGAGGGGTAGTGGGGGAAGAGCAAGGAGGGAATTGAGTCTCCTGACTGCCTGGAGAAAGAAGTTGTTCTTGAGCCTGCTGGTTTTGGCCCGGAGGCTCCTCAGTCTCCTTCCTGACGGCAGCAGGCTGAAGAGACTGTTGGATGGGTGGGTGAGATCACTCGCAATCCTGATGGCTTTGCGGGTGAGGCGGGTGATGTAAATGTCCGAGAGGGCAGGGAGAGAGACACCAATGATCCTCTCAGCTGCTCTCACAATGCGTTGCAGGGTCTTGCAGCAGGACACAGTGATGCAGCTGGTCAGAATGCTCTCAATGGTGCCCCTGTAGAAGGTGTGCATGATGGGGGTTGAGGCTCTTGCTCTCCTAAGTTTGCAGAGGAAATACAGGCGGTGTCTGGCTTTTTTGGCCAGTGGTGCGGTGTTCACGGTCCAGGACAGATCTTCCGAGATGTGCACACCCAGAAACTTGGTGCTGCTCACCTTGGTTGGTCACCCTCTCCATTGCAAGTGGAGAGAGTGTAAGGAATCCCAGCAGATTGCATGGAGTCATTGACTGGTGCTCAGTGACTAGGATGCCCCCCGTCCAACAGGGCATTGTAGCTACGCAGGATACCAGACCAGGTGTAGCATCTATGGAGAGAAAAACACTGAGAGAAAACAAAGTTAACAGTCGAAATAACAGCAAATAATACAACTGGAGAGTAGCAGGAGAGAAAAGTAGCAAAGTGAAGAAAGGTGGTAAGTCTGTCCTCCAGCAGTCTAAGCCTATAGCAGCATAACTACAGAGATAGCTCAGGATGACCTTAGCCACTCTAACTACAGTGGCCTGCAAAGGTATTCGGCCCCTTTGAACTTTTCCACCTTTTGTCACATTACAGCCACAAACATGATTTAATTTTATTGGAATTCCACGTGAACTTTACTTATATATATACTTTTACAAGCCACTGTATAAGCTTTATCAAAAAGGAAAGTTTTAAGCCTGGCCTTAAAAGTAAACAGAGTGTCTGCCTCACGGACTAAAGCTGGGAGCTGGTTCCACAGGAGAGGAGCCTGATAACTAAAAGATCTGCCTCCCATTCTACTTTTAGAGATCCTAGGAACTACAAGTAAACCTGCAGTCTGAGAGCAAAGTGCTCTGGTAGGAACATATGAAACAATTAGATCTCTGATGGATGATGGAGCTGATTATTATGGGCTTTATATGTAAGAAGAAGGATCTTAGATTCTATTCTGGATTTAACATGGAGCCAATGAAGGGAAGCTAAAACAGGAGAAGTGTGATCTCTCTCTTTAATATTGTTTTGTGAAATTTTTACCCAGGATCTTAGTGGATCGGCCCACACAATATAAAAGGAAGAAAGAAGGGACACCAGACTGCTTATCGTGCTAGAATGTGTCATCTTTATTATTCCGCCACACAGATGCAGTTCAGCAAAAGCAGAGCAATACTTTTTCAAACAAATACACTGATTTCTGCTAGAATACGGCGTCCCTCTCTATTCCTCACATAAACAGCAGCAAAGCAATGCTTCATCAAACAGGCATTAAGTTTTCATCACAGCATCTCACGTTTGACACTTGAGAGTGGAGAGCCGGTCATCTCCTCTCGGTCAGATCTGTTAACTTAACGCGGCCGGGCGATCGTGCACAAATCCCACGGCAGACTCTCCTCAGCTGGACAGCTCCATCTTCATTTATGCAGCATACAGAGGAGGCGCGTGGGAAGCAAAGCGGGCCGTGCTTCGCTCCCAGGCTGCCCCCCCCGCCTTATCAGTCCGTCCGGCCCCAAAACAAGTTTTAGAAACCGAACAAACTCCAGCTGTTTCATGGGAGCTGTCCAGCTGAAGATCCAAACTCCTTTCTGTGTGAATGTTTATCATTATACAACAAGCAGAGGATAACATTAACAACATTGCAGAACATTATACACAGGTGACTCGAGGACACCAAAAAGATTTTACCCATCAAATATTCATCAGAACTCTTGCTGCCGCATTTTGGATCAACTGAAGGCTTTTAATGGCATTTTGTGGACTTCCTGATAGTAAAGAATTACAGTAGTCCAGCCTTGAGGTAACAAATGCATGGACTAGTTTCTCAGCATCACTCCTGGACAGGATGTTTCTAATTTTAGCAATATTCCGGAGGTGAAAGAAGGAAATCCTAGAAACCTGTTTAATATGGGATTTAAATGTCAAGTCTTGGTCAAAAATAACGCCGAGGTTCTTTACGTTATTACTGGGGGCCAATTTAATGCCATCCAGATGAAGTGATTGACTAATCAGTTTCTGTTTAAGAACTTCTGGTCCAAAGACACCTTGAATTACCTTGTTGTTGAAAGTGTGCTATACAAATTGTCAGAATTTAAGAGAAAGAAGTTTAGGGTCATCCATGTTTTTATGTCTTCCAGACATGCCTGTAATCTACCTAACTGACTGGGTTCATCAGGATTTATGGATATATATAGTTGTGTATCATCAACATAGCTGTGGAAATGTATCCCATTCTGTCTAATGATTTTACCAATTGGAAGAATAAATATATATTGTAAAACGAATTGGTCCAAGCACAGAACCATGTGGTACTTCACAAGTAACTCTTGAGAGTGAAGAAGATTTATCATTTACATGAACAAACTGGAATCTGTCGCACAAATAGGATTTAAACCAGCCTAGTGCTGTTCCTTTGATCCCTGCAACATGTTCAAGCCTTTCTTTTGTCTTTTTTATTGGATTTTATAAGCAAAGAAAAACAACACCATACAACATTAACTCATTCAAACCTACATTCATACCTGGGAAGAGAGGTGCCTGTCTCCATCTTAAACTAGAAAAAGCTCACATTAACAAATGACAAGATTACATAGTATACTGTACCACCTCACCGGTGTGGCCCACCATGGTCCAGACTGTTCTCCGAAGCACTGTAGGCCACATCTGTGTCAATTAGATGGAGGGGCTCCAAGGAACCAGACCCTAGTCTACTTCCTGAATGCCCTACCACCCCAGAAGAATTTCTAAATCAAAATTTCGCATCAACAAAGACAATAATAAAATGAAAATAAAATGTATATCAATGATATCATTGTCATCCCCACTACCATCATCATTGGTAGAAACAGCAGTAAACATAATGATCAGAACAATAACAGAACCACAATAACAATAACCATTTCTAACACCATACAGAAAGGGACAGTAACAAAAAATAAATAAATCCAAAACAAAACAAGAAGTTAACTGTGGTTCATCTATCTATATATTTCATCAAAGGATTCCAAGTTTCCTCCCATTTATGCATATTTCCAGAATTTATAAATCTAATTTCTTCAAGAGTTATTACATTTACTAATTCATTAAGCCAGTTCCTGAAATCTGGAGCAGATGGTGTTTTCCATTCTTTAAGGACAAGTCTTTTGGCCAAAACTGTCCCAAGAAGTAAAGCAGTCCTAAGAGGTTGTGGAAGGCTCTGTGTTTCTATTGAGTACCCAAGCAGGATCATATCTCTGTCTGGGACAAAATCTCTCCGATACACCCCAGAACAGAAAAAAAGATGCTAGACCAGAATTGCTGCATAATGGGACATTCCCAAAAAGAATGCAACAATGACCCTTCAGCTGATTTACATTTATCGCATATTGGGGACACATCAGGGCAAAATTTGTGTAATGAAACTTAGGAGTAATAAATGAATCACTTTAAACTGGATGAGTTTGTGTCTGCTGGTGATTGAGCAATTGTGAATTTGAGAAAGGGCCCGTTTCCATTGATGTTCCGGTATTGAGGTTCTCAGCTCCTTTTCCCAAGCTGTTTTAACTTTGTCAACTGATGAAATGGGTAAAAGGAAACAATTGGCAAATTTAGCAATACGTTTTTTACTTGTGGGTAGTAGATTAAGTGTTTTAAAGAAATAAATCGCCTTTGTTTAATAACTGTAAGTTAACTACATTTCCTTTAATGAATTATCTTAATTGCAAATACTGAAACCAACTGGATTGGGACAGATTATATTTAAGTCGCAATTGCTCAAATTTAGCAAGATTACCCTCTAAATAAACATCTTTTATGCATTTAATGCCACTGGAGTGCCAGTTAGAGAATGTTTTTATTTAATGAAGATGGAATAAATGCATGGTTATGACATGTAGGTGAATAAATAGTTAACTTGGGGATATTGTATAGTTTTCTAATCTGATTAAGAATTTTAATTTAATTCCTCACTGCAATACTGTGACTTATAGCTTTGATAGCAGAGACTGGTTTACTAAACAACAGAGATAATAACGATGTGTATGGTTTGATTAAAGACTGCAATTCCAGTTTCAGCCACAGTGGAGCCGACTCGAGTGACTCACCGTTTGGAAACCTCATTTGCCAATAGGTCAGCGCTTTCATATTAGATGCCCAATAATAATTTTTAAACATTGGGAGACCCGACCCATCCCCCCCCGTCCCCCCCTCCCCCCACCCTCTTCTGTGGACCTATATTGATGCTTTTTGATATTCTATGTTTTTTACCTCCACAAACAAAATCTAAGATTATTGATTCTAGTTTTTTGAAGAAATCTGTAGGGATAATTATTGGTAGGTTTTGAAAGAGATAAATAAACTGAGAAAAAAGTCAGAATTCTAAGATTAAAGTCAGAATTCTGAGAAAAAAGTCACATTCTGAGATTGAAGTCAGAAATCTTTTTTTTTCTTCAGTGGCCCCAATCCCCTTCCGTAGATTTTATACTGTGAAGTTATGTATAATATTTTTTTTTTACTTTAAACTTGCCAGCAAAAACTATCTGAAATTGGGTTTAACATGTGGTGAGCTTCTGGTGACCCAAGCCAAAGCAATCAGCACAAGTTCAAGTCGAGCGGCTCCTGTATGTTGCGTTACAGTTAACTATGAAGAGACGCACCTCTGGCTGAGACCAACGTGATCGAAGGAGCATAATGCAGTTAAACTCATAAAACTAAATCATTAAAAGGAAAATAAAATCTCATTTGGTGTCAAAGGTCAGGGCTAAGACTCAGTTTTAAGAGGGTAGTCCATCACGGTTACTAGTTACTTGTAACATTGATATGTAATTTATAAAAAATAAAAATAATTGTAATTTGTTGCCATAATTGAGCAGAATGCATTATTAAATTAAAGTTAAGTAAACTGGTAACTGCAATCGTTTAACTAAACTCAAGGTATGTCTTGCAGAAATAAAAACCTGGATGACTTAATGGTCAATTGTTGCTTTTAAGTTGTCTTCTCGGTGGAGATGATGGGATGATGGATGGATGGATGGATGGATAACTTAGCCAAAATTAGAAATGTCCTCTCTCAATGTGATGTAGAAGAACTAGTTCATGCTTGTGATTTAAATATTTTAATTATTACCAGGAAGTAAAATAAAATATCTCTTACGAGCCTTCAGCTGATCCAAAATGCTGCCGTGAAAGTTCTGAGATTTCAAAAGAGAGATCACATTCTCTACTTTTAGTTTCCCTTCATTGGCTTCCTATTTATCTAGAATAGAATCTAAGATCCTCCTTCTCACAATTAAAGCCCTTAGTAATCAGCTCCGTCATACATCAGAGTTCTGACTGTTCTTAACAGAACCCTTTGGTACCAGAATGCAGGTTTACTGGTGGTGCTGATGCATTTGTTAATGCAGAGCAGTGCATGTAATGCTATTGGCTACTATATACTTCAATATGACAGGCCTTAATTTGTGTTTATTTATTTATTTAGTTAAGAGTTCCACTTTAACAGTTCTTTGCACCCCCATCACCCAACAGAACACAAAACAAGTGACTATATATATATATATATATATATATATATATATATATATATATATATATATATATATATATATATATATATATACTGTAACACCATACTTGAATTTTTTTTAAATAAAATTTGTTCACCAAAAAGTGATCTGTTATGAACAATCAGCGTAACTTACAAATTTGCTTCTGGAAACAACTGAAACAATAATACAACCCCATCTCTGGTAAAAGGTAATAAAAGGAGTGAACAACAACATGTTTTATTCATTTGACAGTTCCTTTAAATGCTCTAAGCAAACTTAAAGATGCCAAGAAACAAAAACTCCATTCAATTTTAAAGATGCTTAGTTAACCTTATTCACTTTCTGTTCCATTTATTTACTAAGAAACAGAATTCCACTGAATTCACTTGATTACTATAGAGCTGATTCACAAAAGATGCCTAGAAAAATATAGTCAAATCATTCCTATTAAAGAGACAGATTCAAAGTTAATTAAATACATTCCACTTTAACCTCTTGATTCTAAAATAATGCTTGGAAAGAACAAATCACTGCTGCAATGCAGAGACAATGGGATATGCGTACTACCCCAATGCCAGTGACCAACAACACCTCTGTAACTACCCCAATGCCAGTGACCAACAACGCCTCTGTAACTACCCCAATGCCAGTGACCAACAACGCCTCTGTAACTACCCCAAAACCAGTGACCAACAACACCTCTGTAACTACCCCAATGCCAGTGACCAACAACGCCTCTGTAACTACCCCAATGCCAGTGACCAACAACACCTCTGTAACTACCCCAATGCCAGTGACCAACAACGCCTCTGTAACTACCCCAATGCCAGTGACCAACAACACCTCTGTAACTACCCCAATGCCAGTGACCAACAACGCCTCTGTAACTACCAAAATGCCTGTGACCAACAACGCCTCTGTAACTACCCCAATGCCTGTGACCAACAACGCCTCTGTAACTACCCCAATGCCTGTGACCAACAACGCCTCTGTAACTACCCCAATGCCAGTGACCAACAACACCTGTGTAACTACCCCAATGCCAGTGACCAACAACGCCTCTGTAACTACCAAAATGCCTGTGACCAACAACGCCTCTGTAACTACCCCAATGCCAGTGACCAACAACGCCTCTGTAACTACCCCAATGCCTGTGACCAACAACGCCTCTGTAACTACCCCAATGCCAGTGACCAACAACGCCTCTGTAACTACCCCAATGCCAGTGACCAACAACGCCTATGTAACTACCCCAATGCCTGTGACCAACAACGCCTCTGTAACTACCCCAATGCCAGTGACCAACAACGCCTCTGTAACTACCCCAATGCCAGTGACCAACAACGCCTATGTAACTACCCCAATGCCAGTGACCAACAACGCCTCTGTAACTACCCCAATGCCTGTGACCAACAACGCCTCTGTAACTACCCCAATGCCAGTGACCAACAACGCCTCTGTAACTACCCCAATGCCAGTGACCAACAACGCCTCTGTAACTACCCCAATGCCAGTGACCAACAACGCCTCTGTAACTACCCCAATGCCTGTGACCAACAACGCCTCTGTAACTACCCCAATGCCTGTGACCAACAACGCCTCTGTAACTACCCCAATGCCAGTGACCAACAACGCCTCTGTAACTACCCCAATGCCAGTGACCAACAACGCCTCTGTAACTACCCCAATGCCTGTGACCAACAACGCCTCTGTAACTACCCCAATGCCAGTGACCAACAACGCCTCTGTAACTACCCCAATGCCAGTGACCAACAACGCCTCTGTAACTACCCCAATGCCAGTGACCAACAACGCCTCTGTAACTACCCCAATGCCAGTGACCAACAACGCCTCTGTAACTACCCCAATGCCAGTGACCAACAACGCCTCTGTAACTACCCCAATGCCCCAATGGGTGGTGGTGTTGTTCCAAGCCGTCTGCGGTACCACCGGTGTGTTGTTGGTGAGAGGCATTGGTGAAGATGCAGAGGTGGAGTTGAGATCAAGAACAGTTGTGTTCATAAGACTGATGTTGGTCACAAGATAAGGTGTAGTACTGGGAGCAGGTGGAGTGAGTGCTCTAGCTTTTTCAGCACGTCACCACATTTCCCACTCCGTCTACAGCAACTAGCTGTACACTTTGTGAACAGCAGGTGGAGCTGTAGGAAACTACTGTAATTTTCTCTACTCCTATTCCAGCCACAGTTACAGTACTCAAAGTACCATTACCTTGGCTTTGATAAATGGTTGCAATTCCAGTCCCATTGATTCCATCTGTGAAGATAACATGAAGTTCCCACTGGACAGATGCACAGAGGAGAGGAGAGGCTGGACAAACACCTACATTTCCAACTACCTGGCACACTGGAGCAGACAGGTCAGCTACCTGGTAGGAGGTAAACAATGTCAAAGAAAACGAGTAAAGAAATGATTGTTTGCTTCAACAACCTTCCCAGTGATAACCCTTCAACTTTAGAAGACCGCAAACATCTTTTTTAACACACCCAGCTGTATTATTTCTCACCTTGGCAGCCACTGAAAACCTGAGAACAGTATAGTTGATGTCAGTACCAGCAGCATTTTGGACATCAATAGTGAGGGAAACAACTGTTCCTGAAGCGGTGTCAGCCGGAGCTGTTAAGATCACAGTGCCATTGGCTTGACCTCCATCACCCGAGCAATGCTCTATGGAATTATCAGAAGTAAAAATTGTGACTCAAACCATTTTCTGTTGGAGTCATCATATTCGTTCATTTGTCACTCCAATACTCTTAATATCCTTGGTAATCATTTTGACCAACACAATTACAGACAATGTGGGATGGCAAGCCACACATGGTAAGATCCACACCTCAACTCTAGTTTGTTTCACTGTTCACTACTTTCTAGTAATAAAAATAATAATAATAACAATAGCTTGCATTTATATTGCGCTTTTCGAGACCCTCAAAGCACTTTACAACTCCATTATTCATTCACTCTCACATTCACACACAGGTGGTAGCAAGCTACAGTTGTAGCCACAGCTGCCCTGGGGCAGACTGACAGAAGCGAGGCTGCCATATCACGCCATCGCCCCCCTCTGGCCAACACTAGTCACAACTACAAATATCTTACTCATATCCCAATACATAGTTTCTTTATTAAATTAGTTTTTTCCCATCACACCTTACACTGTTTATATGGAGTAGACACATAACAACACTGCAAGGTCAAAATTCTGTTTTAAGTTTTGCTAATACATCTTTCTTTGTTTTAGTTACCTGGGGGTTTGGCTTCTCCTTCCTGGTCTGCAAAAGTTGTGGCTGAGGGCTGAGGGACCCGTAGTGCTGCTGACATTCTCAATTGACTGAACCACTTGCTTAAATGCCTTGGGTTTTTTCTGGAGTTTGTTTCACTGTTTTGTGGTGGCCATTCTGTTTTCCCCCTTGTGTGTCATATGGTTTAGCTAAACCAGTATTTAAGTTCCCCAATCTGCGATGGACTGGCGACCAGTCTAGGGTGTACCCTGCCTCTCGCCCCATGACAGCTCGAGCCCAACCCTTCATAAGAATGACGGGCACAGAAAATGGATGGATGGATGAAGTCCCCCAATGTGTCTGTTCATTAGGTAAGTTTTGAGTAGACCTCTTTTATTGGCCTGCCTGCTCAAGTTGTGAATTTGATAAAAATTATTCATATCTTTGGGTAAATAAAAACTCACCTTTTGAGTTAAACATCTGTGTCTTCTATGCTTTACTGCCTGGTCCCTGACACAGTGATACATTACAACTCTGCTGGCCTAAAGTCTTCCTGTCTCCTCATCTTGATAAAACACACAGTGGGTTTACATGCAGTAAGAGAAAGGTGAATTATTGCCTTAATCTGACCAAATCTGGACTTTTGAAATGCATGTATACACCTTGGTCCGGCTGATGTCAACCTGAACTGGTCATTCTTAATCGACCTAAGACATCCAGATAATGTGGTTAGACCAGCTTGGACACTCCCCCTTTCGGAACTGATGAGACAGCGGAAGCAGGAATAACAACACCAGTCCTGCTTGCATCTGACATGTAACTCAATCAAACATTATTCATAGTGCATATCCTGCATTTACTCTGTCTGCTGCACTGCTGCCAGCATTTGTTTATTATCTGTGTGACGCTATAGGCCAATCCGATAACTGTCAGCATGAAAGGGCGTGTGTCAAATTCAATTTATTCTATAATTCGATTTTCTTACATAACATTTATACTCGAATAAAGGCTCCCATTCTGGTAATGGTATTAGCTCCATTTAGATGTGCATGTACACACATTGACTGTTTCATCTGATTCCAGGGCTAACCTTTCTAAAACAACAAAGTTAGCTAAAAGTCCACATCCAGGTATTTTCCGCGCTCAACCCACCAAAATTGTGCTTTGGTTTCTATGGTATCTGTTCCTTCTTGTACATAACAGAGACACCTTTCAAATTGTAATGAATTAAACAATGGCACCTGCGACAATAGAGAGGGTAGAAGTTCTGATCTGTGTTGAAGCCTGTCTCTGGAAGTTGGTTGGTGAGGATCTGGAGATAGAGTTGACGTTGTCTCCAATCAGCTGAACCAGGTAGCTTCCCCCCTGGAACTTCTCTAAACCCCACAAGAAAGTTGCTGTTTCCTATCGACTGTTCAAAAAAAACATGGTTCCTCAATCAGACATAGGGAAATATCTAATATTTCTACCAAAATTACATATTGTTCAAACTCTATCATTTATACATGGCAATGTCAATATGCTATAGCAGGAAAAATGCAATATGTTTCATATATTTTTCCACATTTAACTACATGAGGTATTGCAGATTAGGAATATTTCCTGCTCTATTTATATTTAGTGTGGGTGAAACCACTGAGTCTGTTTAAAATAGCCTGAAATGAGTTAGATCATGATTTGAAATTAATCCAAATGTTGTTAGGTCGAATTCTCTTGAAAAGGTGTTGAAAAGTGAATTCATCTACATGTCAGGAGCTCATCTTGGGTAACATGTTGCATACCTGGATTGATCCATTGACTTGTGTTGATCTGGAGCTGTCGAACAGAGTGACCTCTTCGACTGTTACTGTGTCACTTCCTGTGATGGTGACCAAGAGAGTGATATTCCCACCTATTGGAGGAGGGGAGAGACGGAATCACTAAGGCTGAATGTCTCACACTTTTCCAGCAGTTTTGCTCAAAAACTGTATGGCTTTAAAACTGCTGCCCTAACCTGAGAGATCAGTTAGACTAATGAAAGCGCATATTTCTATGTGAACAAACAAATGTGTGCACACTTCACTTCTGCTTTGTTCTAAGACATTTAAATAAAAAAGGCTAAATAGAAAATAAATGTTCCAAATTATTACACAAAATTTGTCCATTCGCAGAAGCTTTCTATAGAGTACATCTAAAATATTCTACAATTGAGCTTAGGAAGTTGAAATATCTTTGCACAATGCTACTGCAACCGCTATTGGCTGGCATTTGCAAAGCAACCAATCCAGGAGTGCCGTTCATTTTGAACTGTTTTAGAGGGGGTCTCAAGTATTCGCAGGGGTTGTGGTCACTAACTCCCATGAATACTGAAGGTTCACTGGAAAAACGTTATCCTGCTCCTTAACTAAATGTAGTGATGTGGGAAAATGTTTCACTTTAGATGACCAAATAATAAAGTAATCGTTTCTTCCTAAGAAAATTTAGAAGAGGAGCTCAAAAGGACATTTTGTGTCTGCAACGAGACCCGTGGAAGAAGTTTTCAGTGTGAAAGTTCCGAACAAGAAGACCAAAACTCCATACGTGCAAAATGAGCGAAGGGTAATATGACTGGCAACTTCAGAATTTGATGAGACAAATATCCTTAGTGGACATTTAATAAATCAGACTAAATTAACATCTTTGTTCAAAATCTCAGCTGTTTATAAAATACTCAATTAATATGTCCTCACAAAGAAGGGGACAGGAAAGTCATGGAGTTGACTTCATCTACAAACAATTCAAGGACTAATTGGCCACCAACAAAGTCTAGGTAAACACAGTTTATTGAACTAAACCTGCTGAGCTTGTTAGTGTGAAGGTGAGAGATGAGGCTCCGGTAATGTGAATCAACATGTCGTTTAAAGTTGTGTCAACGAGGAAAGTAAAATTTTCTGGACGTCCAGGATCCACTGTCACCTGGAGAACAGTCACCTAGAAGAGAAAGGGAAGGACAACTGATTTGGATCAATGTGGAGATTGAAAGCGAAGTGATAAACAATGTGGGGACTCATTCATCTCTTCATATCTAAGGCTGAGGTCGGCGGCTCACCACAGCTCCGGCTCACAAAGGCTCTATAATAGTTGTTGCCAAAGAAATCTGGGACTTGCTGACTTCAATGGCCAGACCTCCAGACACCTGGGCCAGCTCTTGGTACAGCTGGTTCTGAGGTGCTACAGCTCTGCGGCGACGTCTGGCCAAAACATTGGTAATGAAGGCAAAGAACTGAAAGAAGAAAAATATTACCAAACGTAAACCATCAAGAACTTTTGCAAAACAAAGTCACTAACATCTATATGTTAGTGACACAAGAGTGTGCGGGGTTATTGTTAGGCTAACCTGCATGCTAATGGTAGTTCTGATGAAAACTATGTGAGAAATACAGACAAGGAAGAGAATTATCAAGGTTTTGAGTGACGGATGATGTTGGATTTTGGACATAAGACTTCAGACTCAGAGTTCAGACCCAATGATAGGGAAAACTTTCTTAAGGAAAGCTGTTATTAATGTTTCTGTTAGGGATGTCCCGATCAGCATTTTTTGGCCTCCGATCCCGATTCGATCTTTTAACCTCAAATCCGATCGGATTTCAAGTCCCGTTCCGATATATATATATATATAGCATTGTGCATGCCAGCATATATATATATATATATATATATATATATATATATATATATATATATATATATATATATATATATATATATATATATATATATATATATATATATATATATATATATATATATATATATATATATATGAGATCCCATATATATATATATATATATATATATATATGGGATCTCATTCACTCTATATTTTTGAGTAAACACCAGTGTTTGAAAGCCCACATTGTTCTAAGTTTCAAAGTTCGGTTTATTGTTGCGTGTAAATCCCAGAAGGTGAGCTTCTATGCCTTTATTATATAGGTTAAAATATGGTTAAGGACATTTGTTGAAGTTTACCCATATTAGAATTGTGTTTAATCTGCTATGCTGATTTGCGGTAATTAAGAGTCATTGTTTGCACCGTTTGAATTATTGCACCATCACAGTTAATCCCAGGAGATACTTTCATAAAAATCGGTTAGCCGTGCAAGCCGATCAACGATTGTGAAATGATATGAATATATACATAGAAAGGGTGTCCAAAAAGGCAGATTTGACCCGGAAGTATGAAGCCAGAAACCCTGCTGACCCAGAAGGACACAAAGACCCGTCTCATGTTTACCAAAAAACATAACAGGACAGGGCCAAGGGTTATGCTGACCTTTTATTTGCAAATAAATAACACTGAGTTACAGAATAAGTCTTGAAAAAATTACAGGTGTTGAGCTAATAAATGATTCTTTAAAGATCACACAGCCAAGCTGGTGGAAGTTATTTCCAGTAAATTTACCACAGGTTCTAGCATTTATACCTAAAAGTTAAAAATTAAATTGCAGTGCACTGCAACAATGTCAACATTTTATAGAGGGAAAACATCTAAATTTGTTTGAAATATTTTCATTGTTAGGTGTGGAAGTTTGTTAGTAGAATAGTTTTTGTGGCATTTTCCTTCAGGTACAGTACTAGATAATGAGCCGTGCATTTGAATGAAGCAGGGAATAGATTCTTAAATACAACTGGATCAGATTTAACCATTAAAAAAAGCTTTGCTCTCTGGAGAGTTTTCAGTGAATTAACTTCTGAATTTTTGTACGTTTTCTCGGGTTCTCAGCAGCAGAAAACATAGATCCGTGTTAAGAGAAAACAATTGCGGTGATTCTAAAATTATGTTTGAGATCTTTTTGAATTGCGTGCTCGTAACCTTTAACCCAGCTGCAGGAGAGGGCTTTCGTGGGATGGAGTAGGGTCTGTCTGGGTAAACAACGTCTAACCTTGACTTGTTTTGTTCCAACGCAGAAACGAGATGTTTCACTGCCCTTCTTTCCTCCTCCCTTCCTGGCTTTTAACACTTTTCTCTACAGCTCTGGTGGACACAGAGAAGAGCTCCCCTGCGCAAAGTATTGGCACCATAGTGGAGTTTTCTGCCTTGGGGGTATGTATCACAAACAGAGCCTCTCCAAACCATCTTTCTATTAACATTCTTTGCTAAATAGAGTCCAGCCATGACTCCCAAAGGTGGAATGAGAATGTGTGGTTGATAAATTGGTGTCCTTTGGTCTCTGTGTCAGCAACAAGTAGACCCCAGGTTTCTCTACCTCCAGCAACAGTGCAATTACCAATTAAAACCAAGATAGACCTTAAGTCTCTCTTACAGGATTGCTGGAGTCCATGTTATGATGGCCTTAACTAAAAGCTGTGATAGTTTTCAACCCCTGCATTTGTAGATTGATATTAAGTGTAACTGTGAGTTCAGTGACACATCAGACACCAAAGGAGAGAATCATTTGAAAACTTCAAGCTTGTGGGTAAAGATTTGCAGATGGATGACCAAAGATTCACTGTCTGAATTTGGTTCTCTGAGGGTTTTTTCTCTGCAACTGATTGCTCATATTCCCACCAGGTGAGTTTTAAATAGAGACTCCTCCCTAAAGCAGACTGCAAACTCATCACCTTATGAACTTTTAAATGAAATGCTAATCTGATCATTTTTATTAAGCTCTTCTAACAATCCCATGCTTTTTAAATTAATCCAAAGACCGTCTTTACTGATGATCTTCCTTAGTTATTTTTTTGAAAGTTGATCATCATTGCTTGTCTTTCTCTTGCATGGATTTATCGCAGACTGATGTAAAAAAAAATGTATTGTTGATTTTCCATAATCATTCAACTTTGGCTTGCTCTCACGTTCAGCTCATTAATTAAGTTCTTTTATTGCTTTTTGCATAAGGCTAGTACATCAAGTGAACCTAAACATACTTTAATCTGCTGATTTTACCTAGTCACCTAACTATAATCAACCTTTTAAAATGGGCTTATTTGTATTGGAAGATGCGTGTTCTGTTAGCACCAAACATTTTAGCTCCTGTAACAGTAAGGAAAGAGCTGCAAAACTAAGGGAAGAATACATGTTTTGAGATCAAAATTGTAAGATCTGTCTGGGAAGTCCTTGGAGATGCTACACGATCTTGCTTTTTTGTTTCCTGTTTGCTTTCAGAGGAACATAAGAGATGCAGAGAAATGACGAGACCTTGGACGTTGCTCCGAGGGACAGGAGAGCCGCTAGCATGCTTTCCCCCACCTAAATAAATGAATGGTGAACAACAAAAATCACCACGGAATACTTAAAGGAAGCCGGCTGGCAAAAATACCCCCTGGGGTTTTTAAATTCTAACAACTGAAGTCTCGGAAAGGTCATTTTGCAGGATCCGTGTTTGTTGTTTTGTTGCTACTGTTATGCAGTACCGATGAGCATGAATTATTTTTGATCATTGAGTGATTCCTTGATCTTGTTTCATGCTTTTGTTTTGCTGCCTGTCTAACCCATTTTATTCCTGTGCACTAATAGCATTTTGCATATACTAGAAACAGTTAAAATATTTCAGGTTGTCTGAGTGATTAGTAAGAATTTTATTTAAAGTGAAATTGTCATGTAAATCTTTCAAGGATCAAATGCAATGATTTTTAAGGACAGAAGTCAGAGATATTATACTGTCGTAAATACATCTGATAAATCTATTGTTTAGGAGACAGTAGACTGACCCTGAATTTCACCCCTAGTAGCTATATGGCTGGTTTTAACTGGTCCTCCTCAGCTCAGACTGGGAGAGGGGTGCTACTGGGTGACTGTCTTAGCCTGTTCCTAATTGTTTTAATGATTATTTTGTTGCTTTGTTTGCTTGTATTTCTGATGTATTCCTCTCTTCCACCGTACCTTTGTAAAGTGTCCTTGGGTGCTTTGAAAGGCGCTTCAAATAAAATGTATTTTTATTATTATTATTATTATTATTATTATATGCTAGGAGCACAAAAAAGGGTCAGCTTGAGACACACAATTGCTTTTTAGTTCGCTGAACCTCCTTGTTAACAACCTGTAATAAATTCTCAACAGACTGAAGGAATCGGCTCTCACCCCTTATTTAAATAATTCCATATCAGTAAATAAAAGTTACACACCTGAGTCTTTGTAATCTCAAAAAGAGCGATCACAGCCTTTTTCAGATTTGCATCTTTGGCAGCAGCATCAGTGAAGAAGAAAATAATGGAAGAAGGCGGAGCTGCTGTCAGTGAAAAGAAACGCATCATCATTTCGCATATTGGAAGAAAAACAATTTTTTTTGAGAGATGGAGAATGCTTTAGAATGAACAGTCTCATTCATGCAGGTGTAATAATTACACCAGAAGACAGTCTAATAATAAAATGCTAAATATAGTAATCAAAACCTCCCGGGATCCAGAGCTGTTGGATGACTAAGCTTGCATTTTTGAAGTACGTGAAACTGTCACATCCATCCATCCATCCATCCATCCATCCATCCATCCATCCATCCATCCATCCATCCATCCATCCATCCATCCATCCATCCATCGTCTTCCACCTACAGTATTCAAGATGGGTGTGCAACAGGTCCAGGAGGAAATCCCAGACCTTCGTCTTCTCACCAACATCTTCCCACTCATTTTAGGAAATCCCAACTGATTCCCAGGCCAGATGGGATATGTAGTCCCACCAGGGAGTTCTGGGTCTGCTTTGAGGTCTCCTTCCAGTGGGACTCGCACAAAATAACTCCAGGAGGCGACCAGGAGACCTCCTGATCAGTTGCCTGAACCGCCTTGACTAACTCCTTTTGATGCAGAGAAACAGCACCTCTACTTTGAGCTCCCTCCAAATGACGAAGCTCCTCATCCTATCTGTAAGGGCGAGTCCAGCCACCCTGTGGAGGAAGCTCATTTCGACTGCTTGTATTCAGAATCTCGTTCATTCAGTTATGTCAATTGGGAGCTTTGCTTTATGCCTCAGCTCTACTTTCACAACAGACCGAAGCTAAGAAGCTGTGAAAACATTTTTGGGATCTATGCATTGTTAGGTTTTCAGAGATGTTGCACATTTGTTTTTGATGGTGGTTATTAAAATCACATGTCGACTTACTTTCAGTCCAGACAAGCTCATCTCCGGGAGATCCCCACCTCCATTCGGTCTCAAGCTGTTTATCTTGTTCTTCATTTCATCTGCATCAGTTGTCCTCATCACTGGACCAAATTCTGCAGAGGAGATAAAACTGTGAATGCAATGATGGTAGTACATAAAAAGGGTATTGTTTTCCTTTCCTGGTTAGATACCTGGATCACTGAAAGGGACCAAAATGTATTCGAAGGGCTCATTCGGTGTTCCTCTCCTTTCATCTATGATTTGAGCTGTTTTTCTTTTAACATCAGCTATGTCATTACCCATGCTACCCGTGGTGTCAACAACAAAAACAAATGCAGGTGCCTGTGAGAGGTCCATCAATCTGTGGGGATACGGGAACTCATAAGGTTTCATATGTGAACACTGGGACGCGGCAGGTTTGATTGTGTTTCCTACCTTAGGAAGGTCCTGTCTCCGATAGCTAATCTAATGTCCTCCAACAGCTCTGCTGTGGCTTCCACAGCCAGATTAGCTGCTTTTTGGTGGAATTGCCCATGAGAAGACCAAACAGTGACCTTATTGATTCCTCCAGTTGGCTCGGTTCTGCTTGTCTTGTCATAGATACCACCTTTCTTCAAACTCTTACAGATCCTGTACTCATATACAGTGGTGTGAAAAAGTTTTTCCACCTTCCTGACTTCTTCTCTTTTCTGCATGTTTGTCACGCTTACATTTTTCAGATCATTACATTTAAATATTAGTGAAGTTCAATGGTTTGTTTGTTTTTTTCTTAGGGGGGAAAACCCCTGTGATGTTATCACATGGATATCATTTCAATTGTCGCTAAACTACAGACAAAACACCTCAATGCATTTGTGGCAGTGTCTAGAGATTTTTATCATGCATCACTCTCTGCAACACTTCCTACAAAACAAGATGTTTGATTTGTTTTATGCAAATGTAAAGGATTATTACATGTCTAAAGCAAGACCTCCTCTGGGACAAGTAGATCGCAATCTTGTTTTTCTCTGCTCAGAATATTGACCAGTTGTTCAGAGGCAACCTGTGACAATGAGAACTGAGAGGAAGTGATCACAAGAAGCTGAAGAAGCCCTGCAGGGTTGTTTTGAGGCTACCAACTGGATTACTCTTTGCCAAGCACATGGAGAGGACATCAATGCCAAGACTAAATGTGTGATTGACTATGAAAACTTCTGTGTGGACAACATCATCCCCACCAGAACAATAAGATTCTTCTTTAATAACAAACCCTGCATCACTAGTGATCTGAAGGAACTGTTAAACAAGAAGAAAAGAGCTTTGAGGGAGGGAGACAGGGAACTATTGAGGAATAAATGGTAAATGGCATGCGTTTGTAGAGTGCTTTTCAGTCAGAGCACCACAACATGCTTTACACTATTTTCATGCACGGATGGTGGTAAGTTACATTATAGCCACAGCCAACAGAGGAGAGGCTGCCATACATAGGCGCCACCAGGCCCTCTGACCACCACCAGTAAGCAAGGTGGGTGAAATTTCTTGCCCAAGGACACAACGACCGAGATGGACAGAGCGGGGGTTTGAATCAGCAACCCATCGGTTACAGGATGAACTTCTACCACCTGAGCCACGGTCAATGAATACACTGAAGCAACTTAAATTCAAGATCAGAGACAGCAAGGAGGAATATAGGAAGAAGCTTTGGAGCATTCTACAGAGGAACATCAGAGATGCTGCTACACCCTTTGCCTCCCCCTCCCTCTTCACCTGACTCTAAAAGTCAGGTGAAGAAGCAGCTGGAGAAACTGAACTGGAACAAGGCTGCAGGTCCAGATGGTGTCAGCCCTAGAGTCCTGAAGGCCTGTGCTGAGCAGCTCTGTGGGATTCTGCAGCACCTCTTCAACCTTAGCCTAACTCAGGAGAAGGTTCCAGTGTTGTGGAAGACATCCTGCCTTGTTCCAGTACCCAAAAGAACTCACCCATCAGTCATCAATGACTATAGACCTGTTGCCCTTACATCCCACATCATGAAGGTCCTGGAGAGACTCCTGTTGGCCCCCCTGAGTAAGCAAACAAGAACGTATCAGGACCCGCTGCAGTTTGCTTATCGCTGTGGAGTTGGAGTTGAAGATGCCATCATCCACCTGCTTCAACCAACCCACTGTCATCTGGACAAAGCAGGCAGCACTGTGAGGATCATGTTCTTTGATTTCTCCAGTGCGTGTCTTCTCTATCTAAAATGTGTACATTGTTGTCTTCAAAAGAGTGACACTCTTTTGAAGACAACAATGTACACATTTTAGATAGAGAAGACAGATGGTTTGAGAGAGGAGTGAAAGAAGCCATCGATGTAAAACATATATCATCATCTACAACAACTCCCTAAAGAATTAATTATATGAGCTATACCAACACTTGATTTCCCTCTGGGATCAATAAAGCATTTTTGAATTGAATTGAATTTTGAATTGAATATGAAACTGACTTGAACAGAGGAGGTGGTTTGAGATTCCCCCTTACAAACACATACAAAGCAGCTTTGAGTTGCCTTCCCAAGAAATTTGACCAAAACTCACACACTGAGGCGTGTGACCAAAACAGCGCAGTTACATAACCGGGGTTGTTTCACCTTTAACGGCACTTACATCTCCAAGATTGCTTAGTGCTTAGAAGCTTACGCAACCCTGATAGCCTCGTTAGGTATAACGATAGCCCCATTAGTGAGCCTTAACGAGTTATAAATCTGATACTCCTAATCCAGTTTTGAGAACTGAAGAAGCCTCTTCGATGAGAGACGAAACGTATTCAAGACAACAAGAAAAGCCCAGTTGCCTTCATTAAAACTCTCAAGGATGAATCAGTTTGTTTTTTCAGATAAGTTAAAGTTTCTACCTGCAGGTTTTGCTGGAGATTCAGCGTTATAGTAGCCTGAAGTGAGAAGTCCTTGCTCCAGGACTTCAGGTAATATATTGTCCTTGCATACCAGCTCAGCACAGCTACTACAGGTTGGAACATTTATCATTTATCATGTTTTTAAAGGGCTATTGTCCATCTCAAGTCCAACATATAAAATAGAAGAGCTGTAAAGCTTCTAGATCTATTGCTTAAGATTCTCAGCAACATCTTACCTGCCAGGTTGTCCAGGGGCTGATCTGGTCTGATCAGAACGCTGTAAGGAGTGGTTCTTCCCAACTCCACCCAGTTAGTGTTACTATAAAAGTCCTTTAGGTAAAAAAAAAACAACAACAAACAAATAAACATTAACGGTTTTCTAAAGCAACGTAGCTTCTTACTTCCAAAGAAATAGAATATCTATCATTCCTGAACCTCACCTGGAGGGTGTGACAGATTCTCCCCAGAGTATTTCTTGCTGACTGATAATTCTGCTCCTTTACTGAAGCCTTGAGAGCAGACAAGCCTGAAAAGATCAACAGAAGATTCCAGTAAAACCCGCATGGATTAGAACGTATGCAACATCACTGCTGCCATTTGAACCTTGTCAGTAAAACAGGTACACCTGAGTTCTGTGTGCTTTGATATGAGTATTTGTTTCTGCTTCTTTCATAGTGCTATACAGATAATAACATGGATGAATCCCAAAGACAAAAATATTTCAGCCATTTATGTCTGTTCATCTGAATGATAACGTCATGAAAACCCCAAAGCTCTGGTTCTTAAAAGTTTACGATTTTACATCACACCAATAAAATGTTTTTTAATACAGAAATGTGGGCCTTACAGAACAGTATGTCTATGTGCTGGGCAGTATCTGCACTCGGTACTTGGTTGGGGCTCCTTTTGCTTGAAATATTGTATCCGTGTTGTGTGGCATGGAGGCAAATCTGATCATATTTGAATCATGCTGTGATGTGAAATGTTATTACCTGCGAATACCTTATGACTTCATTTATCTGGGCTGTCATGTTTTGTCAATTTAGGATTGTCGATCATAGCATACAATCTGATGTCTCCGATTTAATGACAGTGTTTTTGTGCTGAAGTGGTACCTTCAGTGATGATGTCGGTCTGAATGGCTTCGTTGTGAAAATGAAAGGCCGGATCCGGGGTCATTGGGGCGTCGTTGCTGCTGTGAATGCTGTTTATAGCAGCTTGGAGCATCTCACTGGAGATGGGGGATTTGGAAGATGGGTCGGAGCAGGCCCTATGCACTTTGCTAACCGACAATTTGTCAATCTGAGGACAAGAGTGAAAAATCCAGTCAAGTTGAGGATGAAATATTTGAGCAGTGAAACTCCATTTTCAGATCACTCACATTCAAGTCGAAGCTTCTGCCTTCTGATGCAGCAATGTCCGGGCAAACCTCAGCCGTTTTCCTCAGAACCGCCTCTCGGGTGATTTCACGATGACTCAGAGAGAGGAAGAATGGCAAAGAAGATGAAGCCATGAAGCCTTGGACGAGCTGGAAGGATGAGGAGCAACCCTGCCAGGAGACTTAGAGAAGGTCTGACCGCCATGGTGGAGCATGGAGCTGCAAGGATGGACACGATAATGCAAATGTACATATCTTATGTGAACTTTTATCTACTTTATCATTTTGGGGGAGGGGGGTCAGAAGCTTGCAGGATATCTTCATTTTACAGACCCAGTATTTCTGTTAAATTCTTAAATAATCGTTTTTTAAACACAATAAATCATCAAACACTGATAATAATAGAAAACATAAGGTAGAAGAAAACAGTTTGGCATCTTTTAAATCTCTGCATCGTTCAGAATCAGAAAAGGTTCTGAAACACCTCTGTTGAATATTGGTTCAGCATTATGACTTCAGGACATATTTTTAGTGGTAAATGTTTGTTTTAGAAACTCTTCCTTTAATTTTAAGCATTTAAAGGAAAATCTGATAGCCAAACCAGCTAAATACCAAATAACATACATAATAAAATTCCTAAACTTTTTGTGTTGCTAAATACAATTAAAGGGAATGAAGGTTTTTAAGCAAAAGGTAAATCAGATTATTCTCAGCTTGTAAATTAAACCATATTTGACCAAAGCAAATAAATATCAAGGAAAACCATCTATATTTACAAATCATATACATCTACCAATGAATCTAGTTTAAAAATCTTAACATGCAAAGTTATTTTCAATATATTGGAAAACAGTTTTGCATCTTCAAACCTTTGAATGTTCTGTCTTCTTGCAGCGCAGCGTTGACTGACTGCTGGTCAGACATCAGGGGAGTCCGTTATATCTCCATCAGAGGGCGTGTACATTTTGACACAAACATTTTATATCCTCATTCTCGCTCTCCTTTTGTTGTAAACCAGGTCCTATTAATAACGGCCCATTATTTTCTTAACCTTTAGGTTGCAATGCGTAAAACGTTGTGACAACTGTTTCCTGTAATGGAGACACAAAAATGACAGCTTATGGAAAAAGGCAAGGATGTCAGTTTCTTTTTAATTGCTAGGGACAATAACCATAACCTTGAGTGTGGTTTGAAGATTCCTGGGGATAATTATGATGAAATATTCATACAAAACTATTCATCTGTTTGATGTTTCATTAAAATATTAAATGACAGGTGTTAAAAATCATATCTCGATTCAATCAATAAAAGTTAAAAGCCAGATGTGGGCTTTTGTTTTTCAAGCAGCAATGAAAGCCACCATTAGGCTGTTGGCTGGGAGGAATTATTGTATCGGATTAAGGATCATTCCATATTGTAGCACAAAGAACAATGTTGGCTATGATAATAACATACTCGCCCAAACGTCTAATGCGCGTTGGTAAAATTGGACCCATGCAGGACTCTGCTATTCGGGGATGTGCGTATGGACCGGCGTCATCTGTGCATACATGCACGAAGCAGTGACGTTGCATTTTTAGAACACCTTGCATTAATGAGATACAAGTTAATCAGCAACCTGTTGAAACTGTACACGCTTTTGAATGTTTGCACAAGACTTTAATCATGGCCTAAAGGTTTTTGGAGCAAACTCCTGTCTTTTATTAAACCTTGTAGCATTACCCTCTGTGAAGAATGCTGTTGTGATTTAAATACCAATTCAATTCAGATAATGATTGTATGGAAATTGTTGTGGAGCACAATTTGATGTTAGATCTGCGCTGGTGGGAAATTCCGCATCATGTTTTTAAAAGTGGTGGGGACCAAACTGTCAATCATAAATATTGTACCTGGCGTGGCTGTCTAAAATGATGCCTATGGGAAAAGGTGCCACATTCCCTGTGTTGTTCATGATCTTACTGTTAATAACCATTAGATGGAAAGCAAGCTAAATAAATCATCTTTCACTTTTCTCTCCATACATCACAGATGTGTTCTTTGACACTCTGAGGATAACGAAATAACATATTCAACTTTAGAATGGGAATTAGATGTTTAGGAATTTGACTTGGTTTCAAGCGCTAAGCGTACAGACATTTAGCATAAATATCTAACATTTAGGCAAGTTTATTTGTATAGTACATTATCAGCAACAAAGCGATCCAACCAAGGTGCTTTACCTGATTAGAAGGAAAATAAAACAGCAAAAAAAAAAAGCATTTCAAGCAAGGATCAAACAATGGTAGGTGGAAAAACAGTCATGAGTTCTGAAGTTCCAGTGATTATTAATCAAAGGCAGCTCTAAACAGACTGGTTTTGGCCTAAAAGGTCTTAGTATTTCAGCAGTTTTGCAGTTTTCTGGAAATGTGTTCAGAATTAGAGGAAGATAAAAACTAAATGCTGCTTCTCCATGTTTGGTTCTGATTCTAGGAATGCAGAGTACACTTGAACCAGAGGATCTGAGTGTGGTTAACTTTTTACGTTTCTTCCTAACTGCTTTAACTGCTAATCGACCAATGGAAACCTAAGCTGGATGTCTGCACATGTTTTCCTCTTTAACTCTTCATGGACCAACAGTCAGTACGTTTACATGCATATCTAAATTGAATTTTGGCAATAATCGGACTCATAGCATAACCAGAAAGGGAGTCTTCATCCTAGTTTACACATCACTCAGAAAATCGAATTATTGAATGAAGTGCATTCGACTCTGTGATGCTAGGTGGCGACATGCGTACTTTCACGTTAGCGTTCTTCCGGCTGGCCTATGGTGTCACACAGATAGTAAGCAAATGCTGGCAGCAGTGAAGCAGACGGAGTAAAAGCTGGATATGCACAATGAGTGAAAAAATGGACGACAACAAGCCTGCAGTACAGTAGAATTCGTAAGTACGGTACAGTATGATTGTGTTTCACTCTTTGCTTCAGTGTTGTTGTGTACCGGTATTGTTATTCCTGCTTCCACGGTCTCGTCACTTCCTGCCAATAGCCCGGCTAAACCAGGGTTTTAGTAATGCGCATGCAGGGAAATTAGATTTTCTGACCACATTATCCGGGTGGGTTAGTCCGATTAAAAGAAGTCCAGTTCGGTTGGATTTCATCTTTCAGTGTTGTAGCCAAGGTTCTGTTTCTGCTCAGTGGGAGCAGCAGAAGTAGCCGGTTGATGACATTATAACAGATAAACAAAGACAGAACCTCCAGCACAGAACTGCTGTGTTTTCAAGCCAACTAACAGTCTGGATGTTGGGAGCATCTGCATCGATTTCTCTGGGACATCAGGTTTGATCTAGAATCTATCACTGATAGTGATGATAGTAAATATGATTTTGCTGCTGGTTTAAGTTGTAACGTTTGGATATTTTTAACAAGTCCAAGATAAGATTGATAACAGAAATGAATTTGCACACAAACGTTAAAAATGTACAACTTGATGCCTCCTCAGCAATATAACTTCTCAACTACAGGTGAAAATTAGCACACACATCTACAGCACACACACATTCAAATATGTGTACATATATATATAAATATATAAAATCTAGATGGCCGAAAGTCATTCCAACACAAATTCATATTTTTCTCTGAATCCTGTCTACTTGATGCCAGGGGCCACCATGATTTAATAAAGTCAGTCAAGCAAATATCCTTTGTTTGCACATGTGGGCAACCAGCTTCTTCGTATGGTACGCCTAGAACGCCGAGGCAGGACATGTGAGACAAAAAAGGTGGGCCCTTGGTTTTTTTTGGTTTTTTGCTGTGATGGCGACACATCACAAGGGAGTACTGACTGGATTATGTTCAGTGCTGTTAGGGGACAATTCAAAGGTTGTAGATACTCCTATTTCCTTGTTTATTATTTTTGCTCATCCTTACGTCTTATTTCATCTTCCTCCTCGTCTTTGTTCAGCTCTAGTTTTGTGTCATTTTAATGTTTTATACTTGACTTCACATTTGATTGCAACAGCTTGTTCCTGTTCGTTCATGTAATTTTTTTGTGATGGGTTCCAGGAAAATCAATCAACATCAGCCACAGACAGGGTTCACCTGAATGTAAAGAAGACCGGCTGTAGTACAAAAGAAGTACAGTTGGGAAAGTAAAGAGTATTCCACACATCTCCAATTTTCAAGTTTCTTCATTTCCAAAGAATAGCATTTAATTTTTCACATCCAGCTATAGGAGACAAAGCCTAAAAAATATTATTCAGAAAATTACATTGTATGATTTCCAAACAATTACTTTGCATTTGATTTCATGACATAAGTATTGGACACATTAGACAAGGCAAATTTATTTGCATACCACATTATCAGCAACAAGGCAATTCAATGTACTTTACACGATTAGAAGGATTAAAAGCATTTCAATCGAGGAACAAACAATGATAGGTGGAAAAACAGTGATTATTAATCAAAGGCAGCTCTAAACAAATGGGTTTTTAGCCTTGATTTTTTTTAAATCAGTGTTTCAGCAGCTTTGCAGTTTTCTGGAAGTTTGTTCCAGATTAGAGGAGAATAGAAACTGAAAGCTGCTTCTCCATGTTTGGTTCTGATTCTGGGGATGTTGAGTCGACTGGAATTAGAGGACCTGATTGGTGTTGGGGGGGTTGCTATAGTAACAGTAGGTCTTCAACATATTTTGGTGCTAAGCCATGTAATGATTTATAAACTAGTAAAAGTATTTAGAAGTCTATTCTCTGAGCTACAGGGAGCCAGTGTAAGGACTTTAGAACTGGGGTGATGTGCTCTACTTTCCTGGTTCTAGTGAGGAACACGAGCAGCAGCGTTCTGGATCAGCTGCAGCTGTCTGATTGACTTTTTAGGCAGACCTGTGGAGACGCTGTTGCAGTAATCAATCCGACTAAAGATAAACGCATGGATGAGTTTTTCTAGGTCCTGTTGCGACATCAGTCCTTTAATCCTAGAAATGTTCTTCAGGTGATAGAAGGCTGACCTTGTTATTGACCTTTATGTGACCCTGGAGGTTCAGGTCTGAGTCCATTACTACACCTAGGCAAATTTTGAATCAGCCAATCACATGGCGCCAACTTAATAGTTGCCGCCATGTGATTGGCTGATTCAAAATTTGCTTTAGCCAGCAGTTGTACAGGTGTGCCTAATAAAGTGGCCAGTGTGTGTACATTTCTTGGTCCAGCAAAATATAATCTGAAGTGGGTCCATCTCAACGTTTTACTCCAAAGGAAGAAGTTTTCATGACACCTCTGAGGCTCAGGAGAGGATTTTCTCTGAAAACTATCGCTTACATGTTTTCCACATCACAATCATTAATAAGCAAGATTTTCATCACATGGATTCAATTTATGTTCGTGCATTTCAAGTCTATGAGTGTTCCAATGTTTCCGACAAGAGATATAATAACAGAAACTCTGCCAAAAGTGTTTACAAATGTTTACATGTAAGATGCTCTGTGGACTGCACTCAGTCAGACACGCAGGGATTATTGCCAACAAGGTCAAGTATATTCCTCCTAAAAGCACCATAGCGCCATGAAAGCACCGACTGCTGTCACCCCCTAAAGCTGCTGCATGCTTTGTGCCAGACCTGTATGAGGCAAGTCCAAGTCACGTGGAAATATCTGAGAAATGTGGGATTTTACAGCATATGGAGCCAAGAGATAAGTTGCTTGTGGACAAAGAATTTGATGTACAGGACTTACTTCTGTCAAGACAGGCTGCAACAAAAATCCCTGCATTCCCTGGAAAGCGAGCCAACCTCACAGAAGATGAGGAGATGAACACAAGGAGAATATCCAAGACGAGAATCCATGTTGAACGCTTCAATGAAAGACTGAAAAAGTTCAAAGTTCTCAGTAGAACTATCCCCCCTCAGTCTTTGTCCCGTTTCCTCACAAATGCTTTACGCTGGATGCCGTTTAGTACATTTTCAGATGAAATGAAAAGTGCTATTTGTGTTTTTTTGTTTGTTTTTTGTTTTACAAATGCGAGCGGAGCAACGTCACCAAAAGCAAACTGATAGATCAAATGAAAAGCATTGTGAAGGATTAAATATAGTAGTCCTTTCAATCTGAAGCGTCTCATCAAATAAATATGTTTTGATTGAGGTGTTTCATTTGTTTTTGTTCATGAACTGGAAAATGCCTGATTAAAATTAAAATCACATATTTGGGAATAATGTCATTGCAAGTGTACAGTATCAATAATACGTGTTGTAGGATTCAAGTCTTATATTGTTATACTTGTTTTATATTGGACAAAGAAATAAAAGAAAACTACTTGAATAGGAAAGAACGGTTCTCATGGGAACGAACATTTTCCCCAAACATGAGCAATGTGTAAGTTACACTTTGTCCTTATGTAGCATTTGTTTTACAACACAAAAGGGTTCATGCATTTCAAAAATCTCTGCTGCCATAACTTTGTGCCAAAATGCTGATAAACTGTTATTCTGTTCAGAAGTTGCTCATTGCTTGTGATTGTTTCATCGGACGGACTAACTGTACCTGGTAAAGGTACACGTGACTTTCACGCAGCTTTAACTGTCCCTCAGTGATTTTGAAGTGATTTTCATCATATGTATGAAATGTGTTCATGCTCTCTTGCTTTTTTTATTTTTCTCTTGCTTTATTGCGTATCATGTGTAATGTGTGTTTCTTTTATGTGTTTTTTTTTAAATCACCAAATCATGTAAAGCACCTTGAATTACCCTGCTGTTGAAAGTGTGCTATACAAATAAAATTGCCTTGCCTAGAAGCATTGTTATTTATTATTCCACTGGAGATTGTGCCATCTTTGTGCAGCTGCAGAAGATCATTAACTGATTAATCCCTTATGATTTTGGGACATTTCATTTCAATACCAACTCTGTTACCTGTTACCTGTCCATCTGGACAGGCACCTAGAAACGGGAACTTTCTGTTAACCCACAGTCCCGTTTCATTTACTGTGCTTCTCTGGCTTTAGGCTCCTCTCAGAGTACATACTGCATGTCTGAACCAATAAGGATTATTAGAAAGCCAGTGAAAATATTTCCAAGTCAAGTCATCACTTTTATGTTCTACTATTTTGTCTGTAGGTAAACATTTTGACGCCGTTATCCCGTACTCGGTGGCACTGGCTGACTCCTCTGGAAACCCAGATTAGAAGCTTCTATTTCAGTTTGTACCTAAATCGGAACATTTTGTTGTTTAAACAACTTTTAATTATGCTTTAATCAATTCCATAATGTGACAGCCCAAAAAATATATTTAATATTGTGTAAAATGTATTTATTTTTGGCTGATCTTTTTTTTTTAATTCTATATATTGTATCTTTGTTTGTACACTAAGTGCATGCACCTATTCTGCTCCACAAATCTCTCCATCTCTCATGTAAAAATCATCTTTGTTTGCCTTTATTTTTTAAAAATCTGACTGCTTCACTGAAGATGATCCATGAGGAGGAGCATGGTCATGGGTTGGTCATATTCAGATTGTGTTTTCAGTCTTTTTGATACATAGAAGAAAAGCATCTGTTTCCATTCGCTCTGGAGTGTTGTCTCCTGCATGGACTCCTCCTGTGCAGTTGCATTGATACTTTGAAGGTTTATAATTAAGTCATTTGTTTTAGTCATTGCCCCCTCTGTGTTCTTTTGATCTGGGGTTCCACACTTGATTTCTTGGATGTGTTCCCTCTCCCCCCCTCTGTTCCAAACACAGGCACCTTTTGAAGTGGATGGTGTTTCCACCTGGCGCCTGTTTTTATTTGTGCAATCCACAGGTTTTTACGCACACCTCGCCAGGACTCGCTCCCGACACGAATCCACTGATGTTACTCAAAACAATCAGCAAATCTAAAGGGAACTCATTTTTCATTGAGTGTTGAATATGTGCTTGTTTTTGTCGTCTTGTAAGTCTTCCACAAACTCTCTCCATCTGTTTCCCCCTCCTCTTCCTGAGTGGCTTCATAGTCGCTGTATATCCAGGGTCTCTGGTCCAGACGTTGTTTAGTCCTTTGTTTTTCAGCTCCTAACCATTTACCACCATCCACTCCAGGATAAACCTTCGCACCTTTCCAACAGCCTCTCGTAGCGACACATTTTTATTTGGACCGTGACATTCGAGCGGGCGCGTCAATAAAAGCCCCTGGTGTGTCTTTCTCCGTCGGAACAACCTGCTGCATTTTATGTCTGCTGGTTTGAGAAATGCATTTAAATTTTACATTTCATTTCCATCACCACATCGATGCCCAAACGATCTGTGTGTTTATTTCAATGGGTAAATGCGTTGGTCTAGCATTGGCACCCAGCAGCACTTGCGCGGTTCTGGATTATACTGCTCTGTCAGCAAGTTTGCATCCACACGCAGACGTATTGACGGAGACATTTTCCGTGTGTACGTCTCTGTTGATGTTTCAGCGTTGCAAAGCAATTCTCCACCAGGACAGCAGGGGGCAGCAGACGTTTTTCTGGCGGGTCTGCCTACCGTTGCAGTGACGTGTTTGGTCGAAGCTTTCAGCTTGTAAACGCAACATCCAGTCAAGGAGAAATGTTTTGATTGAGCTGAAAAGCTTTTTACTAGAAGTGCAGCTCATAGAATCCTCTAAAAACATGGAAGCAAACAAACACAGCGTCTGTTTTGTTCTCTACGCCTCCTGGTGTTCAACATCACCAAGACCAGATTAGATGAACTGGCCTTCTAGTGGCCAAAAGCTGCAAGAACTACTTATTACATCGACTATAGAGCACCGCTCTGGTGAAATGATCTTGGGCTGATGTTGAGCTGACCTTCAACATTCTTGTGGTCGAAGGCACCATGAGTTCTACCAGGGTCCTAAACCCGCCCTGGATCAGCCAGGTAAAGGGAAGAAGTTCTGCAAGCCTAAATTTACTAGAATAACTGGTTTATAGAACCTCTCAGGCTGGTTCTGCTGGTTCTGATTGGATTCCCCCCCCACCATGAAATCAAACATACCCAGGTTGGTGATGGATGATGATGACAGTTTTATTGCAGTAAACAGAGTGGGTCAAGAAACAAACGACAAAAAAAAAGTAGCAGATTAAGTAAAACTTCGCCTTTTCACTGTCCCGCATAAAGAACAACCGCTCTGTCGGACTGAATGTGAATCCAGAGCCGGTCCCGATCCGCACAGACCTGGAGAACCGGTTCTTCAAACCAAAGAAGCACACGTTACAGTTGGAGCTACAAACCAAAGATCCAGCTTTATTGGACAGGAAGAGTTTGGACTTTACAACATTTATCTCGGTGGAGGTCTGCGTCTGATCCACACTGAAACAAACAAAACTTCTAATTTCTTCTTCTGGGTTGGCAACAAGGCGTGTTAGCGCCACCGTCTGGTCAGGAGTCTGTGGCGGCGGCTTTAAACGAGTCAGTGCTGCATTCAAAGACAGGTGGAAGCAGAGTCGGGGGAGAAGAGACGCAGCACAGAAAGAAAGGGGGAAAAAAAAGCAGAAATGAATTTAAACAGAACATTTCAGAACCTCTTTCCGTTCATGATCCGTTCAGCTACACATCCAGAACCTCACAAACCCGCCTATCTGATGAGAAACCAGGGTCTGCTCTTTCTGGGTTTATGTTAACCTACAGAACCGCAGGTCCAGTTCTGCTCCCACTAACAGGTTCTTATAGAAAGCAGGGTGAGATATTCCACATCAGCAGAACCCAGAACATCCCAGCCTCCAGAACCAACCAACCAGAACTGTGAACGCCGTGCTCTAAAGCCGACATTTCTCTTGTGTTCCCAAACACGGGAACCAGACAACACAAGAACGAGCCTTTTGTCTGGTTCTGGATTTAAACACGGCGCGCTCAGAGTTTCAGTCCGGGCGGGTCGGTCTCTGTGGCTGGTTCTGGACCAGCAGTGGGTCGGTGCCGATCTGGAACCGCCCTTTTCTGGTCCAGAGTCGGTGCTTTGGCAGCTGAAATTTAAAGAAACAAACTGGAGCACATTTAGAATCAGAACCGACTCGGTACCAGAAAGTCATTGAAATGGTTGGTGCCTTATACACCCTCCTCTCTCGTGAGCGCCACCCTCTTTTTTTCCTTTCTTCCTATTTTCCAAATCATTTCCAGAAAATTTGCTGCTTTGTCTAAAACATTTTGGGATTTTCCCCTGAAATCTGAAGACGGATCAAAAATCCTGAAAAACGTTCCTAGCTGGAAGAAACTTCCCAGGTATGTTTTAGGTCTAATGAAGACAGGAGAACCGAAGGAAAACTGGGAACGTTCTCCGGTTTTCAGTGTGGATCAACGGACCAATCAGAGAAGAGCCTTTTTTGCTGTGTGCCTAGTGTGGGGTTCCCATTCCCGGGACTTGACTGGACACGACAGGTTGGCCTGAAACAACCAATGAGAGAAGGCCGGTTAGCAAGCCACGCCCCTCACCAGTCACCATGTGACCTGTGCTGCGTTCGGGTGCTGATTCTGGGGTTTTTCCCTTCTTACCGACGCGCCTGAATGCGGCGCTTCAGGAAATCCTGCAGACAGTGAAGGTAACGTTCCTCAGCCCTCCACCTGAACTAGTGGGAACGAAAACCTCAAAGGGGCGGAGCCTGTAAGTTTAACCCCCGCCCCTTCAGGAATAAAATCAGATAAATAAAAGCTGATCAGCCACCATGGAAACACAAAAAAGGGGGCGGGGCAAAGAAAAAGAATTGTCTATGCCTTGACCAATGAGGTCAATGGGGTGGGTGTGGCGCAGGTTTGACCTGCCGGTGGGTGGGGCTACAGAAAGAAGCGGGGATGACATCACAGTAAGCGGAGGTGAGGTGGCGGGCCAGAAACCCAGAGCTTGGACATGCATCGATGAGCTGCTCGCTGTGTGTTTACAGGTTTGTTACTGAACAGAGTGTCAAGAGTGTGTTTCCCATTTATTCCCACTAAGAATAAATATTCTGCTCAAACAGAAGAAGAGGAGGAGGAGGAGGTCAGCGTCCATCCGTCTATCTGAAGGAATGCTAACTGTGCCGCTTCAATCATCCCGCCTTTTTAAACTCATGGTTCAATCATCCTTTGACTCCGCCCCCTCCCCACCCCCCACCCCCGAGGCCTTCAGTCTCTTATGGTTTTTCCTTTGAGATCACCTCTTCTCGCGGCTTGGCTCCGCCGAAGATGGCGGAGTTCGGGTTGGCGACCTGGTTGAGCGGTTCGGAGACGGTCCGAGGTTTCAGCTGGAGGCGGGGCCGCTGTGCACGCTCCTCTGCAGACACACACACACATTAATGTCAGCATCATCTCTGACAGCAACGCTGAGCTCAACACGGATCCTTACCTAACTGTCTTATTTTGAAAGGTCGAGATTGACCTTTAAGATTTTAGGGATTCAAACTACTTAATTAAGCTTTTTTAAATTCAGAGTTTAATAAATGATCAGAGACTATACAATAGCTAAGATTAATTCAATTTGGGTAGCACTGTTAATCCACCTCCTTTGCTTTTGCTGCTCCTCTATAAATCTGTCGGGCCGTATGGTTAGAAAAGCGGGTGGAGAGGCGCTGCATCCACGAAGCCATCTTTTCAACTCATTGATTTGGGGTCAAAGTTTGGGGAATTATTTGAGCTTTTTTTCTGTTTTAGATTCATGTTTGGAGGAAGCTGCTGAATTGCTGGTTGGTTTTTCTATTTATAAAATATGATTTTTAGATTTTGAATAATATTTTCAAATTAAAGTAACTTTTTGATGATTTTCTAACCTGGTGAGATGGACCTGAGAGAGAATTAAGAGTTCACTCTGAGACCCCAGGGACTACCGACGTTTTGGTGCTTCAGTTGGAGCCAACATGACTTCTTCTACTGTTTCTTGAAGACATTTCTCATCCAAAAGACTCCTTCAGCACTCCTTCTCATTCTCGTAGGCTGTTCCCAGCAATCTGCTGGTGTAGATTCTCAATCATCCAGGAGGAGAGGCGGAAAGTCTTCAAAAAACCAATGAAGAAGTCCAGTTGTCTTCTACTGAGGCACTTATGAACCTGTGGCTCTGAGAGACGTTTCTGAGGTTCAGGGTGAAAAAAATCTGATAGAAAATCATCACATCAACTGTGATATTATAAAACTAATTTAATTCTATCATCATCTCTATAGAAAACATCCGTTCTTTTTGCAAATTTCATAAGTACGAGTCAGTCTGACAGTGAGGTGTAAGCTAGAAAAAAACCCAGCAGGTGGCGCCACCTTCAGACGGTTCCCTGAAGTCTGTCGTTCCTCCGCGGGGGGGTGCCTCTCTGAAGCGACCCATTCCTCCAGCTCCCCGCGGCCTCTCGGTGGGACGACTAGTGCCGCCTCGACTCCGCCCCCCCATGAAGTCGTCCTCTTTGAAACCTGTGGAGAGGAGCAGAGGGGCGCGTCAGCCGAAGGCCTGGGGAGCACGCTGTGAAGACGAGACGGCTGAAAGGGATGATGGGGAAACAACAGAAGAGGGCACTCCAGCACCCTAAATGAGCTTCACTGCCACCTGCTGGAAAAGTCGAGCAACTGCACAGGTCGTTGATTAAATAACTTAATTTGAAATAATGAGGCCAATCATCTTCCTCTGCATTATTAAAACTACCCTCCTGCCGTCTGATTGGCCAGCCGGAACCTCACACTGAATCATCTGACCCCACCTCCTCCTTGCTGGTCGAAGAAGTCGTCCCGTCCTCCGCCTCCTCCTCGCGGACCTCCTCGCGGACCTCCTCGTCCTGCAGACGACACGGGAGTTTAACACCGACAGGAGAAGAGGAGAGAGGAAGAGGACGAGAGAGGGTAGCAGGTTAGGGGAGAGAGGAGTAGAAGGAAGGACTGTGAGGAGGACAGAGAGGAGGAGTCGGCATCTCCTTCTAAAGGCAGCTAGAACAGCAGTGAGGAGGCGGAGCTTGTTAGTGGCCCGTCAGCCAATCAGAGGTGGTGTTAGGAAGAAGCAGCAGTGAAGCTCTGAAGATAGAAGCTGTTATTGGACAGAAAGAAGGAGGAGAGGCAGTGAGGGTGGAGTGAAGGATGAGAAGCTGAAGAGTTTCTCCTACTCAGAGTCAGAATTAGAACCAGAATCAGACAGTTTTATGTTATTAATAATATTATTAATAATTTTAATAACTGCCTGATGGGTTCATGTCTGAACTTCTACATGCTCTTCCAATGAAAAACCCAAACTGTCACGGTGTGGGAGCAACAGCAGCGCCACCTATCAGCATGAAAACTGCTACTGCAACCCCCAAGGTCTTTATTCTCTAATTATCAATTACCCCAATCTTCATAAATCCAAATAACAGATCAATATTATATCCCATTAGATTTGTAATAATCAGGAGGATTATCTGGATTATTAAGAATCTGATTATGCTTAACACTCTGTGTTAAAAGTGTGAAACAGATGGGAGTTTCCATCTCCTTCTGACCTGACCTGGCTGAGATCAGTGTCAGCAGGCGGTTCTGACCTGTTCTCAGATCTGTTTCATCACAGTAAAACGACCTAAATCCACAGGTTTGGGTTCTGACGTCACCTCATCCCGTCAGCTTGTTCCAATTTTATAAGTGAGGCATGGATCCTAGCTGTACGACACGCCCCGAAATATCCATGAGTCAGCAGATTTCCCTGTACTTATCGTCAGTAGAAACACATTACCGATTGAAATCAACCAGGAAGATCTTTAGCTTCCTGAACCAGTGCATAATTACTTTAACTATATCAACAACCAATGATAAAACTCTGTATGGGTCAGTGTGAAGGATCTGGATGTAACTCGGGTTTAAACCCATGTTAGACGTCAGAAACCAGTTCTGGTCCAACACGAACATTTATGTTGTAAGGAATCTGCTGATATGATTCCTCTGATTCCGCGGCTGCTGGAGGTTTCTTGTCTCATCTCTCTGCGTCCGCTCCAACTAACCCACCCCTGGCTTTGGAAAAGGATAGGAATCTGGTTGGGGGCTCGTCCGGGATCTTTAAACTTTACATTGATCGCACATTTTTACAGATTTTTTCCTCATTCCTGTCAAAGGAAGTTCACCGTTAAGTGCCACCCGATGGCGCACCACACTACAAGTTCTATGTAGCGTGGGGCGCCACCTAGCTTTTGACAAAAAGAGTGCATGCTTGATCCAATCTGAGGCTTTGCATGTTGAATCCCTGACCTCCTGACTCAACAGTTAGGTTGTCCAAGCATTCCTTCGGCCTAATTCACACACCAGGAGCTAGCGCCACCTGCTGGTGTTTTGGTGCTCATACCTCTACCGTCGTCTTTCCTGAAGCCGAATCCGCTCCCTCCTCGTTCTTGCCTTCGTCCCTCCGCGATGTCCACCCTCAGTGACCTGTCGCCTAGCAACTGCAGAGGTCACATTGGGTCACGTTAGCCTTACAGGACTGCACTACAGCACCACCTGTTTGAACACCTGGTAATCACAACCAAAATCCACCAGCAGACCCCCTGTCTGGGGGGAGTGACTCTAGTCTGGGTTCAGTCTCTGAGCGTTGCAGAACAATTTACAGCGACAGGAAGTAATAACGGTAAAACACATCATCAGCAGATACTTACAGCGCCGTCGTATGTCAAAGCTTCTTTTAAGGATTCCAAATCTTCAAACTCAACATAACAAAAACCTGGAAGAGACCAAAAAAAACAAAAAAACTACAATCGATGAATTCCTGTCTTCACAAAACTACTTCAACTGCTTCTTCAATTTCTGCTAGAAAAGTTACGCATAACAAGAACATTAGATTAAATCATAATTTGAACAGTTTCTACTTAAATATTCTTAACAATTATCAGTTTCCTAGACGAAACTGTGTTTATTCAGAAATGTACTTTATATTTATTAAAGAAAGTATTGTATTCAAATATATATTTAAATACATTATCAATATTTAAGAATGTATTTTATCAATAGAATTATTCATATTTATTATTAAAACTGTAATATATAAAGTTTATGAATAACTATTCACTTACTATCTCAGTTTGAACCTCTTTTTACATGTTTAAAAATATTTACTTGAACATGTTTTAATTTTACTTATTTGAATACTTTTATTTACCATATTAGTCATACTACAGATTGTAAATTTCCTCGATCAATAAAGAACAAAATGGGTTTGGGCTCAAGTACTCAGTTGCTGGTCTAGTAGGACCTGCTGACTCAGTGTTACCAGAACCAGAACCAGAACCAAACAAGCTGTAGCAGCATTTAGCTTCTATGATCCTCAGATCTGGAACAAACTGCCAGAAAAACCTGAATCGTTTGGTTCATTTTTAATGGGGGCTGGAAACATTTTTGTTTAAAGCAGCTTTTGATCAAATAATCTGAAACCTTTCTCTCCTTTTGTGACTGTAATATCTGTATGAATAAACTTGCCTTCATTGGTAATTATTATGAAGTTAGAGAGAAGAATCAAACCTCAACGTTCCCCTAACCCTCCCCAGATTGGTCAGAGTGTCTCGAAGAATCAAAACAATGACATCCGGTCACCTTTGAACTTGTCTGTCTCTTTGTCTCTGACCAATCGCACGCTGCGGAGGCTGAGCTCTTTGAAGATGACGTCGATGTCGCCCTGCACCGTGTTGAAAGGCAGGTTTCCCACGTACGCTGTGAACGGGGGCTCTGTGGGTAGCTCCTTCTGCTTCCGGGGGCCTCCAGGTCCGCCGCCGCCGCCACGGGGTCTGAGGGGGAAGGACAAAGGAGACGAGCGTGAGACTCTGAGGACGAGTTGGACGCCAACAGCTGACACCCTGAAAACGTCTTTCTGTATAATCCCGCTTAAAGACTCGAATCTTTTACAGAACAACTGGAAGCTGCCGCACAGCGAGCGACTCGACACGTTACCGAATCTGCTTCTGATCCTGGAAATAAATCTTGGCTAACCTGAAACGTTGCTGCTTTGTCGTTCAAAACAAAACCATCTCGGAAAGAGTACCATAATATTCTACTCAAGTAAAAGTACTACTACTGTAATTAAATTTTACTCAAGTACAAGTAAAATGACTAGTCTAAAAATGTACAAAAGTAAAAAGTAGCTTATTTAAACTGTAGGGCTGGGTGATATGGCTTAATAATAAAATCTACGACTTGTGTGATGCCAAATCCGATTTCAAATGGATTTTACTTTTCTCCCTTTCTATTCCTGAAAAGAAACTTAAAATGACAGAAAATATTTTTAAAGCTTGCTTTTATTTCAGTCATCCTTTCTGGGAGTTCACCTGAATTCAAAGTCCAAATAAATGCTCACTGTAAAAAACGAAGGTAGACCTTGGGCGGGCTCACATCCCTTTGAACTAATGAAACCCTTGGAGTGCATTGGTGACATTTTTTCCCCCGATTTTCTCGATTTATCCAAAAATGAAATCTTCATGAACAGAGAATTCGATTAATCAATGAAATCGATTTAGCCTATCGCCCAGCACTAACACTAACCTTTTGACAGCGCTAAGACAGTCTCCTCTGACTAGTGCAAGAAAGGCAAAAGGACATTCATCTCAAGGCGGTTGCTTTTTTCATAAAATAACTTTTAAAAAGTGCAATTGCAGATTAACTAGAATTATATAAATCAAAATAATTAACGCCAACAGTCAAGTCAACAAGTGCTGTTCCCCAAATGACCCAAAGACGACCAAACCTGTCAGATATTAGAACATGTTAAATAAACTTAAAACGTGTCACATAAACAGCAGCTGATAAAATAAAATCGTTTTAATATTTCTAAAAGGAAACCGCTCTAATGTACTTCTAGATTACAGTTCCTTTATTTGTGTCCATCCTTATAGTGCTACTCTCTGAACCTCCTGTTAATTTTGAGCAGCAGCTGATTTAAAAACTTAGTAGAGAAGTTTTTCTCGCTCGCTTTGCAGAAAAGTATTGTCTGTATTTGTCAACTGTGAGGCGCCTACACTTGAAAAGGACCAGACTTTGGATTTCACTCAGATTTAGTAACAGTAGTAACAGTTCAGGATCACTTCAAAATCAGGTGAAAAACATTTCAATACAAACAAACATTTTGAATAATCATTTCCACAATGCAGGTAAAGTTAAATGCGTTTTACATGTAAAATTACAAAATACTGGTTCTTAACACAAAATAACTTTGTTTTTTAACTTGTGTTTTAATACTTTATAAATTAATTCCTATCTTTATCAGTGCTGCCGCGAGTAGTCGACCTAACCGATGAGGTCGAATATGAAATATTGTCGACGTCAGTTTTTGCCGTCAAGCATAAAGTTTCAAAGGACCAAAACAACATATTTCTACCAAACCACTAGATGGCGCTGCGCTTTAGTCGCTTTAGTGTGGAGCACCTTGCGATATTTCCTGATGTATCGATATTCAAAACCAAAGTAACGATTTTTTTTTCAAATTCATTTTAGGATTTGAATGGAATCATTAATGATGACTAATTTTTGTAGTAAAATTAAAAGTATAACTGGTGGTTTGTGGCTTTTTTACATCTTCTTTGTTCCAGTGGATCAACTAGATCTGGTAATGAAACTGGATGCGGTAAAATATGAAACAGGTTGGAGTGTTTAGAATGATGGGATAGTTTTTTTCTACAATTAAATTCAGTTTAAAAAAAAAAATCACAATATATAATCTTCCTCATAGTATATAATATATCGTACCGTCTTCCCTTGTATCGCGATACACATCGTATTGTCAGGTTTTTACCAATACACACCCCTAATATTAGACTTTCTTTTTTTTTTATTCTATAACAGGTATAATTGAAAATGTAGTGAGGTACAATACTTGAAAACATACTTGAGTAAAAGTAAAATAAGAATTTAAAAAGTATAATCACACACACACAAAAAAACTACTCAATCACAGTAACGCAAGTAAATGTAATCTGTTGCTTTCCACCTCTGTCTTCACTGACATGTTTCAGGAAGAGAAGGTTGTTATTTTTATCGAGTCAGCTGAATCCTTCGGAACAATAATCCCGTCTGTCGGATGTTTCGCGGCCCTGGGAGGGCTTGCAGGTAAACAAAAGACCAGATTACCTGAGCGATCAACAAGCAGACACCAGAAACTGTTAAAAGATCTGCATCAAACTGGGATAAAAATCTCCTCTATCAACCTTAAGTCAATTACACGATGTGATCCGCTGGGATTCCTTACATTGAAAACTAGCTGAAACTTTTAAACTGATTGGAACGTTTGCATTGAAATGACTTTTCTTGTAAAGTGTCTTGAGATGACATCTGTTGTGAATCAGCGTTAAATAATAAAAACTGAATTGAATCTATGAATATATGTGTATAATAACCGCTACAAACCGTTTATATGAAAAACACCCAGATTGCTCCAGAACTGTTCTGGTACCGCCTCAAGTCCTTCAGCATAAAACACAAAACTGGATCAGCTCTCACTAATAAAATGCAACTAAACCAAAAATAAATCAGATTTATAATATAAACACTTCAACAGTAAAATCTGATTAGTAATAACATGTATGGTAATTATATAAATAAAACTAAATTGTCCATTTATTTTGCATTTCTACAAAAAACATATTTTTGCTTTAGAAAACTAAAAATGAATCTTGTAAAATGCAGATATATTTATTACATTTAAAAAATGCCCTGAAACAACAGTTACAGTAGAAAAAAGTAAACATGATTAAATAGTAACATTTTCTGTACTTTCTCATCGGCTGTCGTACTGAAGGACGCATGAAAACAGCTTCAGCTCTGTTGATTTTATTCAGCTCTACAGTAAAAACCTTAACTTGTTACACAGTTCTGATGCCCATCTGTAGCTGCAGCCTTCAGCTTCTAGTCACCAGTTTTCTACGCGTCTCACCAACGCTGGAGCGTTTTAAGCACGTCGGCAGCATGTCTCAGTCTCCAGAGGGATTTTGGTTTCTGCATAAAAGTACCCAGCGTGTAAAACGCCGGGTCACCGGGAGCAGCAACATAGTCAGCAACTTTTTGTTGTTACAATCTAGAGCAGCAGATTAGCATCTAAAAAGCCCCGATAATCCCTGAACCACGACCCCAAATCCAAGAGGAGATGAAAAGGAGGCTTCATGGTAGCAGAGAGGAGAGAGAGAAGGAGCAAGTTCAAGCCCTCTCTTACACCAATCATCACGGGCAAGGATCACATCCCCTACTCCAACATCTATTTGCCCGGCTTTCTGACCAGACGGCAAGATAGGGATGTAAAGAGGAACGGCAAAAGCAAAAGAGGTCGATTAGCAGCGCTAGCAAACAGCTAATGGAGTCATCCAGGAGATGTTACTGTGGAATATCATCTCTGCTGCCCTGATATTGAGCAGCAACAGTCTTCAGCTGTCAGATTTGTTGCGAGACTGACTGCTACAGGAGATCCTTCTAGCCCACAGCATCACCATCCACAGCGACTCTTTATGAAGATACAAGGACGAATGAAGAAACCTCAGATGGATCATTGTGATGCTGAGAAGCAGCCAGTGGCTCAAAGGTTAAACGACTGGTTGGGTTTATGGACCAACTTGACTTTTAGGATCCAATCAAATAGTTGCAGGATTTGAAAAAATATGATTTGTTGTGCTGAAGTTACTTTAGTCGTTCAAGTTTTGGCTGTTGAGCTTCACATCTTCATGTGCAAACCTCAAAGTAAACCCCGTCAACCAACCATATTTAATATAATATTAATTAGGTGATAAACTTTTGATAAAGGATTTATACATTTATTATTAATGTTTTGTAAGTAAATGAGAGGATCTCCTGGTGTTTTATCACATATTTGGATATTTATGCACTTTATTATATTTTAACACCAAACTGATTTAAGGGCAACTTCCAAACTTTGTTTCTGAATGAATATTTTCAGACGTAGAAGTGCAACTAATAGAAAACCATAGTCTGAAACAAAGCAAGGCAATTTTATTTGTATAGCAACACTTTCTACAAGGTAATTCAAGGTGCTTTACATGATTAAAATAAAAATAGCAGTAAAACACAGATAACGCATACAAAACAGCAAATCTGGAAAAAAAATATCTTTTTACATTTTTTAATTTTACTTTTATTTAAAGTGCCGATTTTTAGATTCTAAATTTAACTCAGAATCCAATATCTGAACGAACAACCAGAATGAATGGGAACCAACGGAGTAATCACGCAGCGAGCCGAGCAGTGAAAGATGCAGACATCCTGCAGAAAACCAACTGGTTTCCAGATAAACCAGTAAAACAGCCAGAAACCAGCAGCCTCTCTGACCCGGACCACATCAACCTCAGGGTGTCGGTATCTGATCGCAGCGATCGATCCTCAGGCTCACTTTCGGACCTGTGGATGCCTCTGCGGACACATGATGCAGCCATGCGGGCTGCCTGCAGCAGCAACCCGGCTCCACCTCAGCCTCCACCTGTCGCGCCTCTGGTGCCGCCCGGCACCGGGACCCGACCACTGTTACAAACCCCGATCAGAACCACCCTGGTCTGATCGGTGATCGATTCGCCACATCTATGCATTTTTCTTAAAGCGGTTAGCTCCAGGATCCCCGGTGTTTCCCGGCCGCCCTCGCCGGCCTCCCCACACCCCTGCGCGGCCTGCTCACAGAGCCCAGAGGCTCAAAAAGCTCAGAGCCGACAGCGAACAGAACCGGTCCAGTCAGAGTGTGTGGCCGGGACCCGGAGCCCGGATTCAGAATGAACCAGTCCGGTCCGGCGGTACCCTTGGGTTTCAGAGCGGGGACTCACCCTCTGCCGCCGCCGAAGCTGCCGTAGGCCCGATCATCGTAGTCCGCCATTACTGCTGCTGTGTCGGAGAGGAAGGTCCTACACGTCACAGCCGGGCGGGTTGAGCTGCCCGCTCAGCGCCTGACCGGAAACCACCAAAGAAGCTAAACTAAACATAAATTAAACAAAAAGAAAATTAAATTAAACAAAAACTGAACTAAACTAAACTTGAAACTAAAGTAAACAAAAACTGAACTAAACTAAAAACAAAAACTAAATTAAACTAAACAAAAACTGAACTTAACTAAATGTAACTAAACTAAACTTAAAACTAAACTTTAATAAACTCAGAACAAAACAAAAACTGAACTAAACCACATTAAACTACACCGCAAAAATTTAACTAAGCTAAACTTAAAACTAAACTAAAAGCTAAACTAAACACAAACTGATGTAAACTAAAAAACTAACACTGAACTAAACTAAGCAAAAACTGAACTAAACTAAACTAAACTTAAAACTAAGCAAAAAATGAATAAACTAAATTAAACTAAACTAAAACTAAACTACACTTAACAAAAACTCAACTAAACCAGAATAGGGCAGGCCAAAGTAATTGAAACTGAACTGAACAAATTAAATTGCATGGAACAATAAAATGAAACAATAAAACAATGTTAACAAGCCAAAAAATTGAAAATATGTGAAAATTAATGAAAATTAACATATTACAAAAACATCAAAAATATTGACAAAATAGATGCCAGTAATAACATAAAATTTAACAAAATGAAGCCAAATAAAAAAGAACCTTGAAACAAAATTACATAAGTTAAGAAGATGCGTGTATGCAAAGAAAATCCATTCCATCCATCCATCTTCTTCCGCTTATCGCGGGGGCAGCAGCTTAAGCAAGGACACCCAGACTTCCCTCTCCCCAGCCACTTGTTCCAGCTCCTCAGGAGGAACCCCAAGGCGCTCCCTGGCCACCGGAGAAACATAGTCTCTCCAGCGTGTCCTGGGCCTTCCCCTGGCCCTCCTCCCGGTGGGACATGCCTGCAACACCTCACCAGGGAGGCGTCCAGGAGGCATACTGACCAGATGCCCGAGCCACCTCAACTGACTCCTCTCGATGTGGAGGAGCAGCGGCTCTACTCTGAGCCCCCTCCGGATGACTGAGCTTCTCACCCTATCTCTAAGGGAGAGCCCAGAAACCCTACGGAGGAAACTAATTTCAGCCGCTTGTATCCGTGATCTCGTTCTTTCGGTCACCACCCAGAGTTCGTGACCATAGATGAGGGTAGGAACGTAGATCGACCGGTAAATCGAGAGCTTCGCCTTTTGGCTCAGCTCTCTCTTCACCACGACAGACCGGTACAGCGCTCACATAATTGCAGATGCCCCACCAATCCGTCTATCGATCTCCCGCTTAATTTTTTCCTCATTCGTGAACAAGAACCCCAGATACTTAAACTCCTCCACTTGGGGAAGGACCTCATCCCCGACCCGGAGAAGGCACCCCACCCCTTTTTCGGCTCAAGACCATCGCCTCGGATTTGGAGGTGCTGATTCTCATCCCAGCCGCAAAAAGCAGAGAGCTAATACTGAGGCCACCAAAACGTATCCCCTCAACACCTTGGCTGCGCCTAGAAATCCTGTCCATGAAAGTTATGAAAAGGATCGGTGACAAAGGGCAACCTTGGCGGAGTCCAACTTTCACCGGAAACAAGCCCGACTTATTGCCGGCAATGCAAACCAAACTCTGGCACCGGTCGTACAGGGACCTAACAGCCCGTATCAAGGGGCCCGGTACCCCATACTCCCGGAGGACCCCCCACAGGGCCCCCTGAGGGACACGGTCGAACGCCTTCTCCAAGTCTACAAAACACATGTAGACCGGTTGGGCGAACTCCCACGCACCCTCCAGGACCCTGCTGAGGGTGTAGAGCTGGTCCAGTGTTCCACGGCCAGGACGAAAACCGCATTGTTCCTCCTGGATCTGAGGTTCGACTATCAGTCGGACCCTCCTCTCCAGAACCCTAGAATAGACCTTACCAGGGAGGCTCAGAAGTGTGATCCCCCTGTAGTTGGAACACACTCTGTGGTCCCCCTTTTTAAACAGGGGGACCACCACCCCGGTCTGCCAATCCAAGGGAACTGCCCCCGATGTCCACGCAATATTGCAGAGCCGCATTAACCAACACAGCCCCACAACATCCAGGGCCTTGAGGAACTCCGGCCGAATCTTATCCACCCCCCGGAGCCTTGCCACCGAGGAGCTTTTTAACGACCTCGGTGACCTCAGCACCAGAGATTGGAGAGCCCGACCCAAAGTCCCCAAACCCTGCTTCCAGATTGGAAGGCGCGCTGGTGGGATTGAGGAGGTCTTTGAAGTATTCCATCCACCGACCCAAAACGTCCCGCGTCGAGGTCAGCAGCACACCGTCCCCACCGTAAACCGTGTTGGTGGCAGACCGCTCCCCCCCCCCTGAGATGCCGGATGGTGGACCAGAATCGCTTCGAAGCCGTACGGAAGTCGTTCTCCATGGCCTCTCCAAACACCTCCCACGCCCGAGTTTTTGCCTCCGCAACCATCCGAGCCGCACTCTGCTTGGCCTGCCAGTACCTATCAGCTGCTTCAGGGGTCCCTCAAGCCAAAAAGGCCCGATAGGACTCCTTCTTCAGCCTGACAGCATCCCTTACCGCTGGTGTCCACCAGCGGGTTCGGGGGTTGCCACCGCGACAGGCACCGACCACCTTGCGGCCACAGCTCCGGTCAGCCGCCTCGACAATGGAGGCGCGGAACATGGTCCACTTGGACTCAATGTCCCCCGCCTCCCCCGGGACGTGTTCGAAGTTCTGCTGGAGGTGTGAGTTGAAGCTCCTTCTGACAGGAGACTCTGCCAGACGTTCCCAGCAGACCCTCACAACACGTTTGGGCCTTCCAGGTTTGTCCGGCGTCCTCCCCCACGATCGGAGCCAACTCATCACCATTCCGCCCAACCACATCCCTCCAGGTCTCACTGTCATTGCCCATGTGAGCGTTAAAGTCCCCCATCAGAACAAGGGAGTCACCGGGAGGAACACTCTCCAGCACCCCCTCCAAAGACTCCAAAAAGGGTGGATAATCTGATCTGCCGTTTGGTGTGTAAGCGCAAACAACAGTCAGGACCCCCACCCGTAGGCGGAGGGAGGCTACCCTCTTGTTCACCGGGGTAAACACCAACGTACAGGCGCCGAGATGGGGGGCAACAAGTATGCCCACCCCAGCTTGGCGCCTCTCAGCGGGGGCAACTCCAGAGTGGAAGAGAGTCCAACCCCTCTCGAGAAGACGGGGTCCAGAGCCAGAGCCGTGCGCCGAGGTGAGTCCGACAATGTCCAGTTGAAACCTCTCAACCTCACACACCAGCTCCGGCTCCTTCCCCACGAGAGAGGTGACATTCCACATCCCGAGACCCAGCTTCTGCAACCGCGGATCGGACCGCCAAGGTCCCCGCCTTCGGCCGCCGCCCATCCTACACAGCACCCGACCCTTATGGCCCCTCCCACAGGTGGTGAGCTCATGGGAAGAGGGACCCATGTAACCTCTTCAGGTTAAGCCCGACTGGGCCCCATGGGTAGAGGTCCGGCCACCAGGCGCTCGCCAACGTGCCGCACCTCCAGGCCTGGCTCCAGAGGGGGGGGGCCCCGGTGACCCGCGTCCGGGCGAGGGAACACTGAATCCAATTGACTTTTCCATCATAGGGGTCTTTTGGGCAAAACTTTGTCTGATTCCTCACCTAGAACCAAATTGCCATGGGTGACCCTAACAGGAGCAAAAAACCCCGACAACATAGCTCCTAGTATCATTGGGACACTCAAACCCCTCCACCACGATAAGGTGGCAGCCCAGGGAGGGCCAAATAAAAAAGAAGCTTGAAACAAAATTACATAAGTTAAGATGTGTGTATGCAAAGAAAATCTTAAAGTAAAAATAATAATAAAGTAAAACACCAACAAACAGATGTAATTGTTAAAAATGATTAACTGTGTTAAATCCAAACTAAAGCCATACCAAATTAATTAGACATACTTGATTGTTTTTTAATAACAGTTCTTCTTCAAGATCGGGGGGCTTTACTAGATGTTTGGAAGGTTGAAGGCTCAGATCGCAGGCATCGTATAGGACTGCACTCCTCTCCATCCCCTTCTTTGACAAAGATCTCAGAAGCTGTTTTCAGTTTGGGGGTCACAGTAGACAGGTCTTTAAAACCCACCACCACTGAGACTTTCAACAACATCTCTGTTTCCTCTTTGAGCTCTTGATATTTCTTAATCTTCACATCTCCCACTTTGACTGTGGGACATCCAGTCCATACCTAACACAGACACCCCAGTACACGCTTGCAGCCACCGGGTTATGATCTTCCCTGTGTGCTTTCCTTATCTGCATCTCACACCAAACTGATTCTAGCTGGACTGTTTTATAGAGATCTTTGGAGGGTCTGATATAAGTTCTTGACTGATGTGGTTGACACTTCCATATGTATATTGGGGTCTTTAATGTCAGATCGGTAAATCTGGGACTTGTACAGTATGTGCAAGTTATGAATAATCATATGTATTGTAAATCATGTGAACTGAAATATCCTGAAAGAAACAAGCTTAATAATCCTTGGTTTCTTTATTGGAACAGTAAAATGAATAATTTTACATACGCCAATTCCATTTCTTTGTTTTATCAAGCATTAGTAACTGCATGATAACCTCCTGGCAAAAAAAAAGAAATAAAAAAATCACATCTGACCTATAAAATAAAGATATTTACACGTAACATTCACATTTTTACAGTAAATATGGAGGTTTTCTTAAGCTAGGTCTTAATTTATGTTCCCATATTCAGAATGATGGAAATGCAAATGATTTAATTTAAAGAACTGATGTGTCTAGAATGGACAGCAGGGGGCAGAAGTCCTGCCACTAGGAGTAAAGCAAGACAGCACCACCGACACTGATGAATGAAGGCTAATCAGAGGTCATATTGTAAGTTTACATAAAGGTCCATGAATGGCTGGGATGTGTGATAAACAGATGGCACAGTGGCCTGATGCTGGAACCAACCGGTACATGAGGGTCCCCAAACAGGGCCGGCCCTGACCACTTTAGTGCCCCAAGCATATATATATGTATATATCTGAGAATCTGACACTGGGGCAGTGGGGGCGGGGTTAAAGTATCTCAAAGTGCATCTGAAGAGAGGAAAAGGGAGGCGGTCAAAAGATTTTAACACAGTTAATTACATGAGTGCTTGATTTTACCTAATTGCAAAGTAGTCTTTACTTTTGCAAAGTAAGATTTATAATGATTACAGCATGTCAGATCAATGAAAAGAACAGAAAAGATTATTCACAAAAAGCATAAAAGCTGCTAATGCATAAGCTGATATGCAACCCGCCCCCCTCAACAACAACAAAAAAAAATCTGACTTTATAGCGGAAACTGCCCGATATAATCATGATAAAATTTGTTATGTTCTGAGGAAGATTAATGACGAGTTCATTAAAACCCAAAATCCTGTCTGCTCAAGTTCTTCACATTTAGCTGTAAATTATTTTAAATGAACCTATTTTAACAACGTTAATGATTTTTGACAGACTCACAATAAATTATTTGTTTACCTTTATAAGTTTTTTCCTTTAGAATTTTTTTGCTTTGTATTTTGTTTGCAACATTTTTTGTTTAACATGTCCGGACAGTCTGGACTTAATTCACTGCAGGAGACATTTTCCGTTTCTCTCCCTTCCAGTGGTGCTGCATTAGCACTTTATTATCACGTTAATTTTGAGAGCACTAATAAGTGCAGACACACCCACACACACAAATTAATAATTAGAAATAATAATATAAGTTGAGGGTAACATCAACTGGAGTTGCACATAGCTATTTATTCCGGGAAAACAATGCTGCTATCATCCAGAACGAGTTAACTAGCAAATTAACAATGCTACAACAATAACTATGATCCATGATAATTTAAATAATTTTGTCACGTTGACGTTATTGTATGTACCTCTGTCTTCTTCACGTTTTTCCTCATCTTCTAAACTTCATTTCCTTCAATGGGTGCCTGTGTCACGCTGCCCTATTCCTGCCTCATTGTCTTCACCTGTCTGTCTCATCATCCACACCTGATCCTACTCACCTCCTGCCTTTAAGACTCCTCACTTCCTTTCACTCCCAGCCGGATCATCCATCCTTCATCCTAGTCCTCCTAGTCCTCCTTCCACCTAGTCCTCCGTTGTCTTCATCCCCATGGTGTGTCGTCTTCCTGCCTCTTTGTTCCAGCCCGATGTCCAGTGTCTCCGTTCACCACCATCATCACGATCTCCTCACTTTAATAAACATCCTGCACCTTCCTTCAGCGAGTGCGTTTGGGTCCATTCTCCACACACACCTCGTGACAGCCTGACTGTTTTATCCTTGCAGACATAATAGCCGTACACATCATCTGCTTTGACCAAATCACACAAGTTGCCTGATGAGAAACATTTAAGGGAGGACTTTGAACCTCTGACATCTTCACCCATCATCATCCAAGCACAGTAAGTGGAATCCTCACACCATCCTGTTCGTATCTCACAGCATCACTTGGGCTATGGGCTAACCATCTGTGGTAAATTCTTCTATTGACATCACATGGATGTATCTGGAGGTGGTGCTGAAGTCAGGTGGTGTAGACTGATGGTAGAGTTGTGGTGTATGATACGTCACATGACTGCTGAAAATTTTGTCAGCCGCTGTATTATCTACAGTATGTAGAGGTGATAAAGCTGTAATATGTAAACATTAATATCATAACTCAGTGTGGGAGCTTTTATTTAGAGGATAATGAGACATATGACAGCAATCGAAGTGGAAACTATGAAAAACATCAATATAATCAGTTTTAGTACAATGACAGAAGCATTTCCAATACAATAGCCAAAATATTCTAAAATACAAACACATTTCTCTCGCCCCATGACTGCTGGAGATAGGCACCAGCCCCCCACAACCCTGCATAGGATGGACAGGTACAGATAATGGATGGATGGATGAATGGATAAACACCTTTGAATAGGACTCAAGTAACTAACAGCAGAATAAAATTCTCGGAGCACCTTGGATACGCTTCTTCAGAGCCACATTTTCAGTTTCAGTGCTTCTACTTCAAGCCTTGCTCTGTTTGAGGTAGTTCTGGAGAAGCTTTCAGGTCTTGGTAGGTCAAGTTCCTGAGATGAATTACTCAGAAACGTTGGAGCTGGTGAACAAACATCTCATAGGTCTTTGATTCCAGATGTAGAAGGTTATGGAGAGTTTCAGAAGATAGGAGTGGGAAGATACAACTGTTTTACCAACACACAGTTCTATGACAAGTTGGGAAGCTGGATTATTTTATATAACTCCAGCAAACATCCGGAAGATCTATGAAGGAACCCTTGTTCTGCAGGCTGTAGAACTGCCAAAAGAAGTCTTTTCTGATGCAGTGGGACTTCAGGTTAGCAGCTTCTTGTTGGATCCGTTTCTTCTGGATTATCCTTATCCAGATCTAATAGAGGGGAGTCACTCCGTGGTTGGGGGCCTCTGGATCCACGCTGACGCAGGTCACCTGACAGAACTTCCTTATCACCCGGAATCATGGTTCTCCCCAAGGACTGGAAGTACAGAACAAACTATATATAAACACATTGCTGCCAAGCACAGAGATAAGGAACTCAAGCTCAATGAAAATTGAATAACTTTAAGGTCCTAATATCGTTGGACCTGATTCTCCGCCAGGGCCTCTTTAGCCATGTAGTGCTCCCTTTTCATCTTCATCTCCACCTCTTCAGGGATGTCAGGAACCATCATGTCGATCAGTCGGCCGATGAAGAAGACCACATGCTGAGATACAAAGACCGTAAAACACACATTGTCAGACCCAAGCCCACAATGACAGCTCCTTTCATTCACCTCTGATGGATCTCTCGCACTACTAGAAGCTTAACAGACCGTGAGTGACACTGACCTCAAAGATGATGATGAAGCTCAGACGTATAGCAAGGAGGTGAAAGTACTCTGGCAGGAATTCCCCTTTTTCGTCCCTGAAACCTCGATACCTGCGGAAGACGATGAAAACAGACGTTAAGATCCAAACCTGCAGCCATTGGGAGGACAACAGGATTGAATGAATGAATGAATGAATGAAGGAATTAATGAATGAAAGAATGAATGAATGAATGAATGAACGAACGAACGATCGATCGATCGATTGATTGAGTAAATTAAGTTTCCCTACCAATGTGAGCCACATGCCATTACCTGCAGGAGCTGTTGTGTTGCTGGGAGTAGCTCTCTGGAGATGTTGCCAGGGTGAAGTTAACGAAGCCGCTCAATGTACTGTCTCTGGTGTAACGATAGTACAGCCGAGGCACAAAGGACGAGGTGAAGGCAATGAGAAAAGCCTGGAAACACATTTTGGAAAGTTCAGGTCATTTTTGCTCCCTCTGGAAAGTTGCTACTGGTCAGGATGAGGTAAAGCTGGGAATGGAGACTGACATTGCTGAGGACAGCCGTATGTGTGATGAATTGCAGGATGGGAAACCAGATCCCGATGTCCTGAGCTCGCTCCACCACCGGGCGGCGGTATTCAGTCACAAACTTCTGAGCGTCCAAACGGATCTCCACCCAGTTGTTGATGAGAGCGAAGAGCGGAGCGAGAGGACACGCTGCCACAAAGATGGTAATGAAACCGAACTGAAGCACTGAGGAGGGCAACAACAGAGTTTAGATACAACGCACCTACATGCAGGCTTCTTTTGTTTTAGAGAAAACAAAGCCTTTGGTTACCCATCTCCAGATATTCACTGAAGAGTCCCTCACAGACCAGCAGCTGGTAATCTGCCTCCCAAGGAGAAATGTCCTCCCCCATCTGAGCCTCCTCTCCTGCATTGTCCCTCTTCTCCTTCAGTTGAGGACGCATTTTCTTCTTCTGCCACCACGACCTTACCTTCCTGCCAAAACAAGAAGTCTTCTGCTTCATGTGCCACTGCAGTCCAGTCTGAAAGTTGAGTCAGGCTACAGAAACTACTTAGGATCCTGGTAAGCATACAGTCTCTTTAAGATTATCAAATCGATGCTCTTCAAACTAATTTTTGCTCTACTGAAGTGTGGCTTGAATAGTGTCCATTCTTGGAAATGAAAGCTGCAGACATTGTCAATAATCCACATTTCATGAGACCTTTTCATAAATCATAAAAACACAATCTGTGAGAGTTCCTTATTATAAAAAACCCACCCCATTCTGTCTTCAAACAGGTTCCATGGGGTGTAGTGCTTGGCCCCTTATTTTCAAAACCTATTTTTTTGCTTGGAAGAAGATACACAGCTGTATCTCTACCAAGACAGCCTTTGTGCTTGAACCAAATCTAATCTAATCTGAAACGCCTCTTTAGTTCTAATACATTGCGGCAGTGGCTAAGGAGGTAGGGGTTTGTCTAGTAACCAGTGGGTTGCTGGTTTGAACCCCTGTACTATCTGTCTCAGTCAGTTTGCTGCTGTTTTCTTGGACACTCCATCCATTTTGCCTACTGATGGTGCCGACTGAGTAACGACCGTGCTTCTGTCAATCTGTCCCAGGGCAGCTGGGGCTACAATATTACTTACTATATACTCAGTGTGTGAATGGGTGAATGACTGACTGCATCTTAGATCTTTTATAACTTTCTCCATCTGAATAGAAACAAAACTGAAGTAATTATTTTTTGACACAAAGAGGAACGATCAAGAGTCAGCACACAGCTTCAGTTAATACAGCTAGGAACTACTGATCAGGCACGAAAGCTAGGTGTTGTAATGGACTCAGACCTGAACCTCCAGGGTCACATAAAGGCAATAACAAGGTCAGCCTTTTATCACCTGAAGAACATCTCTAGGATTAAAGGACTGATGTTGCAACAGGACCTCGAAAAACTCATCCATGCGTTTATCTTTAGTCGGATTGATTACTGCAACAGTGTCTTCACAGGTCTGCCCAAAAAGTCAATCAGACAGCTGCAGCTGATCCAGAACGCTGCTGCTCGCATCCTCACTAGAACCAGGAAAGTAGAGCACATCACCCCAGTTCTAAAGTCCTTACACTGGCTCCCTGTAGCTCAGAGAATAGACTTCTATATACTCCTTTTAGTTTATAAATCATTACATGGCTTAGCACCAAAATATGTTGAAGACCTGTTGTCATGGTACCAACCACCAAGACCACTCAGGTCCTCCAACTCTAGCCTACTAAACATCCCTAGACTCAGAACTAAACATGGAGAAGCAGCTTTCAGTTTCTATGCTCCCCTTATCTGGAACAGACTTCCTGACGAGTGTAGAGCTGCTGAAACTCTGAACTGCTTTAAATTGAGTCTAAAAACCATCTGTTTAGAATTGCCTTTGAGTAAATTATTGATGTCATATGTATGAAACGTGTTCATGCTCTCTTGCTTTATTGATCTTTCTCTTGCTTTATTGTGTATCATGTGTAATGTGTGTTTCTTTTACTTTTAATTTCCAATGTTATATTCCATGTCTGTTTGTTTTGTTTTTTGTTTTTTAAATCACCAAATCATGTAAAGCACCTTGAATTACCCTGCTGTTGAAAGTGTGCTATACAAATAAAATTGCCTTGCCTTGCCTTGAAGTAAAGCGCTAAACACGTAAACACCTTTAATATTGTTAGCAATGTTTCAAGCTGTATAGATCATGTTACCTTTGTCTCTGAGGCCTCGTTTTCACTGAGCATTACGCACAGTTGGTGTAGTTCGGTACGCTATCCAGGGGAGTGTTTCCACTGCCAGCTGGACTCCTACTGGGCAGGCGGGGTTAAAAGGACTAGGTTGTGTCACACCAGTAGCTACGTCCTAACCGTACCATATCATTGTCCTATGGACCTGCAACTTAAGGGAGCCCAAGAATGGTGCTTTATGGGTCAGTTCGGGTCGGTTGCATGAGACATGCTAGTGCGTCATGTTTGTCATCGAACTAGGATGATGCCACGGTAGACATTTGGGTTTAACCCCTTCTGCCCAGTGAGAGTCTAACTGGCGGTGGAAACGCTCTGCTGAATGCGCCGGACCATAAAATAGTGTACCAAACCACATGGAAACAAGGAATACGACATTTCCGCATCAGCACGATAACTCACACTGGATTTGGTCTTCTTCTGGGACTGTTCTACTACTTTCAAGATCGTTTTAATGTTGGCACTAGTATTTCTCACTGAACAAAAGCTTCAACCTTTTTCTCACTTAGAAGTCGTTTTAGATGTTGCAGATTCTTAGTTTCTCTGGGGCACTGCTTTGGAAGAAAACATTATTTCAAATATAAGCTAAACATGGATCTAGGTTTTGGGATCTACAAGGACTTAGAATGTCAGTTTAAATTCCTCTATCAGCTTTCAGGAATTAATATATGTTGATTGATGGTGTGTCGTTTGTGTGACTGTCGTTTACGGGGAGATGAACTCCTGGATGTTGTTGATCAGCTGTTTTCCGACCATGATGACCAGGAGTTCCTGAGCCAGTTCAATCAGACAACCGCCTTGTCCACACTGGAACACACAACCCGGAGACAAGAACATCAACTTTTCTGCATTCATATTAACTCTGGTATAAATAGAAGAGAGTAGAGTTTTTAATTATATTTACAGCAGCTGCTACCCTACAACATAATTAAAGATACAAACTGGTAGATCCAATAGCCAGATGATTCACACTGCACTATCAGCAGGTCCAATATATCCAGGAGGTGAACCCAAACATCCCTTTCTCCAGCAACACTCTCCAAGCAGTACGGCACGGGTTGGTGCGGTTTGATAGTTTTTCAGTTTCCATTGTAAAACTGACCCGTACTGCACTATTACTGGGCCACCCTCAGTTGTAGGTCCAGAGGACAATGGTACAGTACATTTAAGGTGGAGCTACTGGTGCCCCACAACACAGTCCACTGATAGGGAGACAGAAAAAAGGGAAATACTACTGTGCCACGTTAGTCATTGCACTAGAATGACGTTATGTTAGGCATTTGTGTTTAACCCTGCCTGCCCAATGAGACTCCAACTGGTGGTGGAAATGCTCTCCCAAATACGCCGGACCATAAAATAGTGTACAGAACCGACCCGTGCTGTACCACTCAGTGGAAATTAGGCATAAGGGTTCCTAGGCCCTTTAGACTCTTCAGGATCAGCCCGGGAGTCTTTACCCAGAGGGATGACCCTGAAAATCCCCAAATGTCTTTTTAATGACAAACTCACATCTTCATTGCGGACTCCAAAAAGAGTGTTGTAATTTCCAGGGTAACCAACGAACCTAAAGAGAAATGAACAAACAAGCTCATTAGGATGAAGACGAGCTGAGTCTTTGGAGAAATTACAACAGCTTTATGATAAGAAGACCTGACAATGAATCTGAAATAAAAAAAGAAGCAGAACCACTAATCTTTTTGAAAAAGGGTCACAGTGATGAAGCTTAGAGCCCATCATGGTTGGCTGGAGTAGCTCTCACCTCCCTTTGAAGAAGGCGATGTAAACTGGAGATGAGTAGAAGTTCACAAACTGGAAGATGAAAACCTTCAAGATGAACATGTCTTCATATTTAGTTTGAGTGCGATGCATCTCTGATGGGCAACAAACACACAGAAACAGTCATGTATGAAGATCATGAAGACTGAAAGGTTTCCACCAGATGCCCACAGACCAAGGCGGCCTACGGATGCAGCAAATCACATAGGATTATCAGCTCCTCAAATGAGATTAATTCAACTTCTGGACAACAATAGATCCCTTGTTACACTGTGTCAAGGTTCACTTACTAGAAACTAAAAATCTAAGATGAGCCACATGATTGAACAGAACCACCTTTATTAGGAATAACTCTCTACAGAGGTCCCAGATAAGGCTCTAGAGAAATTTTGCCCCTTTCTTCCTGTCCCTGCTTCATCTTCTTGAGATTTGGAGATGCTTGATTCTGACTAGGTCTTTGAATGGTAGATGGCCTGCATTTGTATTGCGCTTTTTTGGTCAGAGGACCACAAAGTAGCTTTACTCTACGTTCAGTCATTCACGCACACATTCACACGCTGGTGGGTGAGTAACATTGTACTCACACGCTGACAAAAGGGAGGCTGCCGTACACACTGGCACTATCAGGCCCTCTGACCACCACCAGCGGGCAAGGCAGGTGAAGTGTCCTGCCCAGAGACACAATGACAGAGACAGACGGAGTTGGGATTCGAACTAGGAACCCACCAGTTACAGGGCGAATTCCTACCACCTGAGCCACGGTTGCCCCTAACCTCCCACCACGACACCTCAATCAGGCCGATGTCTGGGCTTTGACCGGCCCGTTCATTTCATTTTTTAGAAGTTCTGTTGTATATCAGCTGCTGCATTTTGGATTCGGGTTCTGTTGATAACCCAGTTTGGACCAAACTTCAGCTGTTGGACAGATGGAGTCACAGAGGATTTCCTGGTCCCCTGAATACTTCCAAGGTGCTCAGCTCATAAAGCTGCTAAACAAGCCCATTTCAGGAACTCTCCACCACCGTGCTCGACATTAGCATGAGATGTTTGTGCTAATCTGCTTTGTTTGGGTGCCTCCGTCATGGTCCAACATCTCCACTCTAATCTCCTCTGTACAGAGGACATTGCCTCAGAAGTCCTGTCCTTCATCCAGATGCAGCTCTGCTAACTTTAGTCCTGCCACCATTTTGTTTCTAGAGAGGCTTTTTTCCTTCAACCCTTCCAAGCTGTCAAACAGGTTTAGTGTCATGACCTTTAAACTTCTAACTGAGTCCTGCAGAGTCTGAAATAGAGCTCTTGGTTGTTTGGCAATTTCTTGAAGCAGAAAGGGACAACTTATTCACGCACAGCTTCTTCACTTTGGCTCGGTAGGACCTATTGTTTTTATTTGTGCACTGATAACTTAAAAGTAAAACTGTTTTTCTCTCTTCCTGTTGTTGCTGTATTCTTCAAAGTGGCACAATGAAATCCACTTATGAAACTCTACTCCAAAAGAGAACAACGACTCACCCCAGCGTGTGAGGATGTGTGCCAGACTGATGTAAACCCTGGACAACATGAGGATAGCAATTAGGTTCAACACGGATCCTGAAAGGCTGGCTATCCTCCAGGCCTGAAAGCAGAAGTCGATTCAAGCTCAATTAAAGGAACAGGAACATCAGGAATGTACGGTGTCCCTCAGGGCAGCTTCCTTGAGGGACATCTGAAAGAACTCCTCAGTTGTTAAACTCACAAAGGAGTTGAAGAAGCTCTCAGTTGTAGCTGACTTGAAGATGATGACGCTGAGGATGGTACGGTACAAAATAATGGCAATGAGGAACATCAGCACCACAGCAACCTGCACACATGAAAGTCAACGTGAAGCTCCTATTCTAAACTATTTTTGGTATTGATGAAGGTGAAAAAATAGTAAGTAGAATTACACTGAAGATCTAGAGGCTCACCATGATGATGATGACCATGCATCCAGTCACAGTTCTGTTGAAGCGTTTCTTCTCAGGAAAATAAGGTTCCTCAGCCCCAGTGACTGGGTTCCTCATGGTCATCGGTGCCATGGCTGTGAACTCTGGACGAGGACGCTCCTGTTCAGGGAATGAAATGACTTATAGAAGTTCCCAGGAATTGGTACCGTTCTATAACGAGGCATCCCGACATCTCACCTCAATGTCCTGGAAGTCAGAGCAGTCCCAGCGGTGGGATAGAGCCGAACATGTTCTCTTCCAGTACTCCAGGAAAGTGACGGCCCACAAAGACATGAAGACACTAAGAAACACCGTTCCACCGTTGTCAAACAGGAGACCCGCCTGCAGAGACATAAAGGACACACCGAAAGCATTCACAGGAAGAACTGTGGCTCTGGACATGTTGGAAGATACCAGAGTTTGATTCAACATACTACACAAAGTTGTCTTACACAGTTTAAGACAGATGTGTCAAAATTGCGGCCCAGGGCCTATTTACAGCCTTTAGAATTATTTTGTGTGCCCCCATAACCACAATTCAAGATTGATATGAGTTTGGCCCGCCTGCAAAAACCTCCAGAAGAACAAGAGCAAGCCTCAGTGTAAACAGTCATCGACTGACTGGGGGTTTGAGAAGATGGAGCGTACACACAAAAAGAAACAGAAGAACTATTCCAGGAGTGCTTTCTATGTTAGAGAAAAGTAAGAACTGAATGCCAGTGGTTGCTCCTTCATTTTAGAGAGAAACACAGCTAAACAGATCAGCTCTGATCCAGTTTTAAAGCCTATAATTTGAAAAAGAGCCCATAGAGTTAGTTGCAGCAAAAGCTCAGCCAATAGCTTTGTGTATGAGAGAGACAGGGTTAAACACAGAGACAGGGTTAAACACAGAAAGACGATGTTAAACACAGAGACAGGGTTAAACACAGAGACAGGGTTAAACACTGAAAGATGATGTTAAACACAGAGACAGGGTTAAACACAGAGACAGGGTTAAACACAGAAAGACGATGTGAAACACAGAGACAGGGTTAAACACAAAAAGACAGTGTGAAACACAGAAAGACAATGTTAAACACAGAGACAGGGTTAAACACAGAAAGACGATGTTAAACACAGAGACAGGGTTAAACACAAAACGACGATGTTAAACACAGAGAGACAGGGTTAAACACAGAGACAGGGTTAAACACAAAACGACGATGTTAAACACAGAGAGACAGGGTTAAACACAGAGACAGGGTTAAAAACAGAAAGACGATGTTAAACACAGAGACAGGGTTAAACACAGAAAGACAGTGTGAAACACAGAGAGACAGGGTTAAACACAGAGACAGGGTTAAACACAGAAAGACGATGTGAAACACAGAGACAGGGTTAAACACAGAAAGACGATGTTAAACACAGAGAGACAGGGTTAAACACAGAAAGACGATGTTAAACACAGAGACAGGGTTAAACACAGAGACAGGGTTAAACACAGAAAGACGATGTTAAACACAGAGACAGGGTTAAACACAGAAAGACGATGTTAAACACAGAGACAGGGTTAAACACAGAGACAGGGTTAAACACAGAAAGACGATGTTAAACACAGAGACAGGGTTAAACACAGAGACAGGGTTAAACACAGAAAGACGATGTTAAACACAGAGACAGGGTTAAACACAGAAAGACGATGTTAAACACAGAGACAGGGTTAAACACAGAAAGACAGTGTGAAACACAGAGAGACAGGGTTAAACACAGAAAGACGATGTTAAACACAGAGACAGGGTTAAACACAGAAAGACAGTGTGAAACACAGAAAGACGATGTTAAACACAGAGACAGGGTTAAACACAGAAAGACAGTGTGAAACACAGAGAGACAGGGTTAAACACAGAAAGACGATGTTAAACACAGAGACAGGGTTAAACACAGAAAGACAGTGTGAAACACAGAGAGACAGGGTTAAACACAGAAAGACGATGTTAAACACAGAGACAGGGTTAAACACAAAAAGACGATGTTAAACACAGAGAGACAGGGTTAAACACAGAAAGACGATGTTAAACACAGAGACAGGGTTAAACACAGAAAGACAGTGTGAAACACAGAGAGACAGGGTTTAACACAGAGACAGGGTTAAACACAGAAAGACGATGTTAAACACAGAGACAGGGTTAAACACAGAAAGACAGTGTGAAACACAGAGAGACAGGGTTTAACACAGAGACAGGGTTAAACACAAAAAGACGATGTTAAACACAGAGAGACAGGGTTAAACACAGAAAGACGATGTTAAACACAGAGACAGGGTTAAACACAGAAAGACAGTGTGAAACACAGAGAGACAGGGTTTAACACAGAGACAGGGTTAAACACAGAAAGACGATGTTAAACACTGAGAGACAGCGGCAATTGTATAATCCATAGAGAATGAACGTTAAGTTGTTCTCTTTGTTCTGACAAAAAACGGATCCCTTCCACATTGGCCAAGGCCAGCTGGTTCAAGAAAAAGTCAGATGAACTCGCTCACAGGTACCTTGTAGGTGATGCAGATACTGGAATAGTTCCAGGAGGGGCAGATGTTACAGAGAGGACACATTATGAAAGTGTTTCCGCTTTCGCACACCTCCTTCCTACGGGTACAAAGAACATCTTCTGTAGACTCTCCAAGCCTTTGTTTGTATGATACATCATTGTCATTAGAGACAAGTCAAGCAAGACAGAAATTGGGACTGTCATAGAACATTAGGTGTAAATAGTAAAGAAGGAACTTGTTCTTACGCTGGAATGTCAGTGGCCACAAGCAAAAAACCCATCAGGAAGATCAGAGTCCCAATCAGAGATGCAGGTAGCAACCAGCCAGTGTAGAAACCTGCAGACACCCACTGAGTTAACACTGGATCAGTTAGTGTTAGGATTAAAGTCCTGAACTCTGGTAAATCTGCCTTCAAAAGAGAGAACTGCCTGCAATCTTTTAAAGTGGTACTATTTTGTTATCCACTTCCAGTTTTATTAGTTTACTGAGGGCCACACTGCACACAAGCACATGGTCAGGTTCAGGCCTGGACTCAACCTGGGTGAGAAAGCAGCCCAATCAATGACTCCAGTACACATCCCTGAGGAACTTTTCATCTGATGGAACGCTGCCAAGGTCCAGCAAAAATCTGTAAAAACGTTCTCCAGAAAGACTGGGGAGCTGTTAATTTAGTCCACTTTAAAAGGTTTACAGGAAGGAAAACGGGGGAAACTATTTGGACTGAAATTACCGATCCATGCAAAGTAAAGAGCTATCTTCTCCCCAAAATACTCCCTTATGTGGTCCAGAGGTTGGTAGCGTCTCCAGCAGGACCATTTCGACCAGTATTCATACAGGATCTGTCTCAGTCCCAAAGATTGAGGGGGCACTGGAAGGAATGGCAGCTTGAAATCCCCCTGCAAGCAGAGTTGTCGTGAAACATAAAGGTTCATTTTCACATAAACACTCAGGAATATATGATTTCAGGTTTAGGATTCAAGGTGTAGACCTCATGCAGTGGGTATGCTGCGGCGAAGGCCTTCTCATTGATCAGTCGGTCGATGCCCACCTCTCCGTTCTTCACAGAACCATATGGAGTTCTGGCCAGGATCTCATACAACTGCAGAGACAAAGACAGGGCATGTTGTATCATCAAACCGTTACTAATTTGCACTTTGAGGTAACACAGAGAGACGAAGGGCACCAGAACATGTCCCAGAGGAACCTCTCATTTTAAAAATTAGACATGTTTTTGCCTTTGATAAATCCTTTTAGACTATGTAACCTCAGATGATTTAATTTCCTGATAAACTACATTTTTTGGGACTGCAGCGATTTGCTGTTTTCAACATCTGATTTTATTAAATGTGCCCTGCCACACTTATTTTATCACTTTTGTGGTAATTTCTGAAGTTTACCATGGACTCTAACATTTTTTGTGAAAAAAATGCCTTGGTAACATGCTAACTGCTAACATAATCTGGCCCTGTTTGCGTCGGTTTCCTCCATAACTTGACAGCTTGGCAACAGCTGTTCACAGTTAATGCTAGCATTGTCCAAAAATAAAATAAAACCTGCTTGGCTAGCCAGTGCATTACACCTGTATAACATAGCATTTTCTTGAGTTGACAATAGAGTTTTACTAATGGGCTGTGCACTGGCCGTAGACTGACGCAATGGTACTTCTCCAGACTTCAACCGCAACCGTGTCGCGAAGCCTTTGCTGTACTCCCCAAAGTTGACGAAGTCTCCCTCTTCAAAATGTGTTGAACAGATAACTAAATTCGTATGGTCCTGTTGTGGCATTGTTCCAAAAATGAACTGAAGCCATTTCATCCTCAACTATGGGTTCTTGGGCAACATCTGCATTGCTGAACTTCTATTCTTGCATTGGGAACAAGCCGGTTAACGTTCAGCCATCTTTGCTGTATAAGAAAACTCACTGAGCTACATGAATTCTGTGGGCGCGTCTCAAGTGGGAGAGCTCATGAATAGTAATGAGTAACGAATCACTTCCATGTCAAACTGACGAGCTTTTCTAATTGGCCTAATTTCTCCGCCTATTTTGTTTTATTGGCTGGAGCTGACAGAGGATGTAGCGGTTCATTTTTACATTCACGACATAACACAAACACATATGGACCTAACATTTCAAAAAGTACAAGTAAAAACGGTTTTGTGTGGCAGGGCACCTTTAATTAGGTTTTTCCTTTGTTTACACTTTTGTTGCTGATTTAGATTCAGTATTTCAGTCTCATCCACGTAGTTAGTTTGCACATTCAGAACACATGACTAAAACGTATTTCTCTTGAGATTTTGCAAAAACCTCTGTCATTAGAATATTTGTATATCCTTTTATTAGGAAATGTTATTAAAAAAAATCTTCAATAAAAATGATGCATTTTTTTAGGAGCATAAGGACATTTGAGAGCGAAAATGTTTATTTTCTTATCTCAAAGGTCCAAATTTTACTATTAAAATACAAATATTTAGGGAATTCTTCTCAATGATAACAATTTTCCTTCTTTTCAACCATATAGTTATTGGTTAAATGTTTTAAAAATAACTGAAATCCTGATAACAATGATGTTTTTAACCTTTTTGATTAAATATAGCTACTTTAAGAATCAGTACTACAAACTTTAATAAGTTTTATTGATTGATTGATTGATTGATTGATTGATTGATTTTTAACATCTTTTAATTATATTTTAATCTTTTTAAATATTAATTTCTTTTCTTTTATTTATTTATTACATTTTCTATTATATTATTATGAATGTTATGTTTATTTTTTGTATTATTACAATTTTGTATAATAAAATTAACTTCAAACTGAAATTACTTATTAAAAGCAAAAAAAACAACTTTATGAAGACAGAAACAAACCTCATAATATTTCTGTATTGCATCATCGTCGTGCCTACTTAGAGCTTTGTTATTTTTATTGCAGTCTGGGGTTGATGGTTACATTTCTACTGAAACTGGCTTCCTGCAGCATGTCCAGCTCTGTTGCTCTGCTGTGTTTGTGTTGGACTCTGGGAGTGTTTGCTGAAGGAGGCGTCACCGCCCGCTTAAGTCGTCTGTTGACGGAGACATCCTGGATCCGAGGAGGGTTCCTGAAGCTGCAGGTCTGTGAGGACCTGATGAGACTGGAACCAGACTCTCTGCTGAGAGTCAGAATGTAATCTGAACTCAATTGTTACTCAACAGTTTTATTGCCCTCTTGCAACTGGAACAGTTTTTTGTTTTCTCATCTGCAGAATACAAAGTAAATTAATATTTTGTAAAGTGCATCCCTCTGTTTTGTCAACTCCAGTTTAATAATCAGTTTTTCTGCAGGTAACCTAAATGTATTCACTGTAAAATACATAGTTTACACCCCATTAGATACATTAGTCTAATCGACTCAAAATTCTTTATAAAATCACTGTAAAGCAGCTCATTTAAAGGTTAATCTCTGTTATTGTTAAGCCAGACCCAGGGGCCAAAATGTCCCCCTCTGGTGGCCAAAATGTTTTAACGGTAAATGGCCTGCATTTGTATAGCGCTTTTTCAGTCAGAGGACCACAAAACGCTTTACACAACATTCAATCATTCACACACTGGTGATGATAAGCCACATTGTAGCCAAAGCTGCCCTGGGGGGACACTGACAGAAGCGAGGATGCCGTACACAAAGGCACCACCTCTTACCACCACCAGCAGGCAAGGCGGATGAAATGTCTTGTCCAAGGACACAACAACCAAAACGGATGGAGTGGGGGTTCGAACCGGCAACCGACCGGTTACAAGATGAGTTTTTACCACCTGAGCCAAGGGTGCCCCCCCAGATGAACACCCGATGAAATGCAGTCCTTGTTTTTGATATAACTTCATATTTGTAGAGTTATTCATTCTGTGGATGGTTTAATCTAAAATACCAAACAAATTAGGTCATAAGGTCATCTGGTAGGAATGATGGGTACAGCTGACTATCATGTGCATATAGTGATATAATAAGCAACATCTTTCTCACGGAAAGTGGGAGAGTTCTTTAATAGAATCCCTTTTCCTTCAAATCTAAGTAAAAGAAGCAGATTTCTCTCCACTAAACAAACTACAAGCTTTTTACCCTAAGAAAGCTCAAGGAAGTGTTTGCAGATGCAGAGGATTGACTGTGCGGTTTGTCGGATGTCGTACAGTGCCTGAACTCACCACCTGGTGTCTCTGTGTGGTCTTAAAGAATGTTGTTTTGTCCTCACTTCCCAAGAACCTGCAGGCAGAAAGCAGGACAGCACAATGAGACCGACCGACCAGCTGGGAGGCACCAGGTGAAGGAGGACCGAGACCAAGAACCTTTCCAGCTTGTTGGTCTTGAACTGACACGTGTAGTAGTCAGGTGGAGGGTTGGGGACTTCCTGGGAGAAGGGGTTCGGGAGGGACAGCTTGGACAGGAACTCTTCGGACCAGTTAACGATCGGAGCGGTGACAACCTGCGGGAGGACAGAGGACACGCTGAGTGGACGCCCACCGGTGGCAGGACAGCAGCGCATGATGAGGGGTCTCTTACCTGCAGGGGGACTCTAAGACTTATCTCCTCGGCGTAGTAACAGAGGATGCTCCACGGAGCGCTGAGGAGGATGAAGCAGATCTTCTTCTTTGCCTGGCAGACCTCTCTCTGTGGAGAAAAGGAAGGAACCACCAGAGTCTTCACAGGACACACTGGGACAGAGGACACTGAAGGGGAGGCGTTTGGTCAGGATGCACAGCACACCAATTGTCAAGCACGGTGGTGGAAGCGTCATGATTGGGGCTTGGACTGTTTACTTTCAGGCGTCACGTTTTTCTGCTCCTTACTCAGGAAAACCAGGTGAGCATGATCTCCTCACGCCATGTGACTTTAACGACGTTCAGCATTGTGTTTGCCTTCACCCTCAGGTGTGTTTGTTTTGCTCACCTGCTCCTGCAGCAGACCTGCTTGTCTCAGTCTGCTTAGAAACTGCTCCCTCCACTTCATGTGGGTGGAGTTGACAACTGGGCTATCTTCATTAGCACCCCGAGGCTCCTCCCACACCAGGACGAAATCTGACCAATAGGAGAACAGCACTCAAGTGTTCGTACATTCAGATGAAAAAAAAGTTATTTAAAATATATTCCTCCTCGAGGAACAAATGATGTTTGTAGTGATGTTTTATTACCATGTGAAAGCTGTAGAATTAGGCTGATCAACGACATTTGGATAATTATCACTAAAATAAATCTTTAATAGGTTAAAAGCTCCAAAAAGCTGTTAAATGATCATTTCTGCAAATAGAAAGGACTCGAGGAAGATCCGTCTCACCAATTCGAGTGGTTCCGTCGCTAAACACGTTCCTGTCCCACGGCTGAGGTGCTGCTTCCTGGAAAACAACAACAGATTTCCAATTTACTTAAAACACTCCAGTTTTTAAAAACGATCCAATGCCACATCTAAAAAAAAGCCTTCAACACATTCTTTATGAGATTTTGTGCCGATGTTGGATCGATTCTTCCGTGGAAAACGTTCGTTTAAGCTCGTGGTTGTTTCCCTGACAGGTTTGGGGTCTGTGGAGCTCATTTACCTCCATCAGTTTGACTGTAAAGGTGACAGAAGGTCAGTGGCTCAGAGGTCCTACCATATTATGTGACCCTTCCATAGCCTCTTTTGTATCCGATTTACAAACAAATAAAACATCCACGTATCCTCATCAACTCATCATTTTTTACTGTTGCTTTTAACTGTGTGTGTACATGGGAGACGGGTTGGGGGGAGGGGGTTATAACTGTGACCATGCTTTTAAATCTGTGGGGGCGGGAAGGGAAGGTGGTTTTATGTGGGGTCATTTTAATCTGTAAAGCACTTTGTGATGCAACTTCTTGTATGAAAAGTGCTTTATAAATAAAGTTTGATTGATTGATTGATTGATTAGGGATTTGTGGCTTCAGTTGAGGTATTATTTCAGCTTTTGCGATGTTAATCAGCTGCTCCCGGCTGTAAACCACATTGTTGCCATGGTTACGCATCATAACAAGTTATCAAGAAGTGAAACATTTACAGCAAAAATCCTTCCAGCTTCACAGCAGCAAAAACTAGAAAGAAAACAGGTAAGAAAAAATGCAATCTTCCTAAAGAAAAAAAAAAAATGGAGGCTGCTAGTCTTCACACAGATCCTTGCAAATGGGCTAAAGAAGTTTCGGGTTCCTGGTATTCATTGTGACGTTCTACGCTGGGAAAAATCCACAAGCAAAGGTAGAAGGAATTTAAAAGTCCAGCTCCGAGGTGGAACTTCAGAGTAATGAGAACGTTATTGGAGATACTGGCTGAGCCAGGATGTCTTGATGAAATGAAATATTGACTTTTCAGAGGAAAACCGACTTGGTGCTTTATAATACAACTCTGTGGTCACTGATAGAAGAAATGAACGGCTAAACGCTCCTGATGTTTAACTAGGCTGGTGGAGATGTTGGCTTACATTCACAATCTGGTTTATTCAGATGATGTCAAAACTGAAGCCATGAATTGTTGCTGAAACGGTCCAAACCGTATCTGAGTTCTCCCCACCCGCCCTCCCAGTGTTTGGGCTCCACCTGTTCCTCCCTGACAGAGTTAGCTGATAAAAGGATATGCGTGACCCCAGCGGCTGATTGCTCCATTAACCCCACAGTTTTAGATGTATGAATCACATCATGCTTCCTTTTTTATGTCAGCTCCGTTCTCATGAACACAGCTGTTTACGTCTTTGTGCAGCTAACTGTTTCTTCCTGTTGCTTCGCGTCTTCCTCGTTGGTAACGAGGCTGATGATGGACACGTTGCTGATGAAGAAAACGTAGATCTCATCTCCTCACACGGACTTCCTGTTTCCTGGTGCGGCCTCACAGAATCACAGCTCTTCATCAGTAAGAAGAAGGAGGAGCAGAAGAAGAAGAAGAACTTGGTATGGTGTTTCAGAGTTTCTGGTGGAGAAACAGGACGACCAGGCTTAATGCTGAGCAGTACTAACTCTACTGTACATAGGTAACATGACAGTTTCACTGTTAAACATAACAATGTGAACTTTAAACATCTACTGTAATTCTCGAACTATAAGCCGCTACTTTTTCACACACTTTGGACCCTCCATATGGAGGACTACGGGGGTCACTGGAAAAGCAATACAGCATTTTGACGATGAGTGCTTGATTGTGAATTAAAAATATAGATTGCTAAATATAATTTCAAATTCAACAATTAATCCATACCAAAAAAAGACAAATTTGAAAAGCATTTTGTAATTACACATTTTAAATTGAAATACTAAAGAGGAATTGCAAATTGGTTTCCGTCTCCTTTTAGCATTAGAGTGACCCACCTGGCTCCTGAGCACTGAAAACCAAGCTCAACCAATCACAGCTGCTCCTCCAGTGTAACCAGCTCTCTCATTGGTTAGATAGACACATTTGGTTGGACCTTGCTGAGCTGAAATTACTTTTTGCATTTCGGATCCTTTTTTTTGTATTTTAAGCTTTGACTAAAACACAAAACTAAAACCAATAAAGTTTTTACTCAGTCACAGGTTGAGGGGCAGCGGGTCAAAGCAGCAGTCAATGCATGAGAGGAGGGTTTAAACCTCCAACCTGAGGTTCTTTAGCTTTCCCCAAAGCAGCTCTTCATAACCTGGGACCATAATAAGCTAAAACAGGCAATGTATTTGATTACGTAGACAACATAAAGGCAAGGTTGGTTTGAGTGTTTTCTCTGTTTTTATGCAACATCAGCGTAAATCGGTCGTTCCTGCCCAAAAGCCATCGGCATCTACAACAACTCTTTGAGGAAAATTGTGAAAGATTTGTTTCAACAACATGTAATTTCCCTTATTATTAAAGTATCAATATTCATATGTAGTGATGTATTTTTGAATTGAGCTGAATAAATCCTTTCTAGGAGACGAAACTTTATGGTTCATGTTCAGCTGACCCATAATTTCAGTTTGTGCTTCATTTATTTTTCAGTGGGCTCTCTACTTCTCTTCAGTTTTTAGAACTATGGAAAGGACTCAGTTGTTGTTTCTCCTTCTAAAAGTTTAAAATCTTTTTTACTTGAATTTCAAAAAGAGAAATTAAATTTATTTTTGGCTTCCTAATAAAACTATCTATTTTTTTCCAAAGGTGAAGAAGGTTTAGTGGCTCTACACAAGTTTTATGTTGTTGGACAAGAAATGGCTCTTTGGACTGAAAATGTTGCTGATCTCTGCCCTAAGCTACATCCCATACATCCCATACACACCATCTTATAAAATTATCTAAATAAAAACGTGAACTGCTAAATATATCTGAAACTGGACTTTTTTTGTTCATTTTTAATATGTAGAAATGTTTTTCAATACCACTGGGACCAACAGCTTTCAGATCTCCTACCGACAATTGTTTCTAAAAGCAAACAAAAAATGATCAGGTGTCCACTGTAGTCTGATTTCAGTATTTGCATGAACCACCTGCCTTCCAGATTTATGCTATTCTTCAGTTGTGTTTAAGGGCCACAAAAAAAAAATCTTTTCTAGGGCCCTAACCGGTCCCCAGGCTGCACCAAGGAAACCTCATAGCATGTGGAGGAATTTCTCCTTCTGACTGAACCTGCATGGTTTTGGACTGCAGAGAAAACTGGAATACCCAGAGAAAAACACAGCATGCACAGGAGAGGAAACAACTGTGGAGCCAGGCACAAAATGGTGACAGGTTGCTAGTGAAGCTGTGAGGAAAACCAGAAATCACCAAAGCCTCAAAAGCTCCTGAATCTCTTTAAGTCTTTATTTTCCTCCAGTTAGAACACTTTTCCACGCACTGGAAGTTTGACCAACCAGTTCTGGTCCACTTCCTTCCAGAAACTGAGACTAAGCGTTGCCCATAGCTGGTGTCGACCAACACTGCAGCTAAAAAGGCATCTAAGAAAACAAACTGGGATGATAAATCAGCTTCCAACAGTGGCTGTAATTTCTAGCTTTAATATCTTGCGAGGATTTTCTGACTCTGAACTCAAGATCAAAACAAAGGCAACCAGGACGTTCTGTGAGGACTGAATATTTTTCGGTTTTAGTGGAAATGTTCGCAGTTGTCATCCAGTTGGATGACCGCCGGACTTCACTGCTGAACATGACCCAGAACAGAAGCTGCTTCTGATCTGTTAGCCTGACAAACTCCCCCCCCCAAAGTTTAGCTTTAAGGTTTTGATCGAGCCACCAGGAGAAAGCAAGAAGATTAAGAGTTCAGCCCTAAATTAAACCCAAGGACCTGAGGACGACTCCCAGAGGTACTCCACCAGGTCCTTATTTCTGTTTTAACTTCTCATCCTTCAGGGATGGAAAACCGATACCGGGGTGATGCTGCCGTAGCTGTTCTCTGGGTTCGTTTCCATGGCGATGAGGGTGCTGCTGTCCTCTCTCAGCTCCCCTTTCCTCGTCATCCTCGCCCACCTACGTCCTCCTGTAGAAAAAACCCCCCACATGCACATAAATACATTTGTAAGAAGTACCTCACACTTTCTATCCTTTTGTTGCTTTCAGACTTCTGCTGTCTCGTCGACCTGTGAGGCTTTAGTCATCCTGTCCACGGTTCACAGACTCACCTGGTCGAATAAAGACCTGCACTGGTCTCCCACTGTCTGTGCCAGAGTCATGTAGGTCACGTGACCTTTGCTGGGGCTCTTAGCTGTTCCAGCCTTATTGTCACTGTCAGAACTGACAGATTTTTTTAAAAGTCCAAAACCGTCTCAACTTTCTGTTGCTGTTTATATTTGCTTTTACCTTTGGAAGCCAACTTCTAATACAACACAAGAAAATATACTGGGAAAACACTCATCTATGGATGTCATATAATTTAGATCCTGTGTGGATCAGATAAAATCCAAAATTTTTAAACTTGTGCACAAAATTCTTGGTTTCAAAATCATCCCACCTTAAAAAAAGCTGAAAAATCTAAACTCTTAATGAGTTTTCCTGTTTTTGCATTCGTTATAATTCTGTCTGAACTGAAACACTCCGAGGCTTCAGAGAAGTTAACACTGAAACTGAGTGAAGGTGAGAAAGTTGATGAGCGGCTGAAGGATCAGAGTCTGATCAGGTTTCTCCACTCACCTGCAGACAGCGACGTCTCCTCTGCAGCTTCAGCTTCTGTTCAGAGTCTGCAGATGTCTGGGGTTCCAGCTGCTGACCCAGAGTACTAAGCCCCGCCCCCAATCACAATAACCCCACCCACATCCTTCCCATTAATAGACTGGTTTAAAAATGAACCAGTAAGACAACTCTGAGGTGACTTCATGAAGCTGGAGACAGCATGCTGCCACCTGCTGGTTCCACACAAGAATGGCAATTTAGCCTAAAAGGAAAACATCTGAAAGTTTCCAAAGACTGACAGAAATAAAATCTGATTTCTATAGAAAAAGAAAGAATCAGTCTCCCAGCTGATGCATATACAAAAGGCACATTAAAAAAACAGTTACAGTGCTTTTATTTCCACAGAGTTTCTGTTTCAAACTAAAGCAACAGGAAGGAAAGATTTCTTTGAAACATTTTTTTTCTCAAATATGACAGTCGATCTTTGGTATTCAGAGGTTAGGGACCACAGCCACTTGCAGACAGCTAAAATCCGTTAACCCCTCTAAAAACGTTTATACCTGCTTCATTTAATAGTTCAAACACAAAATGTACCTTAATATGCATTAATGTGGACAGTGGAAACCATCTTACCATAACAGCAGACAGTAATATCTGCAGTCTTCCTTATCTTGGGTCTGGAGGGGGTACAGCCAATTTATAGCAATTAAAACAAATGCAGCTCATGGATTGGCTGCGTTGCAAACACCAGCCAATAGCATGTCAAGTAGCATTGGTTTAAGGTCTTTGAGCTTCCCAAGCTGCATTTTCTTTCTAGTGTTTCAGATATGCGCTGGGGGAAAATCCTGGGGGTGAATTTTTCACGAATAATTTGGAGTTACGTTTTACAACAAAAAAACATGAATACAGAAACATGAATACAGAAACATGAATAGGCGAGGGCCCACTGTACTTATTTTAGATTTTACCCCCAGGTGTTAATATCCAGGTATGTGTCAGGAACTGATGGTTTGCTTTTTTCGTTAATCTTCTCCTTATCTGGTGATATTCCGCTTGGATCAAGTCTGGAGACGGACTTCTTTGTTTCAAAGATCCCTCGTCTACCTATCTGAGATTCGGTTGGAGATGTAACAGCTCCAGGTGGGAAACCCAGACAGCAGTTTCCTCTGGCTACTCTCCAGCTCTCCCTGGAGGACTCCATGGTGTTCCAGAAAGGATTAAGGGTGCTTTCACCCCAGCCCTGTTTAATCTGCTTTGATTGAACTCTACCAAAAGAGCAACTCTGCCTCGTTCTCCGTCCATGCTGAGCCCATTGCTGCAATGTATTTGTCTGGAACATTTGCCAAAGACAACAGAGCAATCCTAAAACCACTCAAATCTGATGCCACTCCATGTTAATTTACACTTCACAAAACAGATGTGTCCCTGTGTTCAGTGATTCTTGGTGGATCGCCACCACAGGCGAGAAGGTAAATACTGGATGTTGCTCAAAAGGTTCGGTCTGTTTGACAAATAGAAGTGAAAGCAAACCCCAGCAGCCGAAAAAAAAAGAAATGTTGAAGTTTCGATCCCCAGAGTCTACCGGACTATCAGGTGTGAAAACAACCTCAATCTCCACTGTGGGTTTCTCTGGGAGTCGATCCTGTGGAATCTACCAGGAAAACCCACAGAAGAAAGCATCTGGATCAGAACCACCTCGGTTGACTCTTTTAGATGTGGAAGATCAGCAGTTCTACTCCGAGCTCCTCTCATTTCCAAGGCAGAACCTGCAGAGGAAGCTCAGTATATCCAAAGCCATCAACCCATTCATCTTCTGCTCCATCCTGCGATCAGTCAAGAACAAAACAATATATCCTGCATGAACATGAAGCAGAAATTCTCCCTGACTAAGAGGAAGACATCCAGCTTTCTCCAGTTCTTGTTGCAGAAAAAGACAAAAAAAGCTACAGAAGTCTGCTACAGCATAGATCTGCTGCCTATAGATGGAGCCCAGGTCGTGTGGAGTCAGTGGGAAACTGGGAGTGTGAATGTGGCTCAAGATATGGGAAAAAACACCAGTATCAACGCAATAAATACACGGTGGGATTGAAACATCCTTCTGGAGCAATTTTTTTCAACATCCCGGCAATAACTGGGTAAACAGTGTGGGCAATTTCCAGCAAAATACTGGAAATATTGACTTTACTCAGTAATTTGATGGATTTCTTAACAGAAACCTTTAAAACTTGTGCAATTAGTAAAACATTTGGCCTTGACGCTACGCAAAAACCTGCAGTAATCAGCAGTGTGAAAAACGTTGAGACGACAATAACTTTCAGAATAGATGTAACATTCTGTTCATATTTATCACTTTAAGATCTGAAACCACATTTCTGTTTCTCTGATTCAGTAAAAGACTAGAAAGACAAAAAGACCTGTCACTTGAAATAAATCGACTTCAGCTCTTCTAGTTTTTACGTGAATTTCTAGTTTCTTTGGAGGCTGAGAAATAAACATTCCTGTTTTATCAGAAGATGGCTTGGATTAAACAACCAGCAGCAACTGGTTAAGCTAGGCGGTTCTGCTAAACAGCAAAAAGAAACTCTGATAATGAACACTTATAAAACACAAAAAGCTGAAATCACTTTGGAGTTTTATTAAAGGGACACTGAAATTAAACATTTTTACTTTATTGGTGTTGGGGGGGGGGGGGGGGGGGGGTCTCTGTGGGATGCTGTGTGTTTGTAAACAGAAAAGTGATTAATTGTGTTTGAGACAAAAAGCCTCTGCTGCCCCCTGCAGGATGTACAGATTTACAACAAGCAGAGTTTATTCTACATCTGTTCTTTCGTTCTATTCGCACAGATAAATATTCACTTCGCTGTCTGTGCCTGTAAGGACCATCGCAGAACAACAACGAATCTTAATATGATCCTTTGAGCAGTTCGCTGAGTGGATGAAAAAAAGGTTTAAAACACACACAGGTCCTCACAAACACAGAAATTCAGGAACACACACACACACACACTGTTGTGTTTTTATTTTTCTGGGGACCTTTATAAATCTGGAGCAACCCCAGACCCCTGAACTGAACCTGGTTCTGAAAGCCCTTTGACTCAAAGTGGGGGTCCGACCTAATGTCCCCCCCGCTCCCCAAGGCATCCTCACATGCTGCACAACAAACACAGGTCCTCACAAGGATGGATGAAAACACACTTGCACACACATCTTTGGCAGGAAGCAGCTTCCTTAAACAAACGAGGAGCTGCACAGTAATATCAGGAAATGACCACACAGACAGGATGTGATGGCATCATATGGAATAAATCTTCTAGGTATATTTTCCAAGCGAAAGTTCCTTAATGTGCCACTATCACTTCTAACACTTTAAGCATTTATGATACTTTGTTTCTGAAAATCCCACATCGATTTCAGGTCCTAAAGGCCTCGCAGCTATTCCCACACTCACTGAATGTCCCACTGTGGTTCTGAAATGCCTCAAACATTTTGAGTAGTTGGTACATATCTTATGCCCAACTTCAGTCTTCTCCCTTAGAAAAGTTTAGAGTCCTAACTTTAGACTAACTACTACTTTCCTTCTGTTTTAGTTCTCAAATGCCTCTCTTCACGAGCTGGAACAGCCATTTCACACTGGACGAAGACCTCTAGAACCTGCAGGGTTCAGGAGCATACGTTGCATCCACATTATGGCCGCAAGAGCATGACAGACATTGGAAGCTTTTGAGTATTTTTGTAGCAAAGTGGTTTTATCAGCGTTCTGTGAAGCTCATCTATGAAGAACAATGGTTGAGCCTAGTTTTTACTTCATCAGAACGTTTGCACTGACATGCAGACGTATCGATGGAGACGTTTTCCTTTAAGACTTCTCCGTTGCCTGGGGAGTCTTGCAAAGCAATTCACCGCCAAGACAAGGTGATTTTTTAGGGTGGTCCCAGCACCGTTGCTGTCATGTCGCTGGTCAACAACAGTGTAATTACTTTTTTGCTTTTTATTTTTAAACCAAAACTCTTCACTTGAACAACTTCAGCTCCAACAATACTCAAAAGAGCTTTTCGTGCAAAAATATGATAAAAAGCTCCTAACTCGCCATAGTAACAGACACTGAACAATCAAATTGTCTTATGCAAGATGTTCTTCAATCTACTCCATGTCTGCTGCTAGGTATCTACAGGAATCAGTTTTTTTTTTAAATGGTGGAACTGTTGACAAATTTAAAGGAAAGTGCGTGCTGACCAATCACAGGTTTGCGACGAGCATTAAAAAAAATTGGACATGTCTCCGTCACCATCTGAAATTGAAGGTACAGGACATGGGTTTGCAACTCCTGTCCTCAAATGCCACTGTCCTGAGACCTTTGGATACAACACACCTGGATCAAATGAATTGCCAATGACCAACCCTTTGCAAAATGTCTGGACATGTCATCCATCCAACAATCGTCTTCCACTTATCTGAGTTAGGTTGTGTGAGCAACAGCTCCAGAAGGGACCCCAGGCCAAAACATGATACATAGTCCCTCCAGAGATTTCTTGGAACTTCCTGGGGCCTCGTCCAAGTGGGACGGGCCCAGAAAGAGAGGCACCCTGATCAGATGCCCAAAACGGCACAACAGTCTCCTTTCAATGTGGAGAAGCAGCAGCTCTACTTTGACAGAGCTCATCACCCTCTCTTAGGTTGAGTCCAGCCACCCTACAGAGGGAGCTTACTTCGGCTTCTTGTATACGGAATCTCATTATGTCATGATCCATGTCTCTTAACCTTAGGTGAGGGTCGGAACGTAGACACACTTACTGACATGCCAGCAAGGTAATTCAACCATTTGATTCAGGTGTGTTAGAGAAGGGATGCATACAGATGTTGCAGGACAGTGGCACTTGAAGACTGGATCACAGATCCCTGATCTAGAATTTGCTGCTCCCCTACAGACCATGGTGAAGGTGCAAGTGAACATCTTTGGGATGTAGATCGCTGAATGCTCGAAAGGGCTGCAACTTGAGTGTAAATTAGCTGCAAGCCAGCCCTGGTTTAATAGACCATGAAGAATCTTTCTGGGTCTTAATTCAGTGTGAAATTGGCTCCCAGTATTAAATTAATCTCCTCCCCCAGGGTCACTTCTTTCAGAGACTTTAGGTTTTCTCACACAGGTTCCTCTCTGAAACATCCCATCTTTACAGAAGCTCCAACACTTGATACCTGCAGCTGTTTTAGTCTGAACCACACTCTCTAGGTCTCATTTTATCTTTAAACACTTTATTTCGGACTTTGAAGGCAACATTCTGGATCATGGCACATTGTTCCTCACAGCTGAAGAAATAAAAGTCACTAACCTCTGAGTTTAACAATGATTCTTGGTCAAGTGGACTAAATTACTCAACTGTGAAACTGGCACAAATAAAATGGTGATGAATTCCACTTGGATTCAAGGCAACAGATGAACCAAAAACATTAAATATTTTAAAATGGGGGTCAAAGACAAAATGATTTTTTTGGGAGGAAAAACAGACAAAACTCACATACATTTATGATAAAAGCCAACACACCAATGCCAATTACTGTCCATTTAATTGGCTGTCAGTGGGATTAATGGAAACATTACATAGATTTTTAAACATTAAAGTAATCTGGTGCACAATAAAACCTCAGACTGTACAGATTGATCATTTAAATCCTCTGATTTCTTACAAATGTATTCATTTATCTTCCGACATCCAGCCAATCAAACGGCAGCTTCCTCACACAGAGCAAAGTAATGGGTCAGTCTGGTATGAGGTCATCACAGTGATGTCATAGAAGATACAGAGATCTCTCATACAAAACAGTCACAAAATACCCATTAATATTAACGGTGATAAAGCGAACATCAGCAACACTGCCGCACAGAGCTTCATCACCATCGGTCCGTCCCGTCTCTGAAGTCTGCTGACGCCGTTCAGTTTCCAGACAAGAAGTGAGTCTGATCGTCACAGAGTAACTGATGAACTAAAGATTACACATGGGCCGCGAACGCAACACAGGGCGTGCAGAATCTAAGACACTAAAACAATGGCCAAACTGCAGATTGACCTGATTCACCTCCCCCATTATCACCACCACCAGCACCACCACCACTTCTTTTCATTCCAGTCCTCTACCAGACCTCACAGGGCTTCCCGGTGTTCATGGGCGTCCCCTTCGGACAGTTGAAGTGGCGGCTGAAGTCCGGAGAGTTGGCCAGAGTGCCGATGACTCTATATTTGGGCGGGCTGTGAGGGTCAGTCACCAAGCCCTCGTGAGCGCTCTCTGGTGTTCGAACTGAGCACCACACCTGAAAGAGACAGAGCGTTAGACATGGTTCATGCATCAAGACAAATTCTGGTCCTCTTTATAGTTAAAAAAACAATGACTTCAACCTCAGATGTCCAACATAACATGAAGGATATGTTTTTAGAAATTTCGGCCCACCCTTCTTTCCACTGCTGCTTCATGTTTGCTTACTGGTTTGGCAAAGGACCACTCGACCATCCAAAGAGGAACACCAGGAACCTTGTTTGTGGACTTCAGCTCGCTCTTAAACATCATCAACCCTGACATCTTTTGCAAAAGAACCATCAGCCCAGCACCCCCCAGGGGTGTGTTTTCTCCCCATTTCCCTTCCTGCACATATGACTCCACCACATGGGACCTATCAGTGAAAGTTCTGAAATTTGCAGATGGTACCACTGTTATTGTTTTGATCCACGATGGCGGTGAGTCTACATAAATACAGACAGGAGATGGATCGGCTGGTCCACTGGTGAGGTCAGAACCACCTGGAGCTTAACCCACTCAAGACAGTGGAGACGATGGTGGACATCTGGAGAACACCCCCCACCACTGCCTCCCCTCACTATCCTCAACAACACTTGGTTTTACAGTGGATTTCTTCCAGCTCCTAGAACTCAGTTTATTTATATAGCGCCGATTCACAACCGATGTCATCTCAAGGCACTTGACCATAATATAGATGGAAAATCATCCTATCTCAGACCCGATATGGTCCTCACACAAACACTGTTCAGAAGAAGAGCCAGCAGAGACTGGGCATCCCTACAACAACTAAAGTTCAACCTGCCTCAGGAGCTACTGATCATCTTCTCCACAGCCTGTCCTGTTTGTCCTGTGTTCTTCCATCACTGTGTGGTTTGGATCATCTACAGAACAGGACAGGTCCAGACTCCAGGGAACAACCCAGGCTGCAGAGAGGACCCTCTGAGCTAACTTTCCCTCCATCCAGGGCTGGTACAGGTCTAGGGGCAAGGACAAGGGCAGCTTATATTTTTTTTTAACGTGTCCTGTTTGGCAGTGTGGAGCTCAGAATTGGTGTCTGAGTACCAAGTAGAAGCCCAACAGATTTACTTTCACAAGCGGAGCAGTACAGCTTTTGCTATAGTACTCCACTTGATATATGTGTGAAAAATCTTTATTATGAATTGTTGGGGTTTTTATTTCCTGATGTTATGGACAAGGAGACGGAAAATTAAGGAGAAGAAAGACGGAAGATGAAGAAGAGAGGTAGGAAACAAAAAGTCAAGAGAGAGTGTGAGTTCAAAATACAAGAGAGGAAGGGGAACAAAGAAGACACAGGAAGACATTGAAGTCTGCCTCCATACCCACAGGACGGCAGAGAGAGGGGGAAAAACAAAACAAAACACGAAAAAGGAACATCGACAAAACAAACCAAACATTGTGAACTAAGAATTACACAACCACATCACACAAAAATAGATATAAAAATACAACAACGTCACAGAAAAACTCATGGTACCTATTAATCAAGCTCTAGTAATGATAACCTCAGCCCAAGAATATATCCTTAAACACCAGAGACCCCACATCTATGTGTGTGTGTTAGCATGCTGGTGCATATAAGGTTTCTCCATAAGAGTGTTCGATAGTTGGTGTGAGCAGGCATCAATCCGTCTCACAGGAATCGATGCACACATGAAGGAGATCGGAGCAAAGACGTCCAAAGGACCCCCAGAGCCGCAGGCGGACCGGGCGGGGCCGATCGCATCCCCCAAGAATGGAGCAAAGGAGAACCCCAGGGGAACGTCCACCGGCTACTATGCAGGGGCCCGGGGGGCAGCAGTGACGAGCCCACGGGCCCCGCCGGCAACGCCAGGAGAGCCGGGGCCCAGGGGCACCCCGCCCCTCAGCAGGGACCCGACAAGGGACCGGCCGACGAGGGGCCCCCCCAACACTGCAGGGGCCGTGGCCGGCAGCTAATATCTCTGCAGACCCCAAACATCCTGGACACAAACTGTTTAGACTTTTACCTCCAGGTTGCTGCTATAGAGACAGTTTCTTCCCCCAGGTTGTCTCTCTGGTGAACACAATGAACGATCATAGTCCAGATCCATACTAGGCATATCTGAACCAATTCAACCTGGTCTTCCCCTTTGGTATAAACACTATATTCACACATTTACAAAAAAAATCCTATTTAAATAGTTAAATTTTAAATGTCTTCATTGAGAACAAAGTGAATTCATTGTTTAAATGCACAAAAATGAGGAATAAAGCAGATTCTGGATTCATTGAGGCTTCTGTACATCTCTGAATCTCTCAGCACATAATTTCAATAAAACTGAGAACTGGACTTTTACTGGACAACAGCAACACCACAATTTTTCTGTTTACAGCCACTCTGTTATTTATGTTGTTTTGTATTGTTCCCCGAGAAACTTCATTTCATTGGAAAGTAAACCGTTATTGGTTTTTGAAAGAAACTCACCTGAGCAAATCCTAGAAAGAAGAGTTGATCGTTTGTTAGGTTAACTGCAGGGAGTCTCTTTTCTTCTCCATTTTTCTGAATCCAAGATCGGTATGCCTTTAGAAAAACCAAGACCAACATACAAATGACGTCATAAAAACATGCATTCAACAAGGAAGCTCTGCAGTTTAAGGTACTTGTAGTATCGAACAGTACAGCTTGGGTGCATACTAACATGGTAAGCCGCTTTCAGTCCTCCATTGTCAGCAATGTTCTCTCCAAGCGTCTGTTTACCATTGATGGATTCTCCGTTTATAGTGTAGTGGTTGTACTGCTCCACCATGCACTCTGTTCTCTGACGGAACGCCTCCACTGAGGAGTTCTGCCACCAAGGCCTCAGGTTCCCCTCTTTATCGTACTCTCGACCTGACGAACAAGAAGATTGTCTCAAATGGCCTGTGGTCTCATTTATAAAATTTTGCGTAGAATCCTCACTAAAACCGTATTTAAGCTCAGCAAAATAAATTACTTACACAAAGAAATTTTCATTTCTATAAAACTTTGACTACACACAGCTGCATGCAATTTCTGCTTTATAAATCCTACTCTCCCTAGAAATGTGCTCAGGTGATTTTAGATCATATCCTGCTTCCTACACACCCCCTTTTTGCCATAAAACGATCAATGCAAAGTGCCTAGTGAATATTCTGCATAGACTTTACCCAAGTGATTGTTGGTTGCAGCTGAACCATTTTGCCATCTCACCAGCTGCACTGCCAGTGTCCTCTGTGTCAAATGTGTGCAAGTAAGGTTCTTAGAGTGCTTAAAGTTGTGCACATCTTTCCGTCAGGGTTTTTTTTATTTTTAGAAATCACTAAGTTTGCGTAGAAAGTGACTTGTGCAATTTTCAGATCCCGGTTTGTGCATAAGCAAGCTGTATAAATGAGAGACCTGATCTCACACCAGAACTCTAAAACATTACAGGCTAGGGACAAAGTGTTGCTTTAACTCATTTGATTTGTAATCATTCTTCCGTTTCGGACTGGCGACCTGTCCAGGGTGTACCCCGCCTTTCGCCCCGTGACTGTTGAAGACAGGCACCAGCCCCTCCGCAACCCTGCATAGGATAGATGGGTACAGATAATGGATGGATGGATTCTTCCGTTCCTGCATTTCAGACGAAAATGCATTCCAAACCTTGGCTCTGAGAAATCAAGCCATGAAAAGTTCCAGGTGGAGCCTCACATTTTTGACTTTCAGATTATCCGTCATTCTCTTCTGGGTACTGATCCAGACTATAAATCGGGAGGTCCAGCAGCCATTCCTCCTTCTTCCTCTGCCAAATGGTGTGGCTTTCCATCGTCTTAGTGAAAAATGCCTGAAACGACGCTGGAAACGATGTGATCTAAGTTTTGCTATGAGCCAGTGGAGACTGCAGGTAGAGACCCCCATGAGTTCCCCAGCAATGTCAGAAAGAAACCCCTGCAACCCCTAGATGGGGGGCAATCAAGGAGAACTGGGGTCAGCCCTGCCCAGTAAGTGTCCAAATGACCACCCGGGGATTCTACAAACCAGCAAAAACCACAAGCCTCAGCGGGTGTACCAGCCCCTTAACTCATCCCTAGTTACCCACCCTGAGGAGGAAGCTAACTGTAAACCAATCCCCCACATTATCCCATCCATGCCCTCAGTCCATCAAGACCCTGTCACCATGGCCACCAGCTCCCCCGCCAGGCACCTCCACTGTCCAAGCCACACAGACACTAAAAAAAAATAAAGGATCACAGAAGTGGAAGTGAGTTTTTGCAAATGGCATTGATACAACCTCCTATAATCACAGAGCCTGGCTGCTTGTTGCAGACAACAGACTGGAAGCACATTTCCCAACAATTATCTAATTCTGACCTTTCTGCCCAAAATCCATGTTCCCACCATGTGGTGGTCCATCCCAGATGCCTCTGAGCCCAAAAAACAGAGGATGCTACCTTGGACAAGGTTAACATCGCACTTCTTTTCTACAGTAAAGTTTGTGAATGCAACTCTGTATTGTAGTGCTGGAGAACCAAGGGGTTCTGGATCCAATGGAAACTCAGTAATCAGACCACACAGCTTTCCAGCTAGGACTGCTCTCTGAAAGTCCTCTAGCTTCAAAGAATGCTTTTGTGATCTTCTGCTTTGCAGAGGGAGAAATGTACAGATTCCTGCTGATCCCTGAGAAATGTTAATCAGTTCAATGATTTCCTCACACAGTTGGGGTCAAACTGTTGATCCTCAGGACATCAATCCTTGACTGAAGGAATACTACGTTAGGACTAGGTCATTATTCCCACATTGTTGAGATTTTAAAGTGAAGACAAAGCTCGCTTACGTTTAGTAAAATAACGTCAGTTTTGGTCCCTGCACACCTCTTCTCTGCTAAAGAAATTAAACAAATGTCTGCGCATTATGTGGTGGCTGAAAAGGTCACATCTTAGTCTACAAGTTCTCACCACCTTCTACAGAGGCACTATTGAGTGTCCTGACAAATGGCAATACATATACATATCTTTTCATAATGATGTGATTTAGGACTATTCAAATAAACACTGATTTGAATGATAAAATTTAGGTGTACATAGTAAAAGTATTTAGGTGCACATAAATGGAGCTGAAAGGTTCTATTGCTTCTATATGCTTGTTTAGAGGGCCACATAAATGGGTATGGCGGGCCGGATTTGAGTTTGACACACGTGCCCTAGCTGAATGACCATGTGAATCTTGTTGTCCTGACTACTGCTTCACTTCGGCCACCAGAGGGAGCCATTCATTTTTATGTCTTGAATAATTTTACTTGATCTTGTCGTGGGGAAAAGGTTTGCTTATTAGAATATTAAGAATCGAGAATAATATTGCATTTACAGTCTAATGTCATTGTTGGTCAGAAAACCGATCCTAAATGGTTCAGAACTGCCTTTATTCAGTTATATGTGTATTCACACAAGGCCTGGAGTGGCTAATCAGGAGGACCGGGACTATTCTCGGTGGGCCGGTCTGATGTTTGGGCTGTTCTCTCGCTCCTTTTTTGGTTTACACAAACCGCATGCCATACACTGGATTGATCTGCTGTCACTTGGCAGCCTCCGCCTCCACTCATAGCTCTCGCTTTTTCCCTCCCTCTCCGTCTGCATACATACCCCCACCTGACATAACACTAGTGCACTGTCGGTCAGTTGTGTTGTTTAAAAGATGGAAAATAGTAAGAGTAAGAGTGGCGCAGAGAAGGCTCTGAAAAGAGACGTAGCTAAATGTGCAAAGATCGGAACGTTTGAAACAGAAGAAGGAAACGGGGAAGGCAAGATGTTGAACTTCGCCTGCACATCACCATAGTTAATTATCATTTCAATAAACATATCATTGCGTTATATATAATTTACCTAACACTATGGTGCAATGCCACATAACTGGCAAACTATATTGTAGCAACTTGTCGAAAGCAAGATCCAGCACCAAGCACCAGCCATGCGTCCAAAAGTCCAGAGTGGGCAGGTAGTACTTCTCAATGAGTAAATGTTATTAGAATAAATATAATGAAGCATATGGTGTAGACCTGCTGTATATGAAAAGTGTCCTGAGATGCAAGATGATTTAGTACTACATTATTGAAACTGAGATGAATTGATTCAGAAAGCTTTGTGAAAGGGGATTTTTATGCAGAGAATTATAACCATTTTAAAAGTGTGAAGCAGAGCCAGGAGCCAGTACTGATGAGAGGATTGCTCCTGCCACTATGGAAGAAATAGGTGAGCCAATATAACCACTCAATATGCCCAAATGAGCGTTCTTGAAACTTCTGTTATACAGAGGAAAAACAAGTGTTAGTGCCATTTTTTATGTTGTGGTTGGACTCAGATTTAGATGTAATATTACTTTGTTATTTGGGGAATGTTTATTGAAGCATGACAATGAATATGTTTGTGCTATAAGTGCACTTCTTTATTTATAGTTTGCATGTCAGTCTATTATATTGATACAGGCATCACATCGTTTAGAATGCATGTAATCTGGGAAGAATAGGAGAGTAGCTGGCTTTTACCAGTGTGGAGCTCTCGCACCTTTTATGGAGTGGTGTGCGGCGTAATGTGTTGTGAATACTGAAGAACAGATATAAAAACGGAACCTACACACTGTTTTCTACCGTCGTAGTTCAAACTTTACACGCCTAAGAGACTCGTTCTTTCCGTCTAGAGTGGTTAAAGGTATGAACATGTTAAAGAAGATTTACTGATCTGTGGAAAACGACTTTAGCCACCACAACAAGATAATGGCATCATTAGAAGAAAGTTATGTTATACATTGAATACCAAATTTGCAGACTGCAGTGCAATTTATTTTGATTCTTTATTCATAAAAATTAGATCTGTTCTAATATTTGATGAGGCAAACAAGGACATTCTGATGTAATAAAAAATATTGGAGATTCGCTCTTTAACTCATATCCTCATGTTTGTGAAATCTAACTTGTGACAGAACTGTTTCCTTGCAGAGGAAAAAAAAATAGATGATAGTGTTATGAGTAAGTTCAACACCTTATATTCACCTTTTTACTTTCACCCTTTAATTTACATTTTTTTAAATTTATTTATTATTTAATTTAATTTGTAAGGATATGGGTATCTGTAAACACTTATTTGAACAGCTAATAAATTCTGGTATTGTTGAAAAGGATGGGTTGTAAAGAGCAATGTTGGAGATGTGCTCTCATCTTGAAATAAATCTATATTGTGAAGAAAGCCTTTTTTGCAATGAATTTGATACATTTTTAGAAAAAATAGACTAAATTAAAGCTACATTGTGTAAGAACTTCTCCCATCTAGCGGTGAAACAACCAACTGAATATTACGTTGTAGCTCCGCCTCCCACCCCCCATTCCGAGCACGTTTTAACTCCTACGGTGGCCGTTTCATGCCCAGGTTAACATGGCTTCCAGTACTACGACTTCGTCCAGTGTTCCTTCCTGTGATGAGGTTACTTTAGAAACCTACATTGCATTTAGTTATATAGTCAGACGTCTGCGGCGTCGCGAGTAGACAATCTCCCTCTGGCATTCGTCACGGTGCAACTGAGTGTAGCCAAAGCGCGAAAGGCGGAGCTAGAATTACCAGGAATGTCCCTCGTTGGCGAATGTATTTCAAAGATGGAGGCTCAACATGGATTCAGCCATTCGAGCGACTCGCTCGTATGTATTCTGAACATCAGATTCTACACTTAAGAGAATACTTTCATTAGTAGGAGGAAGTAATTACACATCTGTGAGCACATATTTTTGAAAGAATAAAGTTTTTTTTTTGCTAAGAATAAACAAAAAAAAATACACAATGTAGCTTTAAGGCTTTACAGAATAGTGTGATATTGTAAACATTTAGGCTAAAGTTATAAATACATGATTTTAAAAATAGGTGATTTAAAGTGGGCCAGGCTAAGGCATAAGATTCCAGGGCTGAAAATAAGTCCCACCTGGGCCACAATATTCTTTTATTCCAGTTGGGACATGTTGGTATTAAAGGTACAGAAAATCGAATCCATCTTCCCTGTTGCAGCTGATATCTCAGTCTTGGGGGTCTTCAATGTGCGTTTTGCTGAATGTGACATTGACGCCGGTGTGCTTTTTGGGTCACATGTAGCTTTGCCTTAGAACCCTACCATGGATGCCATTTTTGCCCAGTCTCTTTTTTTCTTTGTTTTTTTAAAGATATAAGGTCAAACAAAGCGGAGGAATAATTCTAAAACATGCAGGGCTTTGGAAACACTTTCTCTCTGTATGAGCAGTCCGAACAGATATGTGCACTTACCTTGATCATCAAAGGCGTGCGTAAGCTCGTGACCCATCACAACCCCAATGCCACCAAAGTTCAACGCTCTGAAAAAGAAAAACATTTAATTCATTTTAAGATAGTTCTACAAAAACCTAAACAGATACTGGACTAGCATCCTGATCTATGCCAAGGTCAATGTTTCTGCAGGTCTACAGGATCCAAACACTGGACACAGCTAGACAAAAAGGCAGGTAGATGTGGAGGTAAACGGACTTGGGGTGGTCGCGGGCGTAGAAAGGAGCTTGCAGGATCCCGGCGGGGAAGACGATGCCGTTCTTAGTGGGCATGTAGTAGGCATTAACTGTAGGGGGAGTCATGCTCCATCTGCAAGAGGAGAAGAGGGAAGAAGGAGGAAAGAAGGATGAAAGACAGGAGTTAGTATCTCTATTGCATTTTAAACCATCTATCAGGGCAACCAAACATCTCTCCAGAAGCAACAGTGTGTCCACTGTGTTAAAGTCCAGTTACTGACCTAAACACTAAGAATTGGGTTTCAGGAACTTTACAGACCTTACAGATTTTACATTTTTGCAGATCTGAAAAACCTTTTCTACAGATATTCTACAAAGAAGCCTAATCTTTTACATTTCCTTGGCTCAACTGAAGTCAGACCCTGATATGATAGCAGAACAATTCTCTGCAAAAAGACGGGTTCCTCGTCAGCACAATGCTTTCCTAGTCTGAAACAAGCAGATTTGACGCAAATCAGTAAACAGTCATTTCCAGGTAAAAGAAAATGCAATAAACAAATTTGTTTGTAGCTTCAGATTTTGCATAATGGGATTTTATATAGTTCTTACTTTGCTGTTGTACTGGAGTCTATCTCAAAATGACACGTAAAATAATCTGTTAGAGATTTACTCAAATCTGTTTCGTTCAATTATAATTTCTTTAACAGAGAAATGCAAAAAGCTGCAAAACCTTAAGAGGCCTGACTCTGGGAGGCAAATATACAGATAAAATACATTTGCAGAGATGTGTGGGTAAAGTTAAAGTTGCTTCATGATTTTTAGTGGATGAAGCTGCATATTTTTGGCAAACTGGGTGAAAGAAAGAGCTGGAAGTGTTCTGTGAGGTGAGTTTCTGGGTTACTGGTCTTTGTTGGGAGTCTTCCTCAGCTGGTCAGCCATCACTCGGGCTGAGAAGTTGTAGAAGTTCAACATGTTCAGGAAGAAGCTGTCGTCTGACACCTCGTACTGAAATAGAGTGAAGATGTTGTAATGAGACTGTTCCAACAGCAAGGGGAAGAAGAAGTCCACTTTAACATCTGAACCAGAACACAAATTTAGCAGAACATCATTGAGTCATCTTCACTCCTAACTCACCCCATCGTAAACGTCGTCAAGCTCTTTGGGATCCAGGATGAATTCTGGGAAGCCAATCATGTCGTAGATCGCATCTGCCTGCGAAGGGACAAACACCAACAACACCTTCAGAACAGCACGTATCCATAACGACACCATGTCAGGCAGGCATTCTCAGTGATGTGTGTGAATGTTGTTGACTCCATGTTGTTGAGTCCAGGTACCTTGTCCTTAGCAGCCTGTCTCGTCTCATCGTCCATCCAACTGAGTCGGTCCAAAGAGTGTTTAAATGCAGAGCGGATCTCATTGATCATTTCCTCCGCCTGATGGGAACAGAGCTGAAGTTAACCAGGTCGGAATTCCTGGATCAACGGACACCAAGGTATAAAGATAATCACCGGGACTTACTATCTCTTTGCTGTGTTTGTCGAACGTTGCCTTGACGAAGAGAGCTCCAAGAGCAAAGCCCAGAGTGTCGTCGGTGTTCCCAATGCAGGTCTGCCAACGTGGGGTGCATGACTGCAAAAAGAAGACCAGTTAAAATCGTCTGGAACCAGCTACAACCGGCAGCAAACTGCTGGAACCAGCTACAGCCAGTAGCAAATGACTGGAACAAGCTACATTCAGTAAGATAGAAAAGCCATGGGCAGTGAAGGATGTTCACCCAAACCACAGGTGAGGCCCAGCCCGGAAGAAGCGTTAGCATGCAGTGATAAAAAGAAGAATGAAGTGTCCAAAACCAGTTTTAACAAGAAAATTCTTCATTTTGAGCCACAAATGTGAAAACCCACATCAGACCAAATGTAAGAGTCCATTAAAGAAGACTATGCCCTTTCAGGGACAGGAGAAGACAGAAAGGACCATCAAAACCAGAATAAGCGTAGCGTCCCATGGTCCATAACCAGTGAGAACTTTGATTGTGGAGTCCCATCAGTGACATAGGTGATGACAATCCACAGTCCGTAGAAGGTAGCTGGTCTTGGTTTGTTTTATGAAGACGTTTCACTTTCATCCAAAAGGCTTCTTCATATCAGGAAGTGAACTCTTGGAGAGGTGGGTTAGTCATGTGACCTCAAAAACCCTATTGGCACAAGTGTCTGAATCACCCAAACCATGACTAAAACTGAAGAATGTTTCATGATGAGAAGTGAACCATTTTCAAGAGAAGAAAGGACAAGCTGCCTTTCGTTGAAGCATGCTGAAGTGATTCCTAAACATCTAGAGGAAGATAGTCTTCAGTGCAAAGAACACAGGGTTCAGCTGCAGTAGAAATGTATGGCAGTGACCATGAAAACCCATCAGGCTGGAGAGCAGACAGAAGGAGAGAAGAAGAGACTGTTTGGACTGGTTCTCACTGGTTAATGGGGTAAAATTGACCATTTCATTTAGCAACATTGCATAAAAACAATTTTAGGCAAAATGCTATTAATTCAGGGAAGAAATGTCCACCTTCAATGAGAGACTGAAACCTAGGTTAGTCATTGTCTGTCAGCTGTAGATGACGATTTTAAACAAAACAGAACCTTTTAAAATGGTTGAAAAAGATTATAACCTGTTTTGACAAGTTAGTACCTAAGAGAACCAGTTAAGACCTGGGGCAATCAGTAAAACCCAGGAAAACAGAACTGGAGTTGGGTAAAATTGGTACCATAGACCAGTTAGTAAGTTTAACCATTTATACCACCAAATGTAGGTGAGGTGACAAGGAATCAGAACGTTCTTATTACCCAGTTGAACATCAGATCAGAACCAGAGTCACCCAATTTGGTTGATGGAGCAGGAACAGATGATTAACAACCTACAACTTGTTTAAACCACACCAGGCATGATCCCATAAACCCCTTCTCCACCAAACTGTTTCAGGTGATAACTTGGTGCTAGTGCTTGCAAGGTTTAGCTCTAGAATCACTAAACTGCACCAACTTGGAACTTGACCAGGGGAAAGTCGCTTTCATCTTGAGCTGAAGGTGGGCTCATGGGGACCAGCAGCCAATCAAAAACACTGGGAGGAGTTTAGTTTTTGATCTGTCAAATAAATAAATAAAACTAATTTGGCAATGATTAGCATCTGAATGATCTAAGCTAACTCTTATCTAAACTCAGTTTATTTTGATACCACCTGTAAAGTAGGTTAGAGCTAATCATTTTCCACACAATCCATAGTGAGAACCAGTTAAAACAGGTGAGAATCATGTAGTATCAAGAATCCCAGTAGATTTAGTAGAAGCATAGAAGAATTGGACCATCAACACACGCAAGAAACCATTGCAGCCTAGTGGAACCACTGTAGACCGGTTCAGTTACACCAACTCAAAGCCCAGGCATAAGGATTACAAACCGTTGGAGAGTTCCTACCTCCATCTGGAAGAGACAGGACTGTCATCAATTGAACTGTGCTCATGTAAGGGTGCTGGTAGCGCTAGCACTAGCAGACGTACCTTCTTGGTGCCGTAGAGACTCTCCAGCAGTTTGTCCTGAGCGTTCTCGAAGCGCTGATCCAGAGTGGCGACCCCCTTCTGAACCAAGGTCCACATCATGTAGTTGTTCAGCAGACTGGAGGTAGAAACCACATCTGTGAGGGTCTATCATCATCATCTCATCACCTGGAGACCGGGAGCCAAACACGACAGAGGACTGAACATCCAGAGGACGGGGTCTATCAGGAACTACCTGCGGTCGGTTTTGTTGATGAGCTCGGACACCTGCTGAAGGTACTCTCTGGCGTACACAACCACGGGTTCCGTGTCGTTCAGGTCCAGAGGAGCCAGGGAGAACGTCAGGAAGTCCAGCCAGTCCACAGCTGGAGCCAGCAGCTGAAAGAATAAACAGGAACAGGAGACATAGCTAAATACCACACTCCCCATGAGCCTCGGCTGCAGGGTTTAATGAAAACCAGAAAATGTTTGAGAACATCTGGCTCCCCTCCTGAACATGGGACTTCAGATCAGTCAGCAGTAATCTGAGCGTGGTAGCAAACGGCGCCCCCCGCAGGCACACTCTGGTGCAAAAACAATCCCAGCTGTGGGAGAAGTTTAAAAACTTTGCATGAAGCAGAATCCTACAGAGTAATAGGGCCAGGGGCCATTGTAGATGAAGAAAGAGTACATTTCTGCAAAAAAAAGGCCATGAAGGCCTTGAACGGGAGATGAAGAAGCTGCAACACGGCTGCATCAAGCAGTTGAGCACCATGCAAGTGTGTAACTTTAGTTATTGTGACACAATAACACCCAATTGATGCAGCCATGTTGTGGCTTCTTCTTCAGTCTCTCCCCATTCGAGGCGTTCGTGGTCTCATCTGCAGCCGGGAGAAGTGGTTCTGATCCACTTACACTTTTGAAAATATCCAGATACGCATCTTGTGAATTTAACACTTAAATCTCATAGCACTGGCATTGTCTGTCAGAAATAAAGGATTTAAATTCTCAGCAAACTTCAGAAATTTTTTCTTAAAAATGTATTTACAGTGTCAGGAAAATTCTTGGTTTAAATATAAAAAAAAAATATGTTTTTAACAAAGTTCGAGTTTTCTCTCACAAATGTACAACTTTGAGAGAGTTACTGAGTTTTCACTTGAATTTTTTTTTAATTAATCTAAAAAATTAGTTGCGTTTACTCCCAATCTATTATTTTATCTACAGTGGCCATAATACTCCATCGTAGAATCTATACAAATTTTCACAAAAAAATGAAATCCTTAGGTAGAGGATGTCATGTCGTTTTCTGCCAGCAGGGGGCCCTATAGGTCACATTTTTGTTCCTTGTTGATAAACAAACCCCAGATAGCTGATCTGAGCTGAACACTGGTGGGCAGCCGGAAGCTTCTGATGATTAATCACAATATTCCTGATTGTGAAGCAGGAAACAAATCATAAACCAAATCAGACCAAACTGAGCCTCCCCTGAGAGTTTTCCACCGAGCCGATGATGATGACGAAGAGCTTCTCCACAGGTGAGTCGTCCTCAAACACAGCAGCACTGTCCAAACAGGCAAAGTGTCTCCAGCTTTGAGTTTATATAACAACCTGTTATCTAACAGCACCCCCCCCCCCAGAAACCCTCAGAGATACAGGCACATAGCAACAGGCTCATGGCAACAGTCGCCATGGTGACTTGACTCCTGAAGCATCCTGCAACCCTGAAGGACGCAGAGACGCAGCAAAACGCACGGAACTGAGGTGAGAAGGAAACTCCTCTCCGCTTCCATCAGATTGGGGGATTGAAACCCGCAGAGATCAGCCGGAACATTAATCTCCGTAAAAAATAAAAATAATAAATTAATTAATAAAAAAAAAAAAACCCTGACCTTTAACCCAGAGCGAGCTGCTGATTCTGACTCATCACTTTAACTGATGATGCAGAGGTCAGCTTGTGTTCTCCATGGTGACGGGGGGGGCGGCAAAACAAGATGGCCTCTTACAGGGTGCTGTATCCAAGCATAGAAATGGAAAGTTGGATGGAGGGGGAAAAAAATGTGTCAGGAAAATGTGCACCAGCGAAAGGGATAACTGCGGCCTTGACAGGACTGTCAAGCAGAGAGCCAGTCAAGAATCTGGAGGAGTTTCACAGGGAGTGGACTGAGGCTGGTGTCAAAACATCAAGTTCCAAGACGCTCAGACCTATCCGACATGTGGGCTACAAGCAACCTACCTGGGCTGCGGAGAACCAGAACCAGTTCTGTGGTCCAAAGTACTCAAAACAAGGTCCCAGAGTCTGGAGAAGACTGGACAGGGACCAGAACTCAGGTTTCTGGAGGTCCACAGTGAAGCTACCACAGTCAGTGATGATCTGGGGTTCCATGTCCTCTGCTGGTTCTGGTCCACAACCAACGCAGCCTTCTACCAGAACATTTTAGAGCTTCATGCTCACTTCATTTATCAGCAGAACTCAGTACAGACCCACACTGATGAGATACCTAAACCAGTCCAGCAAACTGGGCCTGACCAGAACCTCAGAGAGAATCTACGGACTGTTGTGAAGAGGAAGATGAGAGATACCGATGATAAAGATGACCCGAAGGCCGCTATCAAACCAACCCGGGTTTCCAGAACCTAAGCGGAACCGCAGACTGATCCCTTCCATGCCACGCCACATGGATGCAGGAATTCATGCAAAAGGAGCCCAGACAGAGTTTGGAGAGGATATACGGTACATAAGACGGACATGTTTATCCATCTGTGTGATTTAACCTGAGATCCCTTCAGGTTTCAGTTTTTTGTGGTACTTTTTTAAAATAACAGTATATCTGCCTGGAAATGGGCAGAGAGAAAAGGGGGAATTCAATTCAAAAATACTTTATTGATCCCAGAGGGAAAAGACGTGCACGCAAGGTGCTGGAGTTAGGAATCGAACCCCTAGACGGCTACATTGAGGACTAATAGCCTCTGCTCTACCTCGACATCTCGCCCCCAGATTCACGTTCCCTTCCCCGAATGAACCCCTCAGATTGATCTGAGCTTTACACAAATCCGTTTTATGAGTTTTAACATGAGGTTCTGCTGATTTTCTGACTGAACACCAAACGTTACACGTCAGGGTTGATTTGACCATCAGGTGCCGAGCTGCAGAGCCAGAATCTGGTCCCCAGGAAGCCCACCGTGAAGCTGGGGACCCGGTTCTCACCTGCAGCTCCGCGATGGTGACCTTGTGGTAGATCTTCTCCTCGTCTCGCCGCTGGTCCTGTGGGACGGTAATGTTTGCCAGCGCCGTCTCAAACTCCAGAATCTGCTGCATCAGAACCTGGGTGGAGCTCTTCTCGCCCCCCAGCAGCGTCCCCAGCTCCACCATGTAGTCCAGGTACGCCGCCAGCACCTGCAAACCAGAGGTCGGACCCGGGTTTTATTTCCTCCGCCGAGTCGCCGACGGCACCAGGACAACAACACGTTGCATCATGGAGGCTCACCTTCTCATTGGCCGTCTTGTTGAGGTAATAGTCCCTGGACGGTAGGAAGAGCCCTGATTGGTCCACCTGAAGAGGACATGAACAGGTGAGCTTCTTATGAGAACCGCTGAGGTTCTGCTTCCCCCACAGACTATCTCAGAGTTCCTACCTGGATTACGTTACTGTTGGAGTTTTTGGGATCGGTGCTGACGCCCACGCTGAAGAATGGCTGAGCTCTGTACGGACCCGAGACCATCTTCAGAACCTCCATGAAGTTGTCTTTGTCCCATGGACCCGTCATGTTCCAGCCACCAATCTGCAGACAGATCACAGGTTCAGAAAGAGTCCAATAAAACCCACAGGATTCTGGTCGGATGCATCAGTTAACTGGGTTTGCTGCTATGGAGCATCCTGGAAGTGTCATCCCAACACCAGGGAAGAACAACATCAGCAATGGCCTCAGAGAGGCAACTGTCAAACTGGGAAGGGTCAAAGGTCATCTCAGATCAGCTACCAACCTTCCCAGCGGGTCACAGAAATGACTGGAAACCCTAGAGCTCCATCTCAGACTCTACGGGTTAAAGGTAAAAGTCATGACCCTGAACCATTATGGCTGTTTGGAAAGGGTGAAGGTGAAAGAAGATGATGGCAGTACTGATGTTAGCAGAGACTAATCTGGATGGAGGACAGAGAAGACCAGAGAGGAGATGTTGGACCAAGATGGGCAGAACCAAGAAGCACAGAACCCTGATGGACAGAACCTGGATGGAGAGAATCCAGATGGACAGAACCTGGATGGAGAGAACCCAGATGGAGAGAACCCAGATGGAGAGAACCCAGATGGAGAGAACCCAGATGGAGAGAACCCGGGTAGGGAGAACCCGGGTAGGGAGAACCAAACACCTAAAACAAAGTGTGAAGCACGGTGGTGGAGGGCTGATGGTTTGGGCTTTCTTAACTGCATAGCATCCTCTGGGTCTTCCCTTTATTAATGTACTGGCGTCCATCCTGGGGACAGTAGTAATTTTAGTGAGGCGGTTGCTATGGAGACCGTGTGTGGGCGGTCACCTTGGTTATCAGGTCTATGAGAGGCTGAGAGCCGAGCTCCTCGATCCTCTGTGTGTTGAGGCAGGACAGGTAGTAGGACTGAGTCTTCCTCTCTGCTTCACTGGTGCCGTTGAACGTCCCGTTCTCTGTGTAGAAGAAGAAGAAGAAGAAGAGAGTCCATCAGTGACCTGGTGGAGCTCAGATAGTCGTCCCGCCTCTCCAGCTGCTAGCGTACCCAGCAGGTGTTTGAGGAGAGCCTGGTTCTGCTCCCAGATGCTGTTAAAGGTGGACCAGCGCGAGCGGCCGTCCGGCAGCGGGTTCTTCCTCATCCACCCGCCGCAGGCGAACTGGTAGAAGTCCTGGCAGGGGTCGGCGCTGCGGTCCATCGCCTCCACGATCTGACTCGCCACGGTGACGCACGCCTCAGACAGGCAGAGGCCCCGCCCACTGTCTGCAAGACAAAACCGCCACGGCTCAGAATAGACTGAACCCGAGGGAGAGGAGAACAATCGGAGGATGAGGTGAAGATTCAGACGGGTACCGCAGGAAAGAACCGAAGAGGCTCAACAGGAAAAAGGTTTTGGAGGACGAAGAGATCTGATGTGAACGCAGAGAAAACAAAAGCTGAGAAGATGGAACCGAAACCAACAGGAGGACAAGGAAGAGGAAGGGAAAAGAATCACTCATGGGAAAGTGAGGAGATCAGTCAGAGAGGAAAGGAGGAGGCAAAGAAGGAAAGGTGGAGACCGGAAAACAAGGACGCTTTAGGAGAAGAGGATAAGGAAAGGAGGAGGTGGGAAGGAAAGGGAGGAGGTGGTACAGACTGCTGTTCGTAAAGTTACACAGACAAAAATTAACACCAACAATTTGTCTTATTTATCCGGTTATAAAAGAAAACAGTGGAGGTTCTTTCTTCTAATATGACTTTTTTCTAAGTCATGTTTATGTTATATATTCAGTTATAAATGTCACAGCTTCTTAACTAAATATTTAGCTTCTTAACTAAATATTTCGTTTGCAAATAAAATATTTACCTTCCTAATATTTAGCTTCCTAACTAAATATTTTGTTTACGAATAAAAGATTTACCTTCCTAAGTAAATATTTAGCTTCCTAACTAAATATTTTGTTTACGAATAAAATATTTACCTTCCTAAGTAAATATTTAGCTTCCTAAGTAAATATTTTGTTTACGAATAAAATATTTACCTTCCTAAGTAAATATTTAGCTTCTTAACTAAATATTTTGTTTACGAATAAAATATTTACCTTCCTAAGTAAATATTTAGCTTCTTAACTAAATATTTTGTTTACAAATAAAATATTTACCTTCCTAAGTAAATATTTAGCTTCCTAACTAAATATTTCATTTGTGCATAAAATATTTACCTCCCTAACTAAATATTTAGTTCACAAAATGTAGTTCAGAAGCTATATATTTAACTTCCAAACTAAATATTTTAGGTATAAACTGTGAAATGTATAGATAAATGAATAATACGGTGAAAATATGAGTTAGAAAAATAACTCCCATTTTCTTTTTTATGACAGGCAAAATAATTTAAATTATTTTTGTTAATTTTTGACAGTAACTTTCAAATGGCACGCCATAAGGTGGAAAAAAGGACAAGTGGGTAAGAGGAGAAATAAAAAAAACCAGCAGAGAGGGACAGGAAGTGGAAGCTGGAGCTGGGAGATGGAGGAGAGAGGAGATGCGACCCGGTTACCTGAGCTGAATCCCAGTCCCAGAACCACCAGACAGGCGAACAGAGCCAGCAGGGCGGCCAGGAGCATGACTGAGAGCAGGACCTCCAGCTGAGTCCTCCTGCCCAGGATGTCCACACCACCTTTCCTGAAGCCCACCTGAGACAAAGAGAGAAGGTCTTTACCTGGAGCACACCCAGAACAGTCCATTCACCTCCTCACTATACGACTCAGCTTCTGAGTGTCTCTCATATGGTGCATTCACACCAGCCGTGTTTAGTCCTCAACATCCAACCCTTTTTTACATGATTTACTCTGTCCACCCACATGTCCATCTCTTCTAACTTCTCATTTACACATCTGGAGAACATCTGTCCAATCTGACCCCCATCCCGTACCCCAGTGAATCAGATGTAGATTGGGATCAAGACAAACTGCTGACTAAGCAGAAACCTGCAGAGCGTGTACAGTGAGATGTGGGGACACCTCCTGCTGGTTTGTAGCTCCAGATGTTTCCCAACCAGAGTGAAGGATGGTGTGTTTCTCTGTTGGGACCCGTCTGGTTCCCGAGGCTTATCTCGCCGCCTCTGGATTCTTTTATCCAGTCTTGTGACATAAAGCCAGTTTATCCTGGGAATCCTGCCAAGTTTGATCCTTCCAGAACGGAATGACTTTATCTCCGTCTTCTTTCTTTCCACCTGCGTTTCGTCAGTTCCTGTTTGTTTATGTGATCATGTCTTTCCTTCAGTCTTTATTCATTTAGCTTCCATTTCCCTGGCCATCGACCCAGGTTCTGGCCATTATCTGGATTTATGTTTGACTCTGCTGGCGTCAGACGCTGGACTGGATGCTCGGGTTTCTGCTGGTGGATAAGAGCCTCACTTATCTGTTAAATTCAAGGTGAATTGGTATTTAACTCCTGCTCCATGTGTCCTTCTGCTTCTGTGAGCACGACCCAGTGGAACCAAACAGCTATAGTCTCTTAACTCACCAGAACTCAGCAGCTAATCTACAATCCTGCTTTCAGCCCAGAACTGACACAAAAGATGACATGAAGATGAAGGTGAGCAGGTGCATTCAATTGGTTTAAAATGGGACACGCCCTCTAATTCTGACATCATACCTGTGCTCCAGGTGGAGCTTGTTTGGTTTTTTCTTTCTCTTCTGGGACGGATTTCTGGTTTTATCTGAAGCAGCAGTGAAGCTTGGAGATGACAGAAACCACATGGACTCTAGCAGATGATGAGATTAAAATCATTTAGAGTCCTCTGGGATGCACATACAGAAAACATTCATTGCTCTAATGAGCCGGATCTTCCTCCACAAACTCATTTCCTGCAGCATGAAGTCAGAGTCAGCTTCACTCTCAGCCCTCTCCATACTCCTCGTTTTCTTTCTAAGCAGCCAGACTTTCCTTGATCATCACCTTCAGCTTTCTGAAGGTCTTTTTCAGACTTTTACTCGTATTCCACGTCAGTTTTACAGGAACGTTTTCCTTAACTCTGACCTATAAATCACTGATGTAGAAAAAGTCTGCTAAACTCAAGGGCTGAGCCAGTGTTGTGTTGACAACTGATCCAAGAAGGTGATGAAGCAGAAGCAGAACTCCACCAGGGCAGCTCAGTCCCCACACCCCTCGAATCACTTGTTCCTGGTCCCACTGCGGATATTTAATGAAAATGTCATCCAACTCCATCTATAACTTTTTGAGTTATGTTACTAACTAACAGACAGACAAACTAGAAAAGCACAGATGTCAAGGCAGCTCAGTCCTATTTACTTTAAATCAGTTTAATTTAGTTGATCTTAATTTACCCTAGTTTGCCTTCGATTGTCTTAGAAATCTGCTTATTCCACATTGGATATTATGTTAGGCCTTGGCGAAATGGAAATTCATGATAATATTTTTCACATCTATCGATATATCATGATATAAAACAAATCACTATTTTTGTCGATATTTAACATTCCCTGGTACTATTTGAAGATATCCGAAGGGTATTTCTGATTTAAAGATTTCACAATGTCATCGGGCATTATACAACTGTTTTGGAAGAATTAAAGGAGGTTATATGGGATGATATGGAATAAAAAAACAATCTTTGTTTTTTTTCATGCCAAATTTCGATTTTTGATATGAAATTGTTGTTTTTATCCCTTTCTATTCTTAAAAAAATGTACAAATGACAATGATAAATATTTTCCAAAACTTGCTCTTATTTCAATCATCTCTTCTCAGAGTTGACCTGATTTCAAAGTCCAAATAAATACAACATGATGGAAGGCCTTGGGCGGGCTGACATCACTTTGAACTATGGAAACACATTGGGATTGGGAGATGCATTGGTTAAAAAAAATGAAAATTAGATATTCTCGATATTCCAATAATTGAATTTTAAAGCTGCTCTGTGGCAAAGGTGTCAAGTAACAAAGTACAAATACTTCTCTCGGGTATTTATAGTTCACTGGAGTAATTATCTATGGACCTACTTTTTACTTCTACTCCTTACATTTACAAAAATAGCCTAGTTACTCCTGTTTCATTTAGTCTTTTATTAAAAAGAAACACCCACAAAAAAAATCTATCCAAAAAATGCCCCAACTGGCTAGAATGTGACTGTGGTTTGATAATAGTTTTAAACTTCTGTTTTAAACATGCATACCGCAAACAGGGGTCGCGTTAACCAAACATTTTCCATACTCCTCCACTTTTTTAGAACGGTGACGGAAAATCTGAAGCCCGCTTGTCATTTTGACAGATAACAATTAAGACCCCTGACCATTTGGTGCAGACGCACGGACATTTTTAGCTTGGAGTTAAAGCGTGGAGTCCAAGTAACCGAATCAATAAATTACTAACTAAATAGATTCCCATGAAGCCATCTGGGCATCATCTCAGACCAGGAGGCTTTGGAACACGATTGTTATTGGTGCGGCTGGTTAAAAGACCTTGGAGTCGTGCCAACCAGCCGTACAAAAGGAGCAAATGCTACGACACTTTCTGCTGCTGAAGCGATATGAAGCTGGTTCAGAGAGCCTTTCCGACTTCTGATCACTTCAATCAGAGAAATGTTCAAAACTTTGGCTGAAGTGGAGCTTGTTGTTCCAGTCCCCAGTGCGTCAGCGCGGATTCAGCCTCTAGAACAGTGGTTACCAACCCCCAAGGGGTTAGATATTGCAGGGGTTGGACAATTTTGTCTGTGCTGAGGTCGTTAGACTTTTGATATATATACATTATATTTTATACACCTGATGAGACTATTTGATCTATCTTGAGTCATCATCTTTCTTTCTTAATGAGGTAAACTAAAAAGAAAAACAAAACATTAAAAAAATTGTGTGTAGGTCACACCAGATGACTCTAAAATGCTGATTTCTTTTTTACTCTAGCTGACCTCTGACCACTTCACAGTCCAGCCAGGACAAAGCAGACATGTGTGGTTGAGTTCAAAGATGTCGGTTGTAGAGACTCAGGAAAATGCAGCATTACAATATTTATAGGCAACTGGTCATTATATCTTTCACTTCATGAAACGTGTATTAATCCTCACTTGTCCACATATGGTTCTTTAATGTATTTGCATTGCACTAAAATGCATTCATTTTAATGGACATATATGCAGCTAAAACAGGTCGCCTAGTGTATCCCAAAAGCTTCAGTATTAACATTTTTATGTAACATTATAATCATTATGGCCTTTAGTAAAAGTTCTTTGGGGGAAGGTGTGGCTTAAGCTTTATTCTTTAATGTCTTTTTTTCAAATTACATTACTTTTATACTTTAAGTAGTTTTGAATTCTGTACTTTTTAACTTTTACTTGAGTAAAAAAACTTGACTTGATACTTCAACTTCTACAGAAGTCTTTTTAAACCCTAGTATCTATACTTCTACTTGAGTATTGAATGTGAATACTTTTGACACCTCTGCTCTGCAGAGTTTGCTGAGAGTGCTGTCACCATGTGGCTGTTAGAGGAACTGCAGTCAGCCAAACACACACCCCCGAGACGTTCAGGTGCGGGCTCATTAGTTCGGTTTTTCGGCTGTCAGAGGAGATTTTAGCTCTTTTTGTGGCCCTGGCCACAATTCTTCTCTTTGTTGACTTAAGTGGAGTTTGTGTGGGTGTCTGGGCTGGCTAGCTTAGCTTACATAGCGGCTAACTGACGGAGAACACCACCTCCTCGTGAACGCGCATACGTGGGTACGTAACCTCAAAATAAATTAAATTGCAACTCCTACATGCCACCGCAGCCAAAGGTAGTACAGTCAGTTTTATCATCAGGACATGAAAAAAATTACTACATATTAGAAAAAGGGGTTTATTTTAACAAATATATTACATCATTCAGCTTTAGCCTGACTGTAAATATCTTATATTAGTTTATCTGATTTTCGTTTATTTTAACTTCCGTTATTTCAGCTCAATATAACTAATTTAGTCAGTCTTTTCTTGCCTAAATTTAGTTCATGTCAGGTTAGCCTAGCTTATTTTAGCTTGGTGTAGCCTAATTTAGCTGTGATTATCTTGTATTAGCTTTTTGTAGTTTAATTTAGTAGTTTAGCTTAATTTAGCTTGGCTTACTTTATCCAAGTTTACTTTATCCTAGTTTATTTTGATTTACCTGATCATATCTCTCTTCTTATTTATCTTATTATTGGTTTGGCTATGTTAGATTATCTTATTTTACTTTATGTTAGCATAGTTTAGCACAATGCCATAAAACTGAATCTGTAATCCTACCCCTTTCAGAAAATGACAGAACCCCACCACAAGTTTTTTATTCTTAAATTTAATTCTTTTATTAATTTCTTAATATTTTTGCTTGGTTTGCTGTTTTTGTTTAAGCTTAAAGAAGGGCGGGAGGGCTGGGCAAAATCAACACTTCCTTGCTGTTCCAACTTGCTCCGAAGGCGTGGCCGACACTTTATAATTTCACCGCACCAGGAAGGCTGACGTCAGCCATAGTGGCTAAGCCAGTAGCAATGCCCGATTCAAATTAACCTGAAGAGGGAGCCACACTGACGGTTTTTGGTAGAGAATTTATATTTTTACTAAAATACCAAAAATAAAGACCAGACATGTAGACAGCATTATTAGACACTCATTTATACAGTTTATCAGCAAAAAAAGAAATTATTTGGAGGTGCGTTGCTCTTTAAGCTAACCAGTGTCCTGGTCATAGTCACTGTTAGGGGATGTACCTGGCATCTGGTTCAACAACAATAACATACAATCTTTTTTCCATTTTGTTGTTGTTGTTGTTTTTTATTGTTTGTTTTTCATCTTTTATCAACACTCTTTGTTTTTTCTGGTCTTGTAACTGGAGGGTTGCAGGTTTGAATCCCAGCTCTGTCTGTCTTGGTTGTTGTGTCCTTGGGCAAGACACTTCACCCACCTGGCCTACTGGTGGTGGTCAGAGCACCCGGTGGTGCCAGTGTTCGTCAGTGTTCCCCAGGGCATCGGGGTTCAACAACAATAACTTCAAATCTTTTCTCCGTTTTTTTTGTTGTTGTTCCTTGTTCTTTATCTTTTATCAACACTCTTAGTATTTTCTGTCTTTTTTCAAATACATTTCAGATACAGCTTAACTGCTGGAGAGAGTTTTGTTGGCCTGACACTTGTTCGGTCTTCCCACGGTCTGGCTTACCAGTACGTGAATGACTGAATGTAGTGTGAAGCACGACTCACAACTAAATAAAGCAGTATACAAGTACAGGCCCTTTACCATTCTTCTAATCCACCAGGTTTCAGATGAAACCTCTAAACTGGACTAAGGCTCACTAAGTGTGAGTGGGAAAGCAGTGAAAAATACACTAATAATTATAGTGTTTCAAATAATGAAACAAAGTACAAAATAAACACTAATAGAAGGACTATTGATCAAGACTTTAAAAGCTTACAGGAAAATGTGATGAGAAGAAAGAAATCAAAGTTGGATCAGGAGGATTAGATCGGACTGAATAAAAAGCTCTTGCGCATTTAGTTTTTTTGTCAAATATTCAACATATTTCTATTTTAAAAGTTTGAGACTTCTTGAAAATGGCTTTTAGATCATATTTGATAAATGAGCAAAACCCAACTGAATCATATAAATATTCCAACAGCACTTCTGGATGAACTGCGGCCTAAAAACAATCACAGAAAGCTTGTGTGGAAGATATACTATAAAACCTAAAAAAACACAAATTCTAACCCAACTTTTGATTTTTACAGACTTTGCTGCTGATGTTTAAAAGTTGGGAGAAACTCCGAGTTTTAATTTAAATGTCTGTTATCCTGTTCGGATTTCAACACAACATGAATTTATGATTTTTCTTGTGCTGTTCTGAAGCTGCACGCCTCCCTACTCTCTTGCGCAGATATCCCATTTGTTTTCAGGAACGTCCCGGAACCTGGCCGAGCTCCAGACCTCCTGCTGAGCCTCTGTGTTGGTGGCAGTGGCCCCACACAGAGGGGCCCCCCTGCTGAGCTTTCTCTCTAAGGCCTCTCTCTGTCCCCGGAAATTAATCCCACTCAGGTCAGGAATTCACCTGGGAACACTTACAGGATGCCCTGAAGCTTGGCTGGTGTTTATTTGTTTTGTGTGTGTGCGGTGCGTTCACTGACCTCCACTCTGTCAGGAGACGAGGCCGCCTCGGCCGGAGTGTCCGAGCCCTCCTCCTCCACCAGCGTAGCTCGCTTGTAGCTGGACATCTGCAGGGAAACAAACAGATCCTGGATCATACGATGAGCGGCGGGACAGAAGTTCAGACGTTCTGCTGCGCTGGTCTCAGGACTCGATGAGTCGCGTGTCTTGCTGCCTGCATCGATCTGCTGTCTGTTTGGGTCAGGCTGAAAGATGGACAGCTCCTCTGGGACGGGAACGTTTCATCTGATACCAGCTCTCAGAGTGAAACAGGTTTATTCTCACTGCTGCAGGACGGATCCTCGAGGATTCACAGAAGAAGGAATGTCTCATTCTCAACCTAAAACTGCTTTATCTCACATCCTGGTTGTTCCAGAAGCTTGTTGTGTCTCTTTCTTTAAAGCAGGATGACTATAACTCTCACTGCCGAGGCTGGGCAATAAAATTATATATTTTTTATTTAGTCATCGTGATTTTAATTAAAATCAGGGGTCCATAAAACCCCAAACTCCTCCAGTGAGATTTCAGGAATCCCTTCAAACCGAGAGAACAACACAGAACTTTGTTATTGTTGAACATGTAAAATAAAACAGAATTTCAACCTTAATGGAGCATCAAATAAATAACTACAAGTAAATATTCACACAGCTGTGGCCAAACACGATCAAAATCAGTTTTCTATCATCGCGTTTCAAGTTTTCCCATCTGAACCCAAGCTGAAATTCAGAACTTTGGACTTAATAGAGTCCAAAGGAGCCTTGCTGGGGAGACGTTAGGCGGCGTTCTGTTCTGAGGTGAACAACTGCTGTGAACTAGGAAAACCTTTAACCTTTAGAGGGAGCCTTTAGCCGTTTCGTGCAGAAAAAGTCTACATATTTCCTCTCTAAAATAAGATCTGCTTGTCTGCTGGTTGTCTGCGGTACAGTCAGGCTGTAACACTCGGTTTACACTACATTCAGTCATTCAACCATTCATGCGCTGGTGACGGTAAGCTACAGCTGCCATGGGAAACACTGACAGAAGCGAGGCTGCTGAACACTGGTGCCACTGGGTCCTCTGACCAACACCAGTAGGCAAGTTGTGTGAAGACTCTTGCCCAAGGACACAATGACTGAGATGGACAGAGTTGAGGTTCGAACCAGCAACCCTCCGGTTACAAGACAGGCTCCTGAACTAAATCCTTCGGTTGCAGGTTTGAATTGAACTCTGTGGTTGGTCACAGATGCACAGGTAAGGACCATCCATACATCCATCCATCCAGTTTGGATCTTAACGTCTGTTGTTATCGCCTTCTGCAGCCTTTGAGGTGGATTCCTGCTGGAGTACTTTCACCTCCTCGCTAAACAACTCAGTTTCTGAGTGTCTCTCATATGGTGCATTCACACCAGCTGTGTTTAGTCCTCTTTAATCGAACTGTAGTTTGTTTGCCCAGAAAGTCCCGTTTGTTTGGGGAGATGTGAATGCGCAATCGAACTCTGACGCAGACCAAAAAAGCTAACTCTGGTCCGCCTGAAAACCTAGGTTTCGGCTCGGTTGAAGTGAACTCTGGTGTTGTCTGATTGCGTATGTGAATGCCAAGTGGGCTGGGGGACGCTTCAAAAGCATGAAGCGGACTATAACGCAGGGCATTCTGGGTAAATACAACTGAAACAACCGCTGAACAACAGTTCTGCCTAGTTCTCTGTTCATGCTGAGCCCATTGCGGCAACATTTTTGTCTGGAACATTTGCCAAAGACAACAGAACAATCCTAAAATCACTAAAATCTGATGCCGCTTCATATTTACATTTCACGGAAAAGGACTTGTCCCTGTGTTCAGTGCTTCTCTGCACAAGTATGAAAGTGAATCACACCAGCTAAAAAAACCCCAACAATATTGCAATTTTGGTCCCTAATCGAACCGAGTCTGCCAGTCTATCAGATGTGAAAACAACCACGGTCTGTTAATGCCATTAACCTTCACTGGAGAAGCTTCTTGTAGTTTGAGCCTCAACACTCCTGACCCTAGTTTCAGTCCCTGGGAAAAACCATGACTCTTTGGACCGAGGTGGACCCTCGACAGCCAAGATCCTGTATGTTTTAGACGTTTTCTAATGCGTGATGGTAACTTTAAGCTCCTGCAGATCTCAGACATCACGCGGGGTCAGGCGGCTGAGAACGCAACCACCTTTCCTTTAAGCTCCATATAAGTCCTGGTTGGTCCTGGTTGGGTAATCAGTGTTTATTGTTGCCTTTACACATTTTTTGCCTACATATACTCCACTGTGTTGCTATAAGTATTGCCCTCCCTGAACCTGTGGAGGTCTGAGATCAGGAGGCCTCGACAGCTGCTTGCAGAGTGCGCTGCTGCAGCAGGTCTGCCTCAGAGCTTCCCGTCGGCCTGCAGAGCGTCGGTGTCCTGCAGGAAACTAAAGGTTTCCAACTGTTTCCTTCCTCAGGACCCGCACTGAAACGCACTCCCTCTCCCTCTCTCTCTCTCTCTCTCTCTCTCTCTCTCTCTCTCTGTCTGTCTGTCTGTCTGTCTGTCTGTCTGTCTGTCTGTCTGTCTGTCTGTCTGTCTCCCTTTGTGTCTCTCGCCTCACTCTGTTCTCTTTAATTGATGACGCACACGGAGTGGGGGGGTCAGCGATCAGGTTGCCAGGAGACAGGAGTGTGTGTCTCTCCCTGTGGAGCCTGATGTCATTGTGTGTGTGTGTGTGTGTAATTAGATAATGTGTGTGAATCATCTCCATTCAGCTCTGATGGAGTTCACTGCAGCTTATATAACATCTGTCTGTCTGCTCTTTTGTCCCCAGCCAGCCTCCGTACTCTGACCTGAGACAGAAACAGTCGGAACGAGATGCCAGCGGGAAGACCGGCTTCATGTTTCAGCAGAGGAAACACCGAACAGCCAGTCTGAGCTGGAAAAACCCAAGATCCTGCTGCTCTGAGACTCCAGAAGGATGAAGGATCCATCAGGTTCTGAGTCTAAACATCTGAAGGAATTAAAGTTGGTTCTGAAGCAACATTCATATCCAGCTCTGTCTGAACTGTAGAGGTTAAGTTCTTCATCTTGTCGACATGAGCTCAAAATCTGCTGCAGAAAGGACATCCATCCATCCATCCATCCATCCATCCATCCATCCATCCATCCATCCATCCATCCATCCATCCATCCATCCATCCATCCATCCATCCATCCATCCATCCATCCATCCATCCATCCATCCATCCATCCATCCATCCTCTTGGTCTAGCTCCTCCAGAGGAATCCCAAGGAGTTCACAGGCCAGCTGAGAAACATAGTCCCTCCAGCGTGTCTTGGATCTTTCTCTGGGTCTCCTCCTGGTGGGACATTCCCGCAACACCTCACCAGGGTGGCGTCCTAACCAAATGCCTGGGACATCTCAACTGGCTCCTCTAGATGTTTAGCAGCAGCAGCTCTACTCTGAGCCCCTCCCAGATGACAGAGATTCGTACCCTATCTCTAAGGGAGAACCCAGACACCCAGCAGAGGAAACCACTTTCAGCCGCTTGTGTCCATGATCTCGTTCTTTCAGTCACTACCCAAAGAGAACAGGTTTCACCCAAACATTTAGAGGCACAACTCTGAACGAATCAGCATGACTCTACCTTCACTCTCAGACCTGATGCTACATGAGCTGATCAGGTCAACTACAGCCGTCTCCACTCCTCATCTTGTTTTGGTTCTAGAGGGAAACTAACCTGAGGAGGTTCAGAAAAAGTGAGAACCTAAATCAGCATGCTAACACCATCTGCAGGTTGTTTGTCCTGGGTTTAAAGGCAAGCTCAGTGGTAGATAAACAACTGATCCATCAATTCATCATCTGCTTGGACTGGTAACAATCCCATGATGGAAACCCAATCAATTCCTCTCCAGAAAGACCCTCTCTAGCTCCTCCTAGTGGTTCCAAAGGTGAAACTAGGTTAGATGTATAGTAACTCCAGTGAGTCCTGGGTCCATGGGGTCTCCTCCCAGTGCAATGTACCTGGAAAAACCTTATAGGGGAGGTGTCCAGGAAAAATTAGGCATGATTCAACTGTCCTAATCAATAATACTCCATGGTCAACAGTTTGTTGACTTAGAACAAAGTGGTAGCAAGTTTCACTCAAAAAGGTAGACAGTGTCATAGCATGGACCGGGTTGGTGGATGCTGAGAACTTTCCGCAGCGTTGGTAGCTGCAAACCTCCAAACTAGGGGTGGAAATTGATACGTTTTTATCAATATCAATGCCATTGTTGATTCTGCCTATCAATCCAATTCCTTACCAATTTTATGATCAGTTCCTGAGTAGTTCAATGAGTGGCAAAAAATAAATTCTACACAGTCTCCTGTACGAAGAGCAAGCGTTTAACTTTTGGCCCAAAATGATATCTGTAAAAAACTGAACACGAACATATTAAACTGATGGTTTATATATGGGATTTGAGACCCTCACCATCTCCCTAAAATCAGTTGGCAATAATATTTACAGTGGTTAGGATATAATCAACAAGATATAATTCAACATATAATTCTGATGATGTATTAGCCACCAGAGAAAACACATGCTGTGACTTTACTTTTAAAAGTTCACCGTAGGTACGCCGTACGGGCTAAAATGAGTTGTAAACATTCTAGCTGTAGCTAGACAACCTACCAATAGGGTTGCTCTACATCGGCGAAAGGATGTAAGCCCTTCACTACAAACATGGTCGCCGCCTGGTGACATCTTCTCATTCCACCTAGTTCCCTGAGCAGCAAGCATGAAAAGGTTAATTTGAGCCGAGGTCGAGAGGCTAGCTGCCTGAGAGCTATCTGTGTCCCGTTCCTGCTGCTAATGCAGGATATATAATATGAACGTTACCATCGCCAATGGAGGTCTCAAAGGAGCTTGTTTGATTAGCTATGTCACCACTTGTATGCAGGCGTTCGAACGTGACATTCTTGGTACTTAGTTTCATGCTCGTTAGACAAATGTTTTAGCATATTGCTGGTATTTGCATGATATTACAGCATTGCACGGAATAGACGCGGCACATTTCTCATTTCGTTTGGTGAAATTGAGCCAGGCGTTAGATCGCTTCTTCTTTTCCATGATGCTGCTCATCTGAAGGGCTGATTTGTGGCAGAGAGTATGACGTAATTGTAGCAGCACCCAAAATCTCAGGAAAACAGGAATCAAGAGAATCCTTAGGAAGAATTGATAACATTGTAGATGAACAATTCTGATGGAATTGGTCTGTTGGGACCGGTTCTAAGTCAGAACTGGTTCTTGATTCCCAACTCTAATCCAAACTTCATGTGGCCTTCAGGTTTCCTCATAACCAATCCAAACAGAGTTGAAGAAATGGATTTCCATGACTCGGCAGCTGCCTCCAAGCCTTACTACATCAAGTACAATGTACAGCACCTGGAGCAGTGGAGGTATGTTCTCTGGAGTAACTCAGCATGTCTCACTTTTTGGCCCAATAAATGGGACTGGGTTTGGCCGCTACTACCAGGAAAATGACAGTAACCTGACTGCATTGCGTTCGGTGTAATGTTTGGTGGAGGGAGGATCATAGTGAGCGGCTGTGAGAGAGGACTTTGCTCCTTATGCCTTGTTTCCACTGAGCGGTACGGCAAGGGTCGGTAAGGTACAGATTCATTCAAGAGATTGTTTCCACCGCCAGCTGGACTCTCAGTGGAGAGTCACGGTTAAACCTAAATGGCTAACATGACGTCAAGCTAGTGTGTCGACAAACGTGACTCACTAGAATGTCTCGTGCATGTCTCAGGATGTAATGACTTCCTGTCTCCCAGTCAATGGACTGTGACACCATTGACCTATGGAGCATCAATAAACTGTTGGGTCTGTTCTGAAGGTGGATCTGAAAAAGATCACAGGATGAGGTTCTGAACCCACAGTAGAAACAGATCCGTGATCCCATGGCGCTCCAAACCATGACGTGGTCTCCAGAGTCAGTTCGTAGGGAAATATTCAGCTTGAATGGAGACGAGTTTTAATATCATCTTCAGAAGCAGCAGAAGATTGATTAGATTTAGTTGAGTTTATTAGCGGCAATCATCGGTTTATGTTTCCTCAGCTCCCGATTAAACCGGTCCTGGTTCCGTGGTGCTCATTAAATGTTGGGTTAATTTCCTGGAAGCTTCAGGCAGAGACTTGGCATTCATTCAGGAACCCGCCCCCCCCTCGCAGAGAAGCCGTCTAACCAGAAGCAACAGGTTACTCCTGAAAGGTTTCACTAACTGGAGCTTTTTCTGCCTCTTAACGTGTCGCAAAGCATCATTTCAGGAAGTTTCATTTCCTGCTGGGAACAAAGGCTTTAATTAGCAGGAACTCCAGGGAACGCTTCATCTGCAGCCCCCCGCGGAGAGGAACACATTAACCTCCTGACCTGATGGGGGCATTAAGGAGGAATTACAGCTCGTCCACAGGGGGATGAAGCACAGCGAAGTTCAAAACATGACTGGATGACGCCGGATCCAGAAATTGTTCCAACCCTCTCTCTGTTTGATGCCTTCGTTCGGATCAAGCTTCTGTCCTGATGCGTTCACCGAACTCGGAAATCAGAACGCTGGTGTTTTCCACAGCGAATCCTCATCGGCATTGACATGACCTGGACTGATCACATATGATAATTAACGCTGAGCTTCTTTCTGCAGAGTCGAATTAAAAATGTAGAAAATCGGTCAGAGAAGCACTGAGAAAGTTTTCAATTCCCTTCGATTTGTTAAAAATTCAGATTTTATGTGACAGATGAACAGAACACGGAGGACAGCTGTCATATGGAAGAAAAACGATTCTTAGTTTAACATTTTTCAGAATTAGGAATCTGAAAAGTGTGGCATGCATTTGCATTGAGCTCCTTTTACTCCTGAAGTCCCGAAATAAGAATCCTGTGCAGCCAACTGTCTTTTACCATATTTATCAACTAATTTCTAAACCAAGTCCAAGGAGATGGACGTCCACCTGGTCTGACAGGAGAGCTTTAATCAGAGAATCAGCCAGGAGGACCATGGTAGCTCTGGAGGAGCTGCTGAGAGCCACGGCTCAGCACAGAGCAACTGTTGGTGGTGAACTCCATGAAAACGTCCTTGATGGAACAGTGAGAAGAAATAAACAAACACTGAAGAAGTTCTGCTTCCAGTTCGCCACAAGCCTTGGAGGAGACCCAGCAAACATGTCAAAGAAGGTATTCTGCTCAGAGGAAAACATGGTGACAGACTAACATTGCACATAACCACAGTGGTGGCGGCATCATGCTGTGGGAAGCTGGTTAGAGGTGAGGTCAAGATGGATGGAGCTGAATCCAGTCTGTCAGAGGTGGCAGAAGACCTGAGTCTAGGTTGGAGGTTCACCTCCCAGCAGGACAACCACCCTGAACATACAGCCAGAGGTATTATGGGATGGCCTAATCAAAGTCCAGACCTTAACCCACCTGAAAACGGATGTTCAGAGATGTTCTCCATCTACTCTTACTGAGGTTGGGATGTTTTACCTAGAAAAACTTCGGATGTCCAGAGCTGGTGGAGACGGACCTGCAGCCAGAGGAGGTTCTGCAGAATCTTTGAGGATTTTTATCATTTTTCTTCCACTTCACTGTTCCCTCCCCCATTTTGTGTCGGCCCATTAAATAAAGTCCAAACCTCAGAGGTTGTAATGGGACAGAATTGAGGTGTGAACACTTTTGGAAGGTACTGTGAAGGTGCCTCAGGAGGAGCTTCAGTCCGACCTCAGGAAGCAGAACCGAGGTCCTAAAAGACGAGGAGCTGAGTCTGGATCTGGGTTTTTGTTGCTCTCAGCCCAGATGTTCATACAGAGGACCGGCTGACCTGGACGGACCGAGCTCGGGTCAGCAACCAGCTGGAAACCAGTCTGACCGCACACTGACGTGTTCCCCGGGGGCGGACGAGTTCGGACTCTGGGCCCGGGAAGATGTAGACGAGGCGGACGAAGGCGATGAAGGTCAGGCGCGGGCAGCGGTGACGGAGGCAGCTCACCACATGCCGCTGCTGGGATGGAAACTGGGCGTCTTAAGACAGGATGTCACAGAGCTGCAGACAGGAAGGGGTAGACCTGCCCTGCCCACACACCCACACACACACACGGTGAATAATTCCTCTCTGGTTATAGTGTGATGTTGAAACCTCGGAGCTTCAGCCTCTGATAATCGAACACAAACAACAAATCCCACTTCTGCTGCTGGGAAAGCTTAGTGGAAGGAAAAACTACAGGAAGAAGCTGAAGGATGAAGTGTTCGTCATGCGAACCTGCTGATTCCCTACAGAGGGGGTTTTTTAGTCCCCGGGCTCGTCTCCTCAGGCTGCTGGAGAACGGAACATTACTTCTAAAAAATTGGGCTCTGATGAGAGTTCATCCTCAGATATGATCAGAACCTGCAGACTGCTTTGAAACAGAACCGAGAGCTGAGAACCCCTACCAGGCAGCACCATCACACAGAGGCCCCAGGCCAAACACAACCACGGGCCCCTTCTTATCAGTAAACCTGTCAGCCCTGTCAGTCACAGTTTCCTTTAATTAACATCATTTTCAATCTTATCTAAAATGAATTTCCGACCTTTTAAAATGAAACAACTCTGCTTCCATCAGGCATCCAGAATCCCTTCCCTACGAGCTAAAACTGTCCTCTGGGTTCCCAAATGTTGTTTTAGAAACGACTAGATACAATATGACAAACCAGCTTGCCGTACTTGCAGCTTTTTATGGCCCACCATTGTTTATCCCATTAAAAACACTGATTTTTCACTAGAATAAATTATTAATAACATGATAGAAATAATTACCTTCACACTGGGAGTTTATTGGGTATTTCATTGGGCTCCTGGTATGGTATAACCGATGCTGATCAGAACTGAGGCCCAGTCCTCCGGTTCTGATGGTCCACAGACACAAACAAAGCAGCAGCACAGCAGCTTCGTGTTTAAACAAGATGAAATATGTTCAACAGTAATATCACTGTTATATAAACCGAAAATATTTACAGTGACAGCTGATGGTTCTGCTTTTAATGACAAAATTGGTGAAGGAGAACCCAGAACCCATTAGTGGTTCTGTTTTCTGGGTCACTGCCTGCTTTTAATGACCTGTTCGTGTAGATTGTTTTAAAGCAGATTATTCCAGATTATTAACAGGTTTTACTGGAATCAGCAGACTGAGAACCAGTCCAACCAAATCTGGAGAATTTCCTCAGGGAATCTCCTCCAGGGTCTCATCAGCTCCAGGACCAGGACCAGAACCAGAACCAGAACCAGAACCAGAACCAGAACCAGAAACAGGACCAGGACCAGGACCAGGACCAGGACCAGGACCAGAAACAGGACCAGAACCAGGACCAGAACCAGGACCAGAACCAGAACCAGAACCAGAAACAGGACCAGGACCAGGACCAGGACCAGGACCAGGACCAGAAACAGGACCAGAACCAGGACCAGAACCAGGACCAGAACCAGAAACAGGACCAGAAACAGGACCAGGACCAGGGCCAGGGCCAGGGCCAGGGTCAGAACCAGAACCAGGACCAGGACCAGGAGCAGAACCAGAATCAGAATCAGAACCAGAACCAGGACCAGGACCAGGACCAGGACCAGGACCAGGACCAGAACCAGAACCAGAACCAGGACCAGGACCAGGACCAGTTCTGATGAGGAGCTCCTGCAGAAAACATCAAACCTCTCAGCATCATCTGAGGTCAAACTCTGACCTGACATCACCGAGATGATCCGTGACGTCACCAGGAATTGATTACGGGCCGGAAGCTCCGCGCGAATCAATCACGGTGACTGACAGCTGATCTATCAGCATCATTAGCGCGTGGGCTGCGTGCGTGCAGCGTGGATGTGAGCGTGTCTCAGTGTGCGTGATCCTCACGGTGTTCCGGAGGTCCTGCAGCGCTACGCTCATCCTGGAGCTCCGAGCCCGAAAGCAGCGCGCTACGGCCGGCCCATCCTCCCCCGGATGCCCGCCTGTCCTCTGGGTCGGTGTGTCCTCCTCCGGTAGTCCGCCGCTGCAGCTGGATCTGGACCGGGACCTGGACCGGGACCTGGACCGGGACCGGGAGCAGAATCGGGATCAGGATCGGGATCGGGACGTGTTTCTGGTCTCTCCCCTTTCCCTCTGCCTCTCCGTGACTCCTCAGACCCCGCCCAACATCCAACCAGCCGCTTCCTCTCACAAACAAACACACCCCGAGACACACGGGGACTGACGTCATCACACGGCCTACGTCACCTCCTCCAGCTCCACATCTATCTATCTATCTATCTATCTATCTATCTATCTATCTATCTATCTATCTATCTATCTATCTATCTATCTATCTATCTATCTATCTATCTATCTATCTATCTATCTATCTATCTATCTATCTATCTATCTATCTATCTATCCATCCATCCATCCATCCAGCTGGTCCTGAAGCTGGGAGTCCATCTGTTGCAGTCCTGGAGGATCCGGTTCAGTTGATCAGATGTATAGATTTATTATTTATTGATAATCCGAACCTCTACATGTGTGTCTGGGTTGATATTCATCCTTTTATTCTGATTTTATACCATTTTTTCCTAAATTCTGTCCTAATGTAATCATTTTTTACTGATTTAATCCTGATTTAATTCTCTTTTTTTACTCCCAATTTTACATGGATCCTGATGCTGTTCTGTTTGTATTTTGGGTTTATTCCAATTGATTCCCATTTATTGTTTTCCACATGCATATTGATTCTGTTCTGAGTTTTGTCCTGTTTTTCTGTTGTTGTTTTTTATATATATATCTTTATTGCATCCTGATTTTAAACCTGCTTTCTTCGTGATTTGCTCCAGTCTTTACTCCACAATCCTGCTTTTCTTCCAGAAAATCCTGGATTAATTGGTTTGTTTGTTTTTTGTCCTCGCTTATTCTGGATTTATTCTGATGATTTTCTAATTGGATCTTGAATCATGAATTAAGGCGGCTCGGGCATCTGGTTGGGATGCCTCCTGATGAGGCGTTCCCGGTCGTTCCCACTGGGATTGAGCTGGCCCAAGCTGCTGTGGGAAACAAGTCCGGGTCTGTCTGCTTAGACTGACCCAACCTTTGGATTAAGAGGAAGCTGATGGATGGATCTGTTGGATCAGAGAGTGGACTTTGTTTTTAACCCCTCTTGTTATGTAGAACATGCGAGTGTAGAACCGGGACAGGGTTCTGGCCCATCACAGGGACACAGCGCATGAGAAAATACACAGAACGGGCCTTGGCAGGGATTTGAACTTGCAACCTTTTAATCCAGGTTTGGTTAAATCGTGACAGAAGCTCTTGGAAGCCAGCAGGAAGAGGAAGTTCTGTTTGGATTTCTGTTAAAACCCGACAGAACCAGACGGAAGAGGCCGTCTAGTTCCTCTGTGAATTTCAGCAGCCGGTTCTCTGTTCTGGTTAGAAGAAAAGGTTCTGTGGAGTTCTACAGAGAACCACCGTCCATGTTCCTGCTGGGACCTTTCAGAAATGTTCCCTGAAACATTCAGCTGCCTGTCACCTGAACAGGTGCGGCTGGGCAAACCGGATGAGCGGCGGGGAGGAATGTGACCCAGCAGGAAGTGTGACAGTAAAACATCCTGAATACACCTGAAGGGGATTCCTGCAGGAGACTCTGAGATGCAGCTGATGGAGAAACAAAATCAGGTCAAGTCTCCCTGCAGGCAAAAACAGCAGAACCGCACCTATGGAAACTGTTTCAGTCTGGAACATAAAGCGGACTGATCCCCGTCTGCTCCTCGTCCTCCAGCCAGTTTAATCGTTCAGTTGATCATTATGCAGACAGACCATAATACTACGTTCAAATACAATCTGTGAACATGTAAAAAAACATCTTTGCTAAGTTTAACGAGGAGAAAGATGTTGTAGAAGGAGAGGGACGATTTTCCTGATTCGTGATGAGAGCTCCACCAATCAGGACGTTCCTGATGGATCCAGGTTTCTGGTTCTCTCAGAGGAACCTTAGACTCACCTAAACTCTTAAACTGTCGAATCGAACAAACATTTAGCATAAAAGGAAGAAAAAACCCATCTGTTTGTTTTGTTGAAGAAACAGGAGTTTAGGATCCAACAGAAAATGAAGGAATTAGAAGATTATTCCCATTCCCAAAGATTCCCAGAAAGCAGATCAGGCTGCCTTTTGATGCATTCACAGACCAAAACAATGTGGGAGTTTTCAGAAGAATTGCACGGTGAATTGGAGAGGGCGGTGGTACAATTTTAATCAGAACTTTCTGCAGCTTTCCTTCAGTTCTGCTCAGATCGCTCCAAACAGCTAAGGAACATCGGGAAAACTCTCTGCCACGTTCTGAAGGCCCAGTTCATGAGGGATCAGGTTGTTGGTTCTGAACCTGTTGGCTGGTGAACTTCATTCGGTCCGATTCTTCCAGTCAGAACCTGTGAACACAACAGGTCCACAAGAACAGGCTCTGAATGAAAAAAGTTGCTTTACAGCTCCCCCTGCTGGCCACAGAGCCACAGCACAAACTGAAGACCAGCGACCTTAAGACTCTTCAGGTGAATCTGTTCAGATGAATAAATAGTAATAATCGTCATCATCCTCAGAAGGATCTCATGGCTCTGATAGAAACATCCTGTCTGAGTAAAAGTTCTCCAGATGAAGAAGAAGTCCTCCTGTTGTCTGCTGTTTTCTCCATCATCCTGTTGAACATCAGCTGACTGATATCAGAACCTGGACAGCAGTGACCTCAGTGACGATGGTCTGATCAGCTGCAGACGGACAGCAGGTCCAGAAGGTTCTGATGGTCCAGTCGGACCCTCTCCAGAACCTGCAGGATGCTCAAAGATCACAGAATGAGATCCTGCTCTCCCTGGAGGTAATCTGAAGAAAGTTTAAGATTCACACCCGCTGTGAAACGGTTAGAAGAGCGGGGTCATAAGCAAGGCCGGATTATCCAAAGGGCATTATGGGGCCCACCCCCACTGGGGGCCCATGTAAGTAGAATAAAGAAGAAGAAAAAAATTGGCTTTGTTTTTTAAATATGGCACAGATAACCAATAAGATCCACACTATTTTTTCTTTGTACCTTAACAGAGTTACATCCTTCGCAAGGGGCAATAATGGAAGCCATGGTAACATGCCCCGCCCCTAACCCAGCAAGTAACGCCCCGAGTGAGAAAATCGAAAATGAGCAATGATTTTAGAAAAGGCCGTTTCTATAAACTAAAGAGAGAAAGATGAGTATAAGACGTGTTTATTAAGAAGTCTGCCATCTATTGACACGTTCTTTGTAAACCGTATGGAGGAAAATCAGGAGGAAGAAGACAGCGTGGTTGATGTTGCGCAGATTAACCTATTAGGAGGCTGCATTAGCTGCACAACACAACCTGAGGCTAGCTGTAGCAATGGCAGTTCAAACTGGGTTTATCTACGGAGGCCGGGAAGTGCAAAACAAAACTACATTAACCTGAAACACTTTTACAAGTTTACCGAAACACTTTTACAAAGACATGACCTGGAAGTGATACTGCAGGGATGAGGTTGGGGTCGGGACAAGACCAAAGTGGTAACAGTAATGGAATCCATCCTGCCAGCAGCTCAATCTGCAGAGATGTTTTGCCCGTTTTGTGGAATCTATTTTCAAGTTTTAGGGACATTTTGTGGTGATTGTGGACACAGTTTGGACTTTCTCGCTGATGCAGAGGGAGAAGAGGTCGGTTTAATGGACTGCCTCATAAAGTATTTCAACGAAGGCCACTCATACAGTGTGATTGTTGACATGATGGAACCGCTTCACAGTGTCCGCCTGTCTTTGAAAACGAAAATGAATAATGCCGGATTCTACTGCAGAATGACTCAGGTCATTGCCCTGTAGCCAAACAGCTGTCCTGGTCCACGAAGGTCCAGTCTGATGGCGTTTCTGATATCTACTTCAGATGAATAGTTTTTTCTGCGGTCTCGTCCCGAGACTAACCTCATCCCTGCAGTATCACTTCCGGGTCACGTCTTTGTAAAAGTGTTTCGGTAAATTTGTAAATGTGTTTCAGGTTAATGTAATTTTGTTTTGCACTTCCCGGCCACCTTATTTATCCGATGTGAGACGCAGCACGGTTTGGTAACAGCTAACGAAATTTCTCAAGTTGTTCTGATCGATCGCGGAGCGGCTGCTTTTCATAATGGGGCGACCAGATATCCAGCTCTATCTCCTGATTGGGGGTTGGGAGGTAAAGTGCGACCAAACCTAATGATCTGCTCTGCTGTCATCTCTCAAGTGGAGAAAAAGTCACTCCAGACTGTAATTCATATATTGTGTTTACCTGCATCTTATTCGGAACAAATAAAACCAGTTCATTAGTGTTTTCTCTGACTAGAAATAACCTGAACGCATGTGTGACCATGAGGAAAGCTCAGATCATGACCTCAGCGATCATCAGCCACTGGTAGCAGGACTGAAAGCTGAACTAGAGCAACAGCTGGAGGTGGAGACGTGGTTCTGGTGGGAGGTGTTCAGGCGGGTTGTATCAATCAGTCCGTTTTTAGGTGACAGAAGCCATGAATTACATGGATCACCTCTTAGTGGTAACTTTCTTGGCATTTTGGAACTTATTTGTCAGTTTGGTCATTTTCTTAGTGAAACACGTGAAAAGGTGTAGAGAAAGGCTGTGGGGCAGCACATCGTAGGAGGACTCTGAAAAGTAGGGATGCACTGATCTAAAAATGTATGGAAATACCAATATTTGGTATTAATATTGCTGTTATGGCCAATAACCAGTATTTACAATCATTTTTAATATTACATAAGTCTCGTACAGATATGGAAATAAACAGCAGTTTTAAATATTGGCCCAGTTTAATTTATCGGACCGATACAGATATGTGAAAAAATGACTCACACTGGCCGATACCGATGTTAGTGCCAATAAATTGTGCATTCCTAGACAAAAGCCATCTTCTCATGGTTTTAGTCATCAGAAACAGGAGGGGAATTTATACACTTTTTTTATTTTTTTATTTTTACAAATGAATTATTACAGGGAAACAGTTTTATTCCACCTCATGTCTGACACGTGTTGAATGACTATTAGAATGACAGGAGAGGAGGATGGAGACTAAATCTCTGCAAAGCTGGAGTGGAGGACAGAAACAGGAGCTCTGAGAGACAGATACAGCTTTATTAAACACTTATTATTATGTAAAAGGAAAAGCATTTTTTTTTACTTCGCATTTTTTTTCCATTTATTATTTATTTATGATCATACCTCAAATCAGTACAATACAATATCCAGTGAAAAGAGCTCCATCTACTGGACATAAAAGAGAAGTGGAGAGGAAGACTAGAGCAGAAGGTTGGCCTCTTCCTCATCAATAAATCAAACTTCATTTATAAAGCGATTTTCATACACAAATTGCTGTTCAAAGTGCTTTACAGAATTAAAATGAACCCACATAAATGAGATTTCCATCTCTCCCCCACAAATTTAAAAACGTTATCATAGTTATACCCCCTCCCCCCCTAATTCAGGCACACACTTAAAAGTAAAAGTAAAAAGGACAATGGACTGACTACAGATGAGCCAGGTAAGGAAGCGCCATCAAAGGAGCCATCTGCACCGGCAGCAGCAGATCAACAGCAGCCGCCAAGGCACTGACCCAAGACCCCCACCTCCACCCAAGCTCCACCTGGAGAACAGCCAGGAAGCCACAGCCGAGCGCTCCGAGGCTGATGGCTTCCACAGAGGAAACACTGGAAGGAAGATTAAAGTAACAGTTGCCCTGTAGCCATCCTCCAGACCAGAACCAAAGAGTAAAGTAAAAGTTGTTTTTTTTAAAGAACTTTATTTAGAAAATTTACAAACAAACATGGCACTTGAAAATGTTACAGATTCAACAGTAAATTCAAGAGGAGCAGTAAACATGTTATAAACATAAATATACACATTGGTAGGTACATGTGGAGGGAACAAGAACAACAAGAAACAAAAAAGTACAGTAGAGTACAGCGTTTCACATAAGGAATCAGGATATCTCTTTGGGAAGTTCAGCTAAGATGCTAGATAGATTTTCATTGTAATTATTGAAGAGTTTCATGGACTTTAGATATAACTGAAATTCAGTTAAAGAAATATTGAAAACAGGGGATGATATTAAGAGTCCAAAGGTTATGAAATCTTTAGTAAGGTGAACTGGGAGGGGTATTTTTGGTTTGATCCAAATCTCTAGCTTTTTCCAGAACAGTTGTGTTTTCTGACATTCATAAAAAATATGATCTATAGTTTCTATATGACTTTCACAGAAAGAGCAGTCGTTGCAATCAATATTAAACCGAGTTCTTAATAATTCTTTTGAAGAATATATATCGCATTCATTATCTTGAAGTGGGTTTCTTTAGCCTTTGGAGGTATAGGTCATTTTAGGTAGATAGTTCTTATCTTCTCAATAGATCTTTTGTCAAATGTATAAATTACATTATTTTTGTTTGTTTTTCCAGGAAATAAAGATTCATTTAAGGCTGATCTTATCATTTGGTTATTGCATTTCTTGTCAGTTTATGGAAGATCTTTAACACATAAGGTAGGAAGAGTTGGGATTTTATTATTTTTTTTTATCTTGGGCTTGAGTGATAAATTGTTTTGGAAGTGCATTATGTAATCGGCTGAAGTCAAATTCAGAAGGATTACATTTATGTTTCCTGCAGAAATTTTCATAATTTAAAAGATGACCATCTAAATCCATCAGGTGTATAATAGACCATATATTGTTATCTAACCAGACTTTATAGAATAGTGATTTGTTTTTGTACAAAATAAATCTATTGTTCCAGATAATTACACAGTGTGGTGAGTAGTTATGTACATATATCATTTTCCAATAGTAAGGTTCCACTTTCTTTTGTATCAGTCAAGGTTTGAAGCTTTGTTTTCCAAGTTTTCCATTTTTCTGGTTAGGGTTTCATTCATTACTCTTAGCTTACTCATTTTTTTCCATCTGCTTATTTTTCGCTTTACAATCTTGAATTTCTGCGCTGTTAAACTCGGCTGCTTTGGCGATGTTAGAGATGGTGAGTGTATTTTGTTTCAGGTCAGCGCCAAAGTTTTCCATCAGTTTTTGTAGGCCTTCAATAGGAGCTAGAAGCGTGCTGTTGGACACATTACAGCCAGTTTCTTCTTCTCCCTTTTGTCTTTTGTGTGGTGTTACGGGTTTGCGGGGTGACAATAAAGGGTTTTACTACCTTTTGAGTTTGTGTCCATATTCTCTGAGGCGAGGTAATCGTGAGTTGGTAGACCTTTGTTAGCTTTGTTTGCTGTTAGTTTTAGCCATTTTCTTCTTTCTTTATGTAGTGACTCATCCACACTTTGTGTTTAGTTGAAACTCTGGTTGTAAAGGGTGGTATTATATTTCCGGTGAGTTTTTTCATGCAAGTAGTTCATTAATCTGTCCGTTCTCTGAGGTTGCCACGGGAGCTACTTACAGGGCGACTGCTCCATCCGCCATCTTGCCGAAAACCCTAAAGTAACAAGTTAAAGTATAAAATAAACAGAGAATAAGTATGGTGCGATTAAGTAGTAAAAACACTGATAAAATGAATGAAGTTAACCATGCTGGGCAATTAAACGGACAATAATAAATAATAATCAGTTAAAAGCAAGGTTAAAAAGGTGAGTCTTGAGCCTGCTCTTAAAAACATGAACGTTCTCCGCGGCCCTGAGGTTCTCCAGCAGCCTGTTCCAGAGGTGAGGGCCATAAAACTGGAAAGACGCCTCGCCATGAGTGTGTGTCCTGAATTCATATCAGGTCACATTTTATCCTTGTTCAGCAGGAAGGGGTCAAACCAATCAATCAATATTTTTACTGTGATTTTTTGAATATTAATACCACTAACGAATAGCCAGTACAAACTAAGAGGAACAGATTTCCTCATCCATACGTTTCAGATCTTCTTCTCTTCTTCCTTCTCCAGCGGTGACGAGTCCGTGTCCAGCTGGAAATATCCTGTCAATATTTTAGCAGCACTATTTAACAACATGTTGGAAAAACTCTAAATACTGAAACCTAAATTATATAAACTGTTCGAGAACTTAATTTAAAAACTAGAAAACATCTGCCTTACTGACTGGTGTCCTCTGTCTCCCCCTGCTGGCCAGGAGAAGCCATGTCTGTGTGTTTCTCTTTTAGATCACCTTCACACACCAGCCTGAAAAACTCATGTCTATTATCATATAATAACTAAACAACTCCATGTTACTGTATCCATGTTTATATCTGGGTTGTTATGAAGCCTTTGACTCTCTCCATCTCACTACCTTAATATATGTGCTTCGTGGTTTGGTTGGGTCAGTTCAGAAATACTTTTTAATCCCAGAGGGACATTAAATGTTGTTGTATCTCAGATTGTTTACCGTTCTTAAAAAAGTTATTATAAACGCTGATGGCTGTGGGCAAGAAGGATCTGTACCAGTCAGTATTACAGCGATTCTGAATCAAATCAAATCAAACTTTATGAAGCGCTTTTCATACAAGAAATTGCATCACAAAGTGCTTTACAGATAAAAAGGACCCCACATAAAACTAGATTCCCATCCCTCCCCCACAGATTTGAAAGCATGGTCACAGTTATACGAAGAAGTCTCTGACTGAAGACAATCTGTTGTTGTATGGCAGGCTCATGAAGAGCATGCACAAAGTTGACTGTAGTTTCCTTGATTTTATGAAGAATCCTTCTTTGCATCATCATTTCTAGAGGTTCCACAGTCATCTCCAGACCAGAACCAGCCTTCTTTATCAGGTTGTTGAGCCTTTTTAAGTCCCTGGATCTGATGCTGCTACCCAAAACATAACGGGGAAGAGAGTACACTCTCCCCAACAGACTTGTAGAAGATCTACAGCATCTTGCTCCAAACTTTGCAGGACCTAAGCTTCCACTAGAAGTCCAGCCTGCTCTTACCCTTCTTGTAGACCTTTCAGTGTTGAGTCTCCAGTCCAGTCTGTTGTCTAGATGAACAACGAGGTAGTTATCCTCCTCCACCTCCTCTTCTTTTCTCTAATGATGATCTAAACCTGAGGAGGATGATAGGCGGATTCTGGAGATGGAGGTAAGTTTGGTGTGGATAGCTTGATGGTTTCTGTGTGATCTGATTAGGTTCAGGTATGGCGAGGTAATCCAGGGTGACATCCAAACCAGGAGGAGCCTAACCTCGGATGCAGAGGGTACAGGTAAGTTAGCTGAGCTCATGGAAAAAAAGTGAGGAAAGTTTCTGAAAGAGACGGTTTGACTGACTATACCGGTTGTCCTACGGCTCCTCAAGAACCTCAGCAAACCACAGTTGATTACCTTCAGATGTGAAGGTAGCAGTAGGTGCACCGTGTGTGGCAAAGCGAGAGCTGAGATCCTCTAATGAGCAGCTGATTAACATTGCAAAGGATGCAATAATACCTCAACTGAAGCCACAAATCCCCGATGAGTTGAGCAGGAGTGGATGCAGAGCAGAAGCAAAAAGGAGACAGAGAAGGAGAAAGTTCAAACCATCTTTTCCATTGCTCATAATGGGGAATGTGAGATCACTGGATAACAAGATGGATGAACTCCAAGCCCATACAAGGCCTCAGCCAGAGTATCGGGAATGCAGTGTTATGTGTTTCACTGAGACGTAGCTGCGTGATCATATCTCCGACTCCAACGTCTCTCTGCCAGGCTTCCTGACTTTTTGCAACACAAACCACTACAGGAAGTCCTTCCTGCCTGGGACCATCATGATCTACAACAAATCCCTAAAGAATTAATTGTATATGCTACAAGAACACTTAATTTCCCTCTGGGATCAATAAAGTATTTTTTAATTTGAATTGAATTTGAATAAGGAAAACTATTTTTGTGACTCTGGGTCTTCTTATCTGACAGGAATCTTACAGGTACTGAACACATCTAGACATGAACCACAGATTAGATTCTGCTGGAGGTTTGGTCTACGAACATCTGGTTGGGTTCAGTTTGGACCAGAACTGAGCTGAAGTCCCACAGCTCCAGCAGAGGGTGAAGATCAGACACACAGATTGTTTTAATGAAACATCCTAAAATCTGTGGAGCACCAACTGCTCATCAGCTCGTTTCCAACCCTATTCATTCTTCCTCCTTCTCCTCCTACTGCTTCCTGAAGGCGACATCAGGGGGAATTGATGTGAAAGCGCAGCTCTTCAGCGTCACCTTGTCATGCAGCAGAAGAAAAGCTGCAGCTGCATCTCTGAAAGAGACGAAGATGAGCTCGGATGAAAACCTTCGGCGTGGCAGCGTCTCGCTCTCACAGTTTTTTTGTTCTCGGGGAGACGGAGGCGACGCTCGAGCTCCTGCAGGAGGCGACGGGAAAGCTGAATCATCCTCACCTGTCAGTGCGTGCTCCTCGTCTTCTTCAGTTTGTCAAAAAAAAAAACCCACAGAAACATGGGGAACCTGGTGACATCTGAAGGTCGTTTATCTCAAAGCGAAGAACAGAAGAACGTGTGTTTCTGTCTGTGTGAATGGATGTGTGGAAGCTAGATGTTTAGTTTCTCTGCATGAAGATTCACAGAGTCTCTGAGATCAGTCCAGAATTTTAGATTAGAAATGATGGCATTGTGTCCAGATGTGAACCACAGGTCGTCCTTGCTGACATGAAAACACATCTTCCTGCTTCACAAACATCCGGGGCCCTTTGGTGTCCGGTTTTAAGGCGACCAGATTTCCTGATTGGCATTTCAAACAGTTCACGAAGCCATGCATTCTGACACGGGGCCCCTGGAGGAGAAACAGGCCCGCATCACCACAGGCCCACCACCATACACAACAGTAGGCATCAAGTGCTGTTCAGATATCAGGATTTTCTGCTGTAGTTCACAGTAAACTTGGAACGTTTTGCCGCTCATGGTGCAGCGGCTCTGTTGTTTCTTTTTAATAGTTTTTCATCCTTTTTCTGGTTGAATCGTTGCTGTTCGGAAAATTATTCCCTCTGGTTCTCTCAGAAGCTGGAAGGATCTTTTCCTCTTACTTTTTTACTCTCTGAAAGTTATGATGTGCAACCATGTCAACGAGATGTTGTTTTTACAACTGGAAGCAGTTGATCAGTCAAAAGCTCGATTAATGCCTGAACTCTGACCCCAAGTCCCAGAGGAACTGAAGAGGAGGCTTCATAGATGCAGAGCAGGACCAAAGAGGAGCGAGAGGAGGAGGAAGTTCAAACCATCTCTTCTACGATCAGTGAAGCCCAATTTATACTTCGCTGTCTAAGTCGGAACGGATAGACGCAACGCCATTATCCGTCGACGCAAGGTATCTCCGGGACCTACGCAAGGACACATGGAGGAGAGCCCAATTTTCTAACTATCTGTTGAACAAAACGGAGAGCGCACGCCTGTGATTGGTCAGCTCAACAACAGAATTCATATCCGGCTTGAAGCTACTTGCTTTGAATTTGTCAACAGCGCCGGTGTCGCCTCCTCCGCTCCCGTCGAATTCTTTGTAATAAAAGTTTTATTTCCTCGAGATCAAGCAGTTGCAGCTCAATCAAAATTCGCTCTCTGTCGGCCATTGCTCCTTGAGTGGATGCGCGTTTGGAGGCTAAAGTAAATATTGTCGTCGACCAGAGACGTCACTGCAATAGTAGGCAGACAGGCCAGAAAATGTCTGCCCCCCCTGCTGTCCTGGCTAAGAATTGCTTTGCAACACTGACACACCAATAGAGAAGTATAAACGGAAAACGTCTCCATCAATACGTGTGTGTGTGTGAGTGCTAACTTGCTGACGGAGAAGAATAATCCATGCTAAAGGATCAAATCCCCTACGCCAACATCTCTCTGGTCCAGCCAGAGCAGCAAAAGCAAATGAGGTGGATTAGCAGTTCAACAACTGATGGTGTCCTCCAGGACACATCACTGTGGAATATCATCTCTGTTGCCTGGATATTAAGCTATTAAGATGTCATGATGGTCATGAGACTGTCGAATACCAACAGTCGTCACTCAGAGGCCTTTTCAGATTTGTTGCAAGACTGACTGCTACTGGTGATTCTTTCTGCACACAGCATCACCATCCAACGACGCTTTGAACCAACAACGCTTTGAAGATACTTGGATGATATGACAGCATTTAAATAAAGGGTAAAGAAAGTTTTTTGGAATTGCATTTGGTTGGGTTTTTGAGTTTTTTTGCCGCACGCTTCTGATCTGTAAATCTGGGATGAGAGGAAACTTTCATATTCGATGTTTGTGGATCATAACTAGTAGAACTTTAACCAGGAGTTTACTAAAAACTGCTTTTTAACTCAAATAAACTGTTTATTGATGAGATAAATCAAGTTCTTAAAATATTCTGTTGGGTTCCTCTCTGGTTTTGCATCTCTGATAGATTTAGTTTTGACCTTTCTGTCTGATTCTGCATCATTTAATGTTTCTAAGAACCTTTCTGGTCCCTCTGGGAACCAGTTTTTAATCTTTCGTCACAGTTCGTCTCTGTGTTTTGTTTTGTTTTTCAGATAGAAAGTAACACTGTGGTGAGTTTTTTCTCAGTCTCTTACTTGTTTTCTTTGGGTTACCTGAAGATGTGGAGGGTTTCCATAGCTGTCCGTGGAGAACAGGGCAGAGTCAGCCTGAGTTCTGCTTCTTCTTCTCTATGTTAGTGCAGGACTTGTTCTCTGCTCACCAGGAACCCAGATCTTTCACCTCCAACAGCTACACGGATCAGTTTTATACTGTGCTGCAGCTCTGGCCGGTGCTGGAGTGTAATGCGGTTCTCTGAACCGTGTTTTTGGGTCAGATGGACTCTAACTCTTCCTACCAGCAGACCTGGATTTGCTATTAAGTTCTGAAGATTCTTGGCTCCCAAAGTTTGTTCCTTTAAGCAGCAGGCAGCCTTTGGGAAGCAGAGCAGACTCCATTTTTGTCCTCAAGCTTTCATTTCTTAGGTTAAACCGTCCACTCTCCATATCACCGGCCTGCAGACGGACCCAAGGGCACGGCGTTTTACCCACGATGCACCAGGGTTCGTCAAACTGACTCGGATCCAAATCTGCTGACTCTTGATAACGTAACCAAGGTGATCAGCTTTGTTCCTGCCGTCCATCAGCTGCTCTGCGATTGGTGGGAGCTGACTGATGGCAGCTTGACCTTTGACCTCTTTGAGAGCGGTTGACGTTGTCATGCTGTGTGTGTGTGTGTGAGATGCTTCCTCCTGGAGCTGATTAGTCGTCTCTTTGTTTCCAATGAATCGACATTTTAAGGTGAAAAACTGCATCAGCAACTATTCACACACACACACACACACAGACACACACACACACACACACACACACACACACACACACACACACACACACACACACACAGTGAGATAATGTGTGTGTATGTGTGTGTGTGTGTGTTCCAGTAAAGCTTTCAGCTGTAATTAAAGCTCATCACTGTTTATTGAAGCGATTGAAACGCAGCCGTCTGATTGGCTGCTGGGTTCTTTGTGCGTCTGCAGCTGCAGAAATTTAATGTTAATTTAATTTAAGAAACGCTCGGCGTGTGAAGACATGGCAACGTTCTGCTGGAGACTGAAGACACCTGCAGATCCACCTACCGTCTTCAACCTCCATGAAGGAGCAGAACCACGGCCTGATTCACTCTGAGCTCAGGATCTGCTTCAGACCAACGGGTTGAGCCCACCCAGCTACTTTCACTAGGCCTGTCTCTGAAAATCTACTGTACAATTATGGAATGTTTTCCACACGTCACAAATTAGCTCAGCAACAGCAAGTTTAAGTTATTATATTTAAATAAATGATCTCAGGCTGCGAAATTCAAGCTCTTCTATGATGTTCCCTGGTGTTTTTCTTCATTGTTTTGGTTGGTGCAGTATTTAGACTTCCTGGCTGTGATTGGTTTTTTTTTTTTTTGTTAAAGCTAATGCTGTATTTGCGAGGAAAACTCTGATTGAATGAAGCAGATCTGTCTGTGATTGGCTCGAGCAGAGAGCAGGAAGAGCAGGAAGAGCAAGAGACTGTTTTGAAAAAAATTAATGTTTATAGTCGGAACTCAGAAATCCCGACTTCCCGAGTCGGAAAAAAATCGACTAGAAAGAAGTCGGACATCTCAGTTGAAAATACAGAGTAATTTAAAAAACACAACTTCAAGATTCAACATGGCCGCTCCTCGGATCAACAATAGTAGCCGTGGTGGAAGCATGTTGATTTCACTAGAGCCACATGTATAATAAATGCTAAATGTAGCATCTGCAGCTCTAAGCTGAACAAATTAAAAGTGGTGTTGGGATGTGGAAAATACAGACGATATTCGGACGAGGTGCTACGAACTATAGCTACTCGGGCGTTGCCATACTGGAATCCCGACTTCTCCGACTACGTTAACTGGAACGCTGTTACCTGGGGCGTGATGTCATTCCCAGCTTCAGAGGTAACTGGAACGCAGCATTAGACTTGACTTGGACTCGTGGTCTGAGACTCGGGTCTTAGTCCCGGTTTTTATCTGATGTCATGAGTTATTATGGGATGTTAATGGCTATCAACAATCTGTTCATGTTAGCTGCAGCTTCATAGTGACGACCATGGGAACGTCTCTCCAACATTAGGAAGACACTTCCTGCTGAAAATATCAAAATAAAAGCCCTTCCTATTCCTTCAGAAATGTCTTGTGAATGTCTCACAACATCAGCAGATTCAGGTTCAAAGTCAACTTTTCTTTTTGCTTCTTCTGACTGGAGGTAATATTACGGTTTTGGAGCGGCCGCCTCTCATCTGATAGAGAATCTATGGAGAGAAGTAAAGATTAGGGTGATGGCACAGAGGCGTTCCAACCTCAAAGAATTGGACTTCAGCACCAAGGATAAATGATTGAGATAAAAGGTGGAATAACACAAAAGGTTGCTCGGCAATTAGAAGAATTGTTTTAATGCTGTTGTGCCAATAAAATATTTTATAAGTAATTTTCAACTCTCTAATCAAATGTAATGAAAAACACAAACTGATGTTCCTTTTATAAAGTTTTGTCGTCTTTTAAGATATTCTCGTCTGATTTCCTGTCAGAAACAAACTTCCTGATTAAAGCTACATTGTGTATTTTTTGAGTTAATTCTTAGCAAAACCCCTTTTTGTTCTTTCAAAAATATGTGCTCATTCATGTGTAATTACTTCCACCTACTAATGAAAGTATTCTTGTAAGTGTAGAATCTGATGTTCAGAATACATACGCGCGAGTCGCTCGAATGGCTGAATCCATGTTGAGCCTCCATCTTTGAAATACATTCGCCAACGAGGGACATTCCTGGTAATTCTAGCTCCGCCTTTCGCGCTTTGGCTCAGTTGCACCGTGATGAATGCCAGAGGGAAATTGTCTACTCAGGACGCGGCAGACGTCTGACTATATAACTAAATGCAATGTAGGTTTCTAAAGTAACCTCATCACAGGAAGGAACACTGGACGAAGTCGTAGTACTGGAAGCCATGTTAACCTGGGCATGAAACGGCCACCGTAGGAGTTAAAACGCGCTCGGAATGGGGGGTGGGAGGCGGAGCTAGAACGTAATATTCAGGTGGTTGTTTCACCGCTAGATGGGAGAAGTTCTTACACAATGTAGCTTTAAATGAAAAGTAGTTTTGCATCTAAACCTTCCAAGTGTTAGGTTAATTAGGTGTTTTGAGTTTCAGTTATTTCATTTCCTTATTCAGTTTTTCTTATCATTTTAGTTTATTTCTTGGTGTTAGCTTATGTTCATTTATACTTAGGATCTTAGTGTTACTAATTTTGGCTCTGTCTCCCTTCCATATTATCACTTCCTGTCCTTAGACATTATTTACCTTTGTTTCATTGTTTCAACTTTTATTTGTTTTTTCATTCATTCATCATTTTATTAGTTGGTCTTCCTATAAGGAATCTTTTTCTAGTATGTTTATTTCCTTCTGTTCTGTTTTCATGTCTCTAGTGCTTCTTTGAGTTTTCTCTTGGGTTCCTTTACTCTCATTTTCCTACATACATTTTATCTTTAGAGTCAGTCTTGATTCTTCTTTAGAGTAGTTCTCTGTCTAATCATTATTATGTTTTGTTTTTGGCCTTCTTCTCTGTTCCCTCTTTGCCATTCTGCCTCCCTGCCCAGCTGCATTTCATTCTCAATCTCTCTACTCTTTCTGACGTCTTTGACGTCACATCTGCAGACAGCGCGGGAAAATCGGACCCGACAGAAAATAGAAAAAATTGGATACAGGCTCATAGGTGAGCTGACAAGGTGTCAGTATGATCATCAAATAAAAAGGCTATTGTTATGTTTATTTTGGGGAAAAAGTTGCATATAGCCTCTTTAATTAAATAATATTTTTATTACCTCACTGCATTTGGTTCTTCTCCTACTAACCATGACCTCCAAGGGTATGAATACTTTTGGTCTTAACTGTAGCTACGTCATGGTGCTGTGTTCAGGAGAAAATGTTCTGAAAACAGATCAGGAACACTTCCAACAGGCTGGCAGCTACAGCAGGCGGGCTGCACGTTCTGGTTGGTTCTGATCGTGTTCTAAAGTCTCCTTTTACTCTCCTGTTCAGCCTCCAGAAGCTCTTCCTTCAAACCCCCCCCCCCAAAAAAAAACCCACCCAGGTCTGGCTAAAATCTCTTGTGACCCTGTGGTGTGAGATGTGATGCACTGATGTAGCCATAGCCTCATACTGCAACACGGTGGTGGGTGCGTCATGCTGCGGGGTCGCTTTTCTTCAGATGGAATTGGATCGGGAAGAAGCGGAACAGTTTTAAAGGTTAAATGGAGGGATGTCCGATATTACCGGCTGATATCTGCATTAAAATGGTACCTCGGAAATGATCAGATCCTTTTCTTTCCATTTTTTTAATGACACAACTTTTATACTTTACTTTCATACCATGCACATATTACACATCAAACTCTTCACCTACTTCTCCTCTCACTCAAAATGTCAAAATATGAAAGATCCGAGGTAAAGTTTTTGAGACATTTTTGATTGTTTGGCAAAACTTATAATTTATCCTGTGGCTTCTGCATTTCTGAGCCACCCTTGAACATATCATTACAGGTCTACTGGTTTATATCGGTATCGGAAATTAAGATTTAGACTAAATCAGTAGATCGGATATTGGTAAACAAGTCGATATCGAACTGATCCCTTGTTAAATGTTTCCTTCTTGATGACTGATAGCAGGAGCTGCAGCTCCGCTCCACATAACGAGACCACAGCTCCACGTCCACAGGTGAGTCATTGCTGCCAGCTGATTGGACGACGGTCATGTGACCTCGGATGCGCCTGCAGCTGAGAGCTTTTCTTATCAAACACCTAATGAGGGGAAGGAGCTGCTTCACAGAACCCATCGCTGAGAACCAGTTTAACCAGGAGCTCCAGTTTAAACTGGTTCTGTAGGTTTCTGTCGCTTTAAATCTGGAGGTGAAGGCAGCAGCTGCTGAACGGCAACTGCAGAAACTCACTCATTTAAAAGAGTTTTCATTTTTATTCCCAGCATTTCCAGTTCACAGCTCCATTTTCCTTGAACACTAAGGTTCTGGTTCTGGTTCTGGTTGTGGCGTTCTGCACAGTCAGGATGTTTCCCTGCTCCACACGCCTGAGCTCTGGGTTTTTCTCCTATTGATATAGTTGTCTAAAATCCAGAGCAACCGATTGCTGACATTTTATTCCATTACTTCTTGTCTTTCTTTCTTTTTTTGGACTTGTGTTCAGAACCTTTTTCCGTTTTCTTTCTCCTGATTCTTGTCCTGCAGCAGCTCGAGTGAGCTGGTTGGAGCATCAGCTTGCTGTAGAGACGTTTAAGGAGGCCACAGATGTGGTTCCTTCAGCTCAAGTTTCTCCTCCATCGCTAATAAAGAGTCTGTGAGCGAGCAATCAAGTTGTATTGAATTGATCTGCTTTATCTGCAGAGTCCAGGAGGTTTTCCAGGCCTAGATAACCTTTAGTTGATGGGAGGAGGTGACTGACCCTGACAGCAGCTTCTCTCTGACTATATCTCTGCTCTTTAATGTTCTGACTTTGCCTCCTCAGCAAGGTTTGGTTAAATTGAAACTTTAAATTAAAGTCATCTCCATCGTCTCTCCCTGCAGCTTCGCTCAGTTAAAAACATTAATTACATTAAATCTCTGCTGTCAGAATGAAGAAGCGCCTCAGCAGCGGTTTGAGATGTCAGACAAGGCGAGGCGTCACACAACGACTCGTGAAGAGAAGAACTGTTCTGGTTTGGAGACGCTGTGTGAACGAAGCGCTCGTCCTTCAGGGCTCAGATCTGGTTTACAGCGACGGACCCGTCGAAGTTCAGGTGTTCAAACAGGACCATTAAAGGACTGTGCTGCATTTTTACCTGAGCCTCCAATGATGATCTATTGAAGGAGTGTCTCCGGCAGCAGGAAGCCAGGAGGAAGCATCTCAGCGGGACAACCCGCTGAAGACGTGGCCTTGCAGAGGCTAGAGCGGACTGGCCTGGAGGATCTGAATACTGAGACACTAATCATGGCTGCACATGAACCGATGTGGTTAGAACCTTTTCCAGACAGCAGAGGCCCCTGAAACAGTCCGGCAGGTAACGGCCACAACGCCACAATATCTGTACATGAACTGAACCCCCTTCTCTCCCTCCATCACAGGTACGTAGACACTTGGGTGTCAGGATGGATGGCCCGGTGACCTTTAAAGGTCGTGCTGCCTCCGTCGCTCCATCGCGCTGCTTTGCATCATTAAGCAACAGAAGAATCAGGCCGTATCTGATCCGTCTCCTGGTGCAGTCTTTGGTCTTCTCCCACCCTGACGAGCGCCCTCTGGTGGCCGTTTGTAGATCAAATCATCTCCCTCCCTGGTCTACATGTGGATCGGATAAGATCCAGATCTGGATCTTTCTCATCCGCATAATAATTATGATTTTATGGATTTCATGTCTTTCTGTTTTTGATCATCTTTCATTTTCCTCTTTGGGGTCATGAATAACATTTTTTGGACGATTATGTGAAACCAGAGAGGAGTTTCAGCCAGATATTTCACTAACTTAAGGGACCATTTCTATGAGGTTATTCAGGACTGAGCTGGACTAATGAAGCCATGGAGATTGTCTTGGAAAATAAAGTAAAGTGTGTTAATGCGATGGCCTAAACCTGAGATGACCTGACGGAGTTTCCTCCACACCACAGCTCCATGCTGAGGAGGAGAGGAAAAGTTGCCGCTCCTCGTCTCCATGGAGCTCCTGATGAAGGCCGCTCCCTCCCCTCGTCTTCCTCAGCAGACACAAAAGGTTTTCTCAAACAGATTTTATTCAAACCGACAATTAAAAATAGTTTCATGGTGTTTACATTCAGAAAGAATCAGCTGAGAAAGATCAGAACATTTCATCCAAACTGACTAAAGATCAGTTTCTGTACAGCATCTAGAGGAGGAGGAGGAGGAGGAGGAGGAGGAGGAAGGCTCAGCAGGACGTGAAGGTCTTCCAGAAGAAGTTCTTGCAGCCGGCCTTCCTCTCTCGGGGGGCGAGCAGCGGCCCGCTGCTGGCGGCCCGCTCCAGGTCCATACGGATGTCCTCTGGTTCTCCTTCAGGGAGAGCGAAGCCGTCCTCCTCCAGAGCCTCGTTCTCCATCTGCAGGAGGTCAGAGAGGAGGAGCTCTGCCAGCGAGGGCCGAGACGTGTCCTGCACAGACACACAGAGGAGACACGGTTAACACATGTTGCATCATGAAGAACCGACTCTAGGCACCGCTGGGACATTTCTGGAGAACCTCAGCCCAAGATGGAAGAGCTGGATGAGAAAAGGAGATTCTGGGACTCCTGGAGATGAATGAATAACATTAGATGATTAGATAGAAGAAGTAAGGTTAAATGATTTGCTTTAGCGAATCCCTGTGGGGCGAAAGCTCCGTGAATAAACGGTTATTATCCCTGCAGGAACCAGAGAACAACAGGAGGGACGAAATCAAATAAAAACATGTAAATGTTGCTGTTCCGACTCTGGGAGACTTTCTAGACCATAATTTAACTTTTCAAAATGTTAATCTAATAATGTTGAGTTTTTCCTCTGAGCTCCTGAACCGACCCAGAACCACAGGGAGGGAAATTCAGACGATGTGTTAAATTATGGTCTAGAATCACTGCTTATTCTATTTCCTCCGCCAGGGAGGTTATGTTTTCGCCAGGGTTTGTTTGTCTCGGTTAGTCAGCAACATGACTCAATATGTTACAGGTAGATTTTGATGACATTTTCTGGAAATGTCTGCAATGGGACCAGGAACAAGCGATAATAATTTGGAGGTGATCAGAAAACCGGCATTACCAAAAGTGTGATTTTCATCAATAACTTCCGGACTAATAACATCAATCTGAATCCAGCTGCTAAAAGTTTGATTTCATGGTCAATGAATGCATTATTTATTTCATCTCTGGGGTCATTAAAAAAAATCACATCTTCACTTAAAAGCAAATATTTAGAACGAATAAAATCAGATGTTTGAAGAGAAGCGACTGTAAAGTTTCAGCATCTTCAATCAAAGTAGGAAACATGGCAGCTGGTGGTGAAAATGAGACCTAATGGACTAATCAGGGTGGAGTTCCATCAACACGAATCGATTCTGATGATAAACAGGGAGGAAGACTGAGGAGGTTTTTCTGTGTTCCTGATGCATAAAATAAAAGTTCTACCTGTAATTTTCTGGATCTTTACAGGACAACGCATTTGGTTCGATTTTTGTTCTGAAGGAGATACGCCTGATAAAACCAGAGTGGTTGAGTCTGAATGAATGAATGAATCGTTTCTCTTTATGTTGTCTCCTGAATACTTTCTGAGTCCTGAAGCTTCCCAGTTTTACAGCACATTTAGTTTTTGGACTCTGATGGGTTCTTCTTCAGGTTCTGCTATTTTCTCTCTGGCTGGAAATCCTTCAGTTCGTTTCCATATCAACTAAACACACAAAGTAAATGAAATAATCTGGAATAAAACCTGTTGGATGAATAATAAGGTCGGTTTTTAAAGCCATCCGTCCTCCTCAGAGGAGCTCAGAGGGGAAAACCTCAGGATAGAAGGACTGGAGCTGATCTGGATCACATCTGGACTTTAGTTCCTGTTTTACTGATGGGAAAATTCCAGCTGGATTCGGTGAGCCGGTAAAGATCTGACCTCCAGTTGGAGGAGAATGAAAATCAATCCGGGTCAGACCATATTCTGATGCGTTCTGTGGCAGAGCTCAATTAAACTTCATGTTCACAGCAGGTTCTAGTTATTATTGGACATTCATCTGAGATTCTCTGAGCTGATTGGATCCAGTCGCTCTGCAGCCTTCGACCTGTTGACCAATCAGAAATCATCAGCTGAAACTGATTCCCTTTAAAGCTTTCATTTGCTACACATTTAAATAACTAAATCCCATTTGTTCCTTTAAAAAGTCCAAATGACTGTTTTTATATCTCCAGCTCTGGTTCTGGTTCTCCAGATGAAACTAATGAATCACCAGCAGAGGATGAATGTTTAATTAAAAGCTTCATATCTTCATATTTCAGCCCTGAATTCACGTTAAATTAAACAAAAGGATTTTAATTTGGACCTGAAGAGAGAATTAATAATCAGCAGCCGGATGAATGAATCTGATTAGAGATTAAACTAAAGGAGAATCCAGCAGCTCTGAATGTTAATCAGTGCCTTTATTATAGAATTATGATTTTGATTTTTATTATTTCAATAGCAAGGAGAGTTCATAAAATGTATTTAGTCACAAAAGTAAATAAAATGTTTATAAAACTGTTATTATTTTCCAAATGAGGTGCGGATCGTTTTCATTTTATTAAAATTGTTCATTTCTAACATTTAAAGTTTAATTCAATAACAAAACAAAATGTGAAATCCCACAAAATGTTTTTACCCATCAGAAATGATTAAAGAATATTGTTTTATAACGCTGTTAGTTAAATTTGTAACTTTAAGAGATAATAATGATCATATATAAAACTAATAAAGAAATGCGGGTTTTCGTCTCAGTTTCCCGGTTTGTTGAGCGACTTCAATCTTCATTTAAATGACAAAGAAACTTTTCTTATTAATAGAATCATTTTTAGTCGGAAAAAGGCGCAGATGTTGATGAAATATTAAAACACCGTCCTTACTTGAATAAACCGGAGAGAAGTTCAGATTTTCGGGTTTTTCTCGGGAACTTTGCGCAGAATCTAAACTCTGTGTTAAACTCAAGTCCCGGTATCTAAGCGGTTCTGATTGGTTCTGGAGGTTCTGACCTGTTTGGAGCTCAGCAGCGGGGTCCGGTGCAGCAGCAGGCGGAGTTTGGAGTCTCTCTGGGCGGCGGAGGAGCAGCTGATGGAGGCGCTGAGGGAGAGGAGGAGCAGGAGGAGGCAGCGGAGGCTCAGGGAGGAGAACATCTTCATCATCTGTCTGTCTGTCTGCGGCTCGGCGGGTCTTCTGGTTCTGTCCCGGGAGAGACCGGTTCTTATAAAGCCCTGCTGGCGTCACCCTGATGGACGGAGGGGGTGACTGATGATGATGATGATGATGATGATGATGATTTTCCATCGCTTTAGTGAAATGATCCGTTTTTAAGCTCCTCTTCTTCTAGTTTCCTGCTGATTGTTGGCAGTTTGTCAACCTGAGGCCCGGGGGCCGCAGCAGGACGGTCAGAGATGGAGAGGGTCCACCTAAGATCCAACGTTCAGAGCTCCGATCTGCTGCATTATGGATCCATCAAACCAACCATGAGTTCAAGCATTTTCCTGAGTCAGTATTCCCTATAAATCCAGAAACCCGAAGCAATCCTTAGCTCAGACCTTTTCTCCTAAATCTTTTTCTAAGAACTGCTGAGATTAAAGAGTTCAGTTAGTGTCTCAAACATCTGGAAGATCGGGAACATTGACGGCTTCAGTGACCGTCTGAAAGTGTGAAAACTTCGGTAGACTCTGAGGTGTTTGGACCTTCAAGATCATAATCAACGTCCCAAGCTTCAGTGAGGATCCAGAGAATGTTTGGCATCTAACGCATCTGGGTCTTCCAGAGCTTCAGTCAAATTCTGGAGAATCAGTCAGAATTCCAAGAATCTAAAAAAGGCGGAGCCTCTGGAATAATTCCAGATTTCCTGAAGCTCTCAGAAAAGAAAAGTGAACATTCCAGGGATTCTTTAGCATAAGAAGCATCTTATGTTCCAGAGAAGTAAAGCATTGGAAACATCTGGACTGAACAGATGACTATATAACCCAGAACTCATGGAGCATCAGTTAGTATCATGATAATGTCAATGTTCTAAAGCATACTGGTAATCTAGAACGTCTGGAACATCTGGATCAGTAGGAACACGCAGGTGTTTGAGAGCAGCAGCGACTGTCTGGAATGCCCAGAATGTTCAGATCTCCTTGAATATCTGGCAGCTCTGGAGTATTACTTGGTCCAAAACATTCAAGTTTCTGGAACATCTGGATGGTCGGTTTCATCCAGAGTCTAAAGCACCTGGAGAATCTGGAACCATTCAGAGCAACCAGAACATCCAGATTCTCTGTCGGTTTTCAGGTAAGTGTCAGGAGAAAAGAGGACTCAAAGAATGTTACTGAGAGTCTGGATTGTGGATTTTTGTCTTGTAGAAAAACCCAGAGTGTTGGAAACATCTGGAGCATACGTGAGTTTTTCTAAGAGGATCTGAATAGTGTGGAGGATCTGGAACAGCTGAAAGCATCTAGAACCATGATTCTCAATCTGTGGTACGAGTACCTTCAGTGGTACCAAAGTTCGTAAGGTCATAAATATTTTTAGAAAAAAAAATTCAAAATGTACATTTCAATCAAAATAGTACAAAACGTTGAATTAAAATACATAAAGTATATTAAATTCATATTTAAAATAGGCTAAGCATTGTTTCCCCTTGGTTTTTGTTTGAATATAAGCCTGCTTCGTCATTGTGTTTGCGTACTTAGCCCTCTCTTATGCTGGGTAAACAACAAAAGATTTTTTACATCTTATAAGACCACAAACATGAGGATAGAGAATCCTAGATTTAACCGTTTTGCTCCTATAGTGAGTGGTGTGCCATGATGTGACCACAACACAAACAGATTTTCAACCAGTCTTGACTGCAAACACAGGAAATCTTACAAAATCTCGCGAGACTTCAGAATAAACATGGCGGACGATATGAAGGAAGAAATTGCAATGATTGTGTTTGGAATGATTTTCACAGAAAATTCACGAGAAAAAAAAGAAATCTCTACTGTCTGCATCAGTTTCACTTTGTTCTGCGCCATGACTGCTTCCGTCTTCCATCAACTCGCTTTCTGATTGGGTCTTGTTTCGTTTCACAAGATAATCTCCACAGCGTGCGCGCGTTTGTCCTCGGAGTTCCCCCCACACATCAGGATTTCTGATCGTTACCACGTTTAATATTTCCGATCCGCGATCGGGGCGGCTCCGACGTTCTTCCGATCAGGTTCGGACACTCTTAACACGCCTCACACCAAGGGAACATCTGATAAAAGAATCTGTAGAACCATCGAGTTAATCGGGACATAGCTAGGATTGTCGGAAGGGGGGAAATCGGCCGATTATCTTTTGCCGTGTACCCAGCGTTAGTGGAGACACGATTGGTTATGAGTTTAACAGTGTGAAAAGATAAGCAGAGGTAAAATGTGGTTCAAGAACACTTCAACCTGGAACTGTAAAGCAGAGAACTGCTGTTCAGGGGGAAGATATTTCAGGCAGCCGTTGTGGAAATACGCCTCCTTTGTGTACCCTTGTGCCTTCTTTACTGTATGTTCAGGTTGGTCATGATGGTGGTACTTGGAGAGCTTGACATTTTTTCAGGTGGTATACAGTGTAAAAAGTTTGGGAAACACTGATCTTGATCATAAAAGTCCGTCTGGACTGGATGAAATCTCCAGAATGTTGGGAGCATCAACTCTGAAAATCTGGATATTCCAGAACATCTGGAGCATCTAAACACCCTCTGGCTCTTAAGGTTGCCTCTTGTTTTCTGTTTTGGTCGATCAGTGAGGAAAATGGCCGCTCTGTTTAGTGATTGAACCCTGCGGGCTGTTGTGGTGTCGTTTCTTTACCAGCTTCAGTAGGGCCAACAGTTCTGGTCCAGATAAACCAGAGGCCAAAATCAGATCTCAGAGCAAGACTTTCAGTCTTTGGTTTCTTGTGTAGGTTTTAGTTTTTGGATTTAATCTCTTTAATCTCCGGATACAGATCCCAGCTTCTTGGTGCGTTCAGGTCCAGTTGTTTTCTTTAGACATCAACAGAGTCCTGTTAGTCTTCAGTTTAACTGTGTGGATCGGACGGTGGAGCAGCTTGTAGCTCATGTAGACCTTAAAGTTGTGTTTTCTATAACCGAGCTGTCTAAAGCAGGCCAGACAACACCTGTCAGTCAAACTGAGCTCAAACTGCAGATCTAAGAAGGATTTTTGACACTTCCTGCAGAGATGATCAAATTTTCAATGCTAAAAGAGTAAATTTGAGCCTTAAACTTGTTTACGACACGTCTATGGGTGTCCTGTGGAGCTGATTGGTCCACCACTGTCACAGTAGAACCAGGAGCAGTTTTTTCCCCGCGTCCTTCGTCTCTGACTCCAGTGATGAATGTCATGCGCTCAGTGAAGCGTCGCCTGCTTTTAGTCATTAGTTCTTCCTCTTCCTCCTGGTTCCCAGTTGGGCTCCATCACAGCGAGACACTGGTCACGCCGGCCCGTAATGGTCCTGACGCCTGCAGGTTTGTCATTAACTCGCTGATGTACCAACGCTCTCAGCTGAACGCTTATTAAACTCTACAGACACTTATTGTTTCTCCTGATTAAATCCTCCTCCGCACAGTAATATGAGCTCCCATCGGAGCAGTTTGTGTTTGTAGGACAGATACAGGAAAAGCATAGTTTAGCTTTTGTTTCCTGATATTTCATGTTTCATCTAATCAGCTTTACGCTACCTATTAATATCCATGTTTCCAGGATCCCAGTCCATGAGGTGTTCCAGTTATTTTGGCCCATTATTCCTGCAAACACATCTTAATGTGTCCACAAGTACAGAGTCGTCTCAACCAGTCTCTGTCAGCGACAGTACCCTCCTCTTCCTCAGCGCTGCCTTTGGAATGTGGTTTTCCATCGATCTGGTGAAAAATCGGAGCAGCTTCTATTTATCAAACACTTTAGCAATCTTGGTCTGAATGCGTCAGATGCAAACTTGCATTTTTATGCTGATGACGCGGTCATTTACAGCTGCGTTGCAACTCTTGTCCGTGCCATTGATTCCCTGCAGAAAGCCTTCGTTGCTGTCCAGCATTCAGTACTTTGGCCTAAACTTGTTCTCAATGCAGATAAAACAAAGCTGATGTTGTTTTCCAATACAAGGAGGCGGGCCCAAACGAGACCTTCACTGACCACTCCTGAGGGTGATAAAACAGATGGTTCACATAAGAATCAGGGTATCTTCATTGATGATTCGCTCATGTAGAGAATCTTGTGAAGAAACTGAAGTTAAAACTAGCTTTTCATTTTCAAAAAAAAGTTGCCTTTTTTTAAAGGGAACATATGTCTCTTTTTAAACCAGTTATAATAGGTCTATGGTCTGTACAAAACATGTTAATAAAGTTCTTTGCACATAATCACTCTCACATAAAGCGATCTCATCAGCTCAATTCTTGACAATTTCAGTCCCTTTCAAAATGAGCTGTTTAGAGGGCTATGTCACTTTTATTAGACCATTAGTAGACCACGCCCACCCACCTTGTTACGAGGCTGCAGGTTTGGCACAGATGAGAATGGCACGAAATTGTTGGGCGGGGTTTTGAGAGGTGGGGGGCGGGCATATGTATTCCCTTTTATTGTGACGTCACAATAAGGCACGTTTCCAAACGGACTTAAAGAAGCACAAGATTTCTGACTGCAAAATTTAGCAAAAAAATTAACGGATGGTTTTTATTCATGTTTGAAGTGTTTATAGAGGCAGCAGAGACCTAAATGGCAACAGAACAGGAAGGAAAAAGTGAAATTTAGGTAATATGTCCCAATTAATAGAAATAAGAGGCTTTTTGCATTAACATTTTTACCTGTGCTGGATTATGGAGATGTTTTATACACGAATGCTTCTGCTCAATGTCTTTGATTGGTTGATACTGTGTATCATGCTGCGTTTAGGATCATTACTAACTGTAAACTTCTGACTCACCACTGTGAGTTACAGTGGGGCAGAAAAGTATTTAGCAGCCACTAAAGTTGTCCCACTTAAAAAGATGAGAGGTCTGTAATTTTCATAATAGCTACACCTCCACTGTGAGAGACAGAATGTAAAACAAAAATCCAGAAAATCACATTTTGTAATTTTTAAAGGACTTATTTGTGTAATGGTGAAGAAAATAAGTATTTGGTCTATAACTAAAGTTCGCCTCAAGCCTTTGTAATGTAAATCAGAGGTCAAAGGTTTCCTGTAGGTCTTCACCAGGTTTGCACACACTGTAGCTGGTATTTTGGCCCATTCCTCCATGCAGATCTTCTCTAGAGCTGGGATGTTTTTGGGGCTGTCGCTAGGCAACACGGACTTTCATCTCCCTCCACAGATTCTCCGTAGGATTGAAGTCTGGAGACTGGCCAGGCCGCTCCAGGACCTAGAAAAGCTTTTTACGTAGCCACTGCTTTGTTGCCCGGGCGATGTGTTTGGGATCATTCCTGGTTAAGTAAAGGTTAAATAAAAACATGCATGGCTGTCCTGGAGGAGATATGGTCCTTAAGATGTTGCTCTAAAATCTCTGCTGGACCTGGAAAGCATCACAGAAGAGGAGAGATGATTTAAGCCCATACTATGATCCAACCTCCTACCATCACAGAGCCTGGCTGCAGGGATTGGTGGCTGACGACAAACATCTGAAGAAGTGATCCATCTAATCCAGGTTCCCACTGCCGGATGGTCCATCCCAGAAGGGCCCAGAGAAGCAGAGTCCTCCTGTCAGGTTCACGTCAGGCTTCTTCTTCTCTCCACTATAAAGGTTATGAAAGTAGCTCTGGATCGTGGACAAAGGTTCTCCAGAGTGATCCCAGCTCCATGTGGCTCCACCAGCTCCAGATTGCTGGAATGGTTTCATCATGTTCTGCTCTCCTCCTTCCTCTGAGGAACTCAGGGAATCATCTCAGTGATTTTTCTCACACTTTCTGTGTTGTTGGCCTCCAGAGGCATTTTTCCCCGGCCAACAGTGAACTCATCTCTCTGTGGAGGCTGTAATCTTTGTTAATGTGGGTAAATCAGTGGGAGCTTCTGTAATGGAGCTTGACTTTCAGCAGTCAGACTGTTCCTGCTGCTACAGCAAACACTAATCACACCTCGGCTCTTCGAGAAACAAACATCTCTGCTGTTTGTTTTACTGCAGCAGTTTGAGCTGTTTTTAAACGCTTTATCAGCCTCCGCTTCTATCTGCTCACATCATCTCTATAAACCAGGAGTCCATCAATCGGCATCCATCCTGGTGTTTCCCTGTAAACGTCTGGAGCAGATCAGAGAATTTGATGACTAATGTTATTTTGATGCTTTTTCTAAATCTTCACCACAGAGGCCCCTTGTGGACTCCTCCATCTAACCTCCGAGCCTCTCCTACGGTTCTGAGATGTGGAGCAGGACCAAAAGGTCAACAAGCTGCTGAAATGAGCTTCTTCTACATAGCGTGGCTGGTCTCTGCCTCGGTGATGAAGAGAGAAACTCCAACACCTGGGAGGGAGCTGCTCCTCCACATTGAAGGGAGTGTACTGAGGTGGTTCACCTGACCAGGAAGTCTTCCAGACTCCCCCCTTTGGGCTTCCAGGAACATCTTACAGCGAGGAGACCCTAATCAGACCCAGAACTTTCTGAATGTCCCTTCTGAGATGGGAACAACTTGGGCGATGTTGTGCAGGGACGTCTGGATTCATCTCCTCGACCCGATCCTCCATCCTCCAGTCTTGGATCACGGGAAGGTGATGGATGGAGCGTCAGATATAATCTGACTGCTGTAGCCACCAAGCTTCATCAGCTGGCAACGACTCCTGATTCAGCGGAACCGTTCCCAAGGTTCTCCTCGGGTTGGGTTGGAAAGGACTTGGAGCTAAAAACTTTGGTCTTCCCATCAGAGCTGCTAGTGCTTCTAGTCGCTCTTGTTTCCTGTCTGTCTTCATTTCAGCCCCCATGTTCCGGATCTGCTCCTTCCTGGCTCTGGTTCAGAAGGACAGCTGCTGGTATGTGTGAAGCAGAGGTGGTACTAGACATTTTTGTTGTCCGGGATAAAAAAACAACAACATAATCTATAAATCATAATCTATTTTTACCCGTCAGTTTTTAACAATATTAAATCTGAGAACTACATATAAAAATGAAATTAAAGGACTGCACCTAAAACACGAAGAGTTTTTACCTGCTGTCTCACATCTTCCTCCTGCTCCACATGGAACTGAAATGATCGTCTTCTTGTGCGTAATCAGATAGTGGGATCGCTGCAGAGGTTTTTGTCATGAGGTTTAGGATTTGTGTCTCGGACAGATAACTTCTCATGGGGGTTTAGATGTTCTGGAGGCTGAATCTGTGCTCCGCTGCCACACTGGAGACTGGAATTAAAGCACCACTTCCGCCAAAGTTTTAAAATCAGAGAACATTTCTCCAAATGTAGTGATTAGAAGTCAGAAAACGAGTTGTTTTCTGACCCACAAGCCATCACTTCAGCGGGAGGAAATCCCTCAGCATGCATCGGTGGTTGGCACAACACCAGGCTCTTGGTTGCGTAGCGCTCCAAAGCCTCAGTGACTCTCCAACGCGCTGTTAGAGAGATTCGTTTAGTTACGCGTCCAGGTCTGAGATGATGCTCAGACACTCTTATGAGAATCTTTTTTTATGATTGATTTTGTTACCTCTACTCCGTGCATGAAGTTGAAAATGTCTGTGTATTTGCACCAAGTGGTCAGGGGTGTGAATACTAATCTGTCAAGATGAGGGGTGGTCTTCAGATTCTTCCGTCGCCGTTTAAATAAAAAAGGTAAAATACGGAAACTAATTTGTTAATGCGACCCCGGGTGTGAAGCTCCCCATTCTTGATCCAGATCCCTCTTGTGTTGTTTGTTTTAAACTACCAACACGCCCATCACCATCGCTAGTAACCATGGTGAAACTGCTTTTTTTCTACTGACCTCCCGAATCTGTGTGCAGCCATGTCTGGAAGATGACAGCAGCTGACACAGCGAGTTTCACACCTGTCCCGCCCTGTTACTGCGGGAAAGGGAGCCACCGGTTTCTGACAGCTGATTGGTTCAGCCTGCTGGTGACTCAGACAGAATCAGAGCGAGCGTTCAGAGGAACCCTAGACCTTCAGCACAGACTTGTTAAGCAAAACGAAGATATTAGTTTGAATCTCCCCCTGAAAAATGCCAGTGAAGCAGGCAGACTCAACTTCTTCAATCCTCATTGTACCAAGTGTCCTTCTAGATCCACAAACTACCAGTTAACCATGAGATTCAGCTGGTAGAGCTTGGGAAAGAATTATTGTGGAAACAGATCATAAAGATGATTGGACACCTGGTTGACTGAGCAGCGGAAAATGAAAGCTCTAGAGGAGAAGAAAGGATGATATGGGCAAAATGAAGACTACTTCCCTCCCGCAGGAGGCTATATCCATTCCAAAGCCAGCAACTGATTTGACTATTGATAGGCATCAGTAACTGAGAGGGAGACGGCTCACCAGTGATCGCTTTAGATAGGCTGGAAATAGCATTGGATTGGTTCACAACTAGCATTCCTAGGCTAGCCACCCGCTTTATTAGACGTATTTTCTTCTTCTTCCGACTTTATTGAAGTTGGCAAACAACTTGAGGTGCATTACCGCCACCTTCTGGACTGCCATGTGCACTTGAACAGTTTTAATGATGATTTTAATAATGAAGTTTTAATAATTTTAACCTCAATTGCGTGCTACTCTTAAAAAAATGACAAAATGGTGTTGTAAATTATTTCCCCCTATAATTCTGGGAGATTTAAATAATCCTTAACTGAACACTAATTCTGTTGTTATTTGGAATGAATGAACAAATAGAATTTGTATTTCCAACATATCAATAAACAATGGTAATGTTGGAGAATGTGATAAATGCAGTCTGTTCTTTTGTTGAACTTTGTGTGACAAGATTGGGGGTAGTAACTTTAAGTGTGGGGGTAAGAACCTTCTTAAGGAAATGTGATTTTATGCTGTCCAAACAGGATGCTCCTACAAAACTACAAACAAACCTACAAAGTGCCATTGTGTTAGAAACAGTACTGCTGTGTGTTGTATGGTGATAAGATAAGACAGTGGTTGATGGGGGTGTGGTGAAGTCTGTTCATTTGTGTGAATAAATAGAAGCTGTGATTCTCAACATCTTTGAGACTCTGCTGGATCAGAACAACGACTGGTGTGTCAGTTTCTTTTACTGCATGATTCTCCCTCAGCTGAGCAAACACATTTCACATCTTCTCTGTGCGTGCTTTTCTTTCTAGGTAAACCTGTGAGTTAAAATAACCTAACATTTTTGGTGCCGTGACTCGACGCTTGGTCCGTGCAGGGGAAGGTCTTCGCCGGAGGGCTGCACGGGGCCCCACCTGACCTACAAGTTCAGGCTGCTTTCTTGCTTCACTGGCCAGCTGATTAGCTCCGCCGGACACCTACTCTGACGGTCCCTTGCGATCGACTCGGTTTGAATCGCTCGCACAGGGGGGAGTTTGTGAGTACCATTTTGGTTTTGCACCCTACATTTAAAATTATTTCTAACTAAGACAGAGAGGGTACAGTTCTGCTGTTCAGGTTTAAAAGACGTTTTAAACCTCTGACTAAGGGAGTCAGGTATTGAGCCTTCCTGGGATAAAATAGGGACAAAATAGGAATAATATAGGTATGAAACAGTTGATTATATGGGAAGGTTGTAACGGATTAGATCGGTGAAATCTAAAACCACCTCAGAGGGATATAAATAACGCCACTGAAGGCAGTAAAAATACGAAACAGCAGAAGTAAAAAATAAAAGTACCGACCCTAGGTTGGTGTAAGTTAAGTAGGCACACGACATAATCCTTATGTATGCCATTTCCTCCTGAAACCTGACGGTGTTAACGTACGGAGAGAAGGGCATTCAAGGGACGTCCTGTGTGGATCCAGGATTTGTACCGTTCTTAGATTAAAGTAGTCTATTGACTTAAAAACAGGGGTTCACAAAACCGGAATATAAGACTATACAATCACTAACATTTTTCATTCCTCTAGATAAAAGATAAAATAAGATGAAATAGGAGAATAAACTAAGTCTGATTTTAAATTCCCAAAGGAACGTTCCTCATAATACTCCTTATTATTACTCTAATTTTAATAATTACAGTGATAAAATTGACAAAACTTGGTAAAACTTGATCAAGACTGGAAAAGAACTGTAGAACCTGCCCTTTCAACAGGGGATCTTCATTGGAAATAGGCCTAATGATAAATAATGTCTAAATAATAATACTAGTAATGAAAAAGCATGATAATAAATACATAATTATCTTAATGTGTGATAAACCGGTTGTGTGACTGTGTGTGTGTGAATGGAGATTTCTATGGTGAAACCACTGTAGGCTGAACGGAGTCTCATGGTTAGAAGATTGAGTAAATAACACTGTGATAAGATAAATAGATCAGATAAAAGTGAAATAAAAGTTGAATTTACTTCCTTAACATGAGAATGATAAATATTTAAGAATGAAAAATGAAAACAGTAAAATGTAACTTGTTGAAATATGGGGAAAATAGCAAAGAAGATTTTTAAAGGAGATGTAAAAAATTTATGTAAGAGCAAAGACAATACATTTCTTTAAAATAAAGATTATGAATTTGAAGGACGATTGACTGAGTAATTTCGTGTACTTCTTGGTAGTTGCGATATAAAATAAAACTAAAAGATGAAAATTGAAGAATTAGACATTTGGCGTCTCAAACAAACAGGGAAAAAAGGGGGGTTAATGTATGAAACAGATGTGTTTTTTAGCACCCGGGAGGATGATAAAAAAAACGTTTTAAACTTTGTTTTCTCCTAAAGTTCCGCCGAAAGAAAAATAAAATAAGAGAAAACTCACTAACATGTTTTAAAAAATCCTATGAAGAGTAAGGTAAACTTTATTGTGATTTAAATGAATTATCTTAAACAACCGACCACCTTTCCCCTTCCCCTCAGGGAAGGGCTGTTCTGATAATAAACAAGACCCTTCTGTCCCTCAACAATGGGTTGTTAGTTGTTCTCTTAATAAACAAACCAACTGTGATGGGTTGTGACAGAAATTGGTGAAATTGACTTCCTGAGGAAGACTTGTTGAAACCAGATTGATCATGCGTTTGAAAATTGTTAAAGGTTATCAACTGCCAAGGCAGAAGAGAAGGAACACACACACCTCCCCCCGCTAGCTGATAATGAGAGGGATGTTTTAGCTGCGTGCAGCTCAATACAAAAGGTTGGGATTTCTTAAGTGCAGCAGTAACTGTTACTTTATAATAATAATAAGAAAAACCTTAGCTAATATTTTTAATGATATTCATGGGATGTCTGTGAGATCTCTCATATAGTAGAAAAGAAATGGTTTAAAATGACGGATTATGAGTAGAGTGATTTTATTTTGAAATTTAGACGGATGTCTACAGGTCCTGTGGGGAAGTGACAGCTGGGTGGCTACATGAATTTATTCTTTGTAACAAGTGGCAGTTTCAGATGTTTGCTTCTAACATTTTTATGACAGATAAGATATATGTTGGAAAGGAAACAATTTTGTAATGTGCTGGGTTAGAGATTGCAAATGAGAGAAGGAATTTTCGTTATGGGATTACCGTAGTAAGGAATGTAGTAACGCACTCCGAAATTCAATTTTAGTTCCACATATAATCATAATAATAGGCTAATTTGTAGAACCTATATATATATATATATATATATATATATATATATATAAAAGGTAATGAATAAGGATTAAAGATGTTTATTATGGAACTATTGGTTGCTGATTAACTGAATAATAAAATTGGATTAAGTTATTGAAGTCCAATGGGAAAAAATTATGAATTTTGTGGAATTTTGTTTTCCATATTAAAAAATGAGGTTGAGTTCTTAGGAAAATGAAATTAAAATAATGGATTTTGGCTACAGGGAAAACCTGTTGTGATAATTATAAAATCTAGAGATTATTTTCTAATTTGTTAGGAAAACATTTCCTATTTCACTTGAAGTTGGGCATGTTCTCTGTAGGGGATAAATTAATAATCTAAATTGTAGATTTTCATAAAACTCTTGAAATGAGACACCTACCAAAGAATTGTTCTACTTGGAAAGAGAAGAATAAAGTTTTAACTGAAGTTTGTAATCAGATGAAGATGAAATACTCATAACAGTAGATCCAAATTGAACTTTACATGTTTTCTTGGCATTTGGCAAACAATGGGGTAACAAGGGTATGGTGATCTTTAGTGACAAACTACTTGAAACATTAGAGCAATATTGATCCATGGCCCGTGCAATGTGTCAACAGGGGGGATGGTTAGTATAATACAACATACTTTACAACATACAATCTAGAAACTTACTTAAAAAATTTTTTTGTAGATTATGTGTTATTTGTGTAAAACACAATCCTTGGGGAAACATGAGACCAAAACGTGGCCAGTTTCCCCAACCAAACCAGCCTTTCCAAACTATACACATGGACTTTATTGAACTAACACAGAGTGGTTCCTAAAAATACTGCCTAGTAATGGGTTGGAATTATTCCAACAGCTAAAAATGATGCACTAACAGTGGCAAAAGAGTTATGCAAAACAATCATTGCCAATCATGGCATACCAGAGACTATCTACTCAGATAATGGACCACATTTTGTTAATGAAGTTATTCAAAACATGGCAAAACATTTAGGAATAGTGTTAAAAAATCATTGTGCTTATCATCCTCAAAGTACAGGTCTGGTTGAAAGAAATAATGGGACAATAAAAAGCAGGCTAAGAAAAGGCCATGGTTAGAATGCTTAGATTTAGTTAAACTCTGTATGAGAATAACCCCAACAAATCAGGGATTAACTCCTTTTGAGATAATTTATGGTAGACAATATAAATTGCCCATTACTGCACCAGACATACAGAAAGCAGATGAAGAATTAACCCTAGCTGATTACATGAGGAAAATTATTCAGACTAGAGAAGTACAAAGAGCACATAGTTTGCCTGTATCTTCTTCTGTGTTACAGGATCCTGAGAACACCATAAAGCCTGGAGATTGGGTATTCATAAGAGTCATCAAGGAAAAGAATTGGACGAGTTCAAAGTGGGAAGGACCTTTCCAAGTTCTGTTAGCAACTCCCACATCTGTGAAGATTGCTGAGAGACCTTCCTGGATTCACCTTTCACATTGTAAACTGCAGAGACAATTGGATTAATAGACATGTGACAGGAGGAAGTCTGGGCTACAAAGGGCATTGGTTACCACTAGGGCCTTTGGTCTCAAACCCCAGCAGAAAAGCAGTCCTGTCACCTAGTGGTCAAACTCTCTGAAAAGAGGGGCTATTCATCCAGTTGTTTTTCTCTGCCAACACCATGAAGATTATTACATTATCTGGTTTGACATTGCTAAGCTTTGCAGTGTTATGGCTTCTGATGAATTCGAACACCACCCCATCATGAGATAAAATATTTTTAATTAACAGCCACTACGTTTTTAAGAACGTTTGGTATCAAGTAACTAATCTGACTGCTAAATGTTTCACAATTTGGAACAGGAACACCTGATGGCTACATTTGGAAGTGTGGATATACTTTCTACCTTTACCTGCCTAAAGACTGGTGTGGTACCTGCAGTTTGGTTCGACTGCAACCATCATGATACAGAGAATGGTTTTGTATCATCATCAGAGCTGAAGAAGAGTGATTTCTCACCGGTACAGGAGTTCGTTCCTTTTACAGACAACGATGGGCGTAAACTGCTCTACAGTGATGCTAAAGGAATTTTCCACACCATGTTTCCATCTGTTGGAGTTGCAGGTCTGACAAATAGGATGAACGAAGTTTGGTGGTCCCTGGAAAACACCACTGTCATCCTTACGGAAATGTCTGATCTGATGGGAAACGATCCTGGAAAATTGGCTATGAGAACTATGCTAATGCAACACTAAGTTTGTACAGTGATTGGAGAACATTATTGTACTTGCATCCCATCTACACATGACAACTGGACTCTCATCTATGACAAGATGCAAGGACTTGTTGATTTCCTGAAGTCACAAGAATTACAAAATGCTCCCTGGGACTTTATGTTATGGTTGACTACTGGACGTTGGTATCAGGTTCTTTTGAACTTTGCAATGCCTTTTATTGTCATTCTGATTCTATTTTGCTTATTTGTATCCTGTATTTTACCATGGAAGAAACACCTGATGAGAAGTAGGAGTATGTTTGTTAAGTTAACTTTAATGAATTCTACAATGTAAACTACCTTTAAGGTAGCCGTTGTATGAAGGATGTTTTTTGTTGTTCCTTTTACTGGAGTTGTTAAGACTGCATTTCAGGGGGGAAATGTTGGAGAATGTGATAAATGCAGTCTGTTCTTTTGTTGAACTTTGTGTGACAAGATTGGGGGTAGTAACTTTAAGTGTGGGGGTAAGAACCTTCTTAAGGAAATGTGATTTTATGCTGTCCAAACAGGATGCTCCTACAAAACTACAAACAAACCTACAAAGTGCCATTGTGTTAGAAACAGTACTGCTGTGTGTTGTATGGTGATAAGATAAGACAGTGGTTGATGGGGGTGTGGTGAAGTCTGTTCATTTGTGTGAATAAATAGAAGCTGTGATTCTCAACATCTTTGAGACTCTGCTGGATCAGAACAACGACTGGTGTGTCAGTTTCTTTTACTGCATGATTCTCCCTCAGCTGAGAAAACACATTTCACATCTTCTCTGTGCGTGCTTTTCTTTCTAGGTAAACCTGTGAGTTAAAATAACCTAACAGGTAAAACAATGGAAACAATCATTTTCAGATTCAGTATTTTTGTTCTAGTTACTGATGGATCTCAGTTTATTCATATCTTGCACATTTTGTCTGAAAAACCCCACCTGAACCAAGGTATTGGCGAATATTTGAGACTCCTTCCAAAGACGCTCATAACTACCTATTTCAATATGTTAATATGCAATAATAACATCTATGGTCAGCCAATCGACACCAAAAAGAATTATGACACTCCTTGATTGGGAGTTTTGCTAACGCCAGCCAGCCTATACCATTTCTAGTAGCATCACTTTTTGGTATTTCAGCTTCCATAGCTGCATTTTCTTTCAAATATATTCTATTTAAAAATGTCTTTCATATATGAGATATGGTCTCTGAAAATAAGAAATCAGCAAAAATTAGGTTACATTCCATAGAAAAACAGGCGAATACTAAACCGAGAATAGGTGTGGTCCATTGCATCTGTTAAACTGTACAAATATCTCAATGTTTTTACCTGGTAATCCCATTTTAAGCACCAATACATGTCAACCACTCAAAGATGATTTTCCAAAAGACTTGTGAAAAATTCACAAAAATGCATTCATATTTTTTTAAGTCAAAACAATCTTTTTGTCACAATGCTGCTTAAAGTAAGGCCCAGGCAGACCTGGAGGCAAAAGGTGATTGTAAGTAGTTTAATGGAGAAATAAAAATCTAAATAATAAGCAAGCACTATGGAAACAGGACTATTCACAGTTAGGCAGGGGACAGAAAGAAAACAATAAGGGAGTGAGAAAACAGAGGTGAGGGAAGGTAATAAAAGAATGTGGAGCTGATATACAGAGGGAGACCTGAGGAGCTAATCAGAGGTGAGTAGAAACAGCTGGAGAAGAGAGGAGGCAGAGAAATCAGGAGATGGAAAGCAGCTGGGAAGGGGAGTCAAATGTTAGGCAAAGAGAGGAGAGAAAATAAAGGTGAGAGCTGAGAAAAGGAGAACGTGGAACTAAAGGGAACTTTGAACTAATTCAAATAGTAAAACAAAGAAATAATTAATCCAAGGAGCCTCAATCTAACACAGAGGAATAAACTAAAACCTGATCTAAGTAAATAACAGATAAATCAAAGCTGGAAAGATAGATGAGACTAAAAATCTAAACACCTACAGATGACACTTTGATCTGTTTCCTCCAACCTAAAACTGACCTCTGACCTCTCTTAAAGCTGAGAGGGCTGAACAACTTGACCTGAAACACTTTGGGATGGTGAGAATAAAAATTCTTCCAAAGAAATGTCTTAAAACATTTAAACAGGTGAGATCTCCTCTTCCTAAGGTCCAGCGTATGCATCATCTCAAGATAGGAATATAAGAGTTCTGGAAAATAGACTGGAAATGACTCAGATGTTCATCTTCCTCTGTGATGAAGAGATTTTTGGAGCTCAGACTTTTTTGGGGGATTATGATTCTGAAGCATCAGATCTCCACCTTCTGAAACGTTATCTCCACCAGAGTCCAAGGTCAGCTCACAGCTCCGTCTCTGCTCAGGGATGCAGATGAAACAGTTTATCTCTGGTTGCCACTTCGTCCCTGACGATAATAAACACGTTAATATGTGTGATACGCTCCCTTAATGGGTTCAAAGTTCAAGTCTGAGTGTTGTCGACGGGAGGTTCTGCGTCAAGCCGAGGCCCCGTGGAGGAGCCGGCCAATAAAAACGCTTCGCTGAGGGCCGGCCAATCAGACGCCCGGCTGGAGGTGAATGTGGCCGTCAGTCCGGACTAATCAATGAGCAGAGGCTCAGCGGGCGAGTGTCCGTCAAACGTAGACACGCTCACCTCGAACCGAGTCACCTCGTCCTCCATGATTAGCCCGTTAGCTCACACGCCATGTGAGCCCAGCGGGATTCTGGGTAAGGCTGCTTATGCAAGCGGACGGGGAAAACATGTCCTCATGACAAGCTGACGGGAAGTGAAAGAGTTGTAGAGAGAGAGGAGGAGACATGATGAGATGAACGAGAGGAAACCTGGAAACACGAGGAGGGAAAACAAAAATAAAGGGACAGAAAAAAAGAGAAAAGCAATAAGAGAAGAACAGAACAAAAAGGAGTTTAAAGAGGTAAAAACAGGAAGAAATGTGGGAAAACAGATCGCATCATCGTCTCTTTGGTACATTTCTCACATCAAAGAGTCTCACTTGTTGAAAATAGACGGTTCATTCCTCAGATTCACTATTAATGTTAATGAAAGTGTCAGAATGAAAAGTCCTGACATCGTGTTCATGAACCAGATAGCTTGATGGCGACATCATGTTCTCATTATGGCCGTTTCACTCTGGTAGTGTTTTCCAGTGCTGTAAGGTCAGATCTTCGGGACGCTACCTGAAAATGCTCCAGACAGCGTTAGACGCAACCAGCACGCCCATTTTAGATCCACAGCTACAGTCGGGGAAGTAAAGATGAACCAGACACTGAAATGCTAAATATTTTTACTGCACATTATATTTCCAGTCCTGATTTGATCACAGCTTTGTGGCAAAAACGAAGAACAAACAGAAACACACTTTAGGTAAAGCTGAGCACAACTAGAAACTAGTGGAAGCTGAGGTTCACCTGAGAGACATTTTTTCTATTTGGGAAACACTTTCTGGAAAGACTGATAAAGAAAAGCGTAAAACTGACAGATTTTGAAAACTAGTTCAAAATTTTGTTGGTTATGAATCAAGCAATGAAATGAAAACTATTGGTTTTATCATCAAATCAATCTTTATTAAATAAAGAGCTTTAAATGCCAATCGCAGCACAAAGCGCTATACAAGACTAAAACAATACACAAAGTCATCACACAAAATCAAAACCTAGTAAATTCTAAACACACACAGTCATAACATAACCCTTCCCTCAAGTAATATAAACCTGGTCTCCACCCCTTGTTTCTTGTCTCTACATTTTAAACAAAGATAATGAAGAGAATGACACTGCACCCTGACATGACCTAAGCGAATACAACTGTTAGAAAACAGTAGAGAATAGTATGAAAGCAGCTGATGCATGTCCATAAAGATTTATCATTTATTGGAAGCAGTGAGAAACTGCAACTATGATGTGGACAGATGAATATGGAGACGGAGCTCAGGAGACAGTCTGCCCTTGGAAAAAGCAATTATAGGAAAAAAAGTAGAGGAGAAACAAATATCTGGGAATGTGACGGAGGCATGGCAAAGATTAAATATCATGATGGGCCGTGCCACTAAACCAGCAGCAAGGTGTTCAGTTCTTCACAAAACAAAGCATCAGAAAGCTTTACCAGTCAGACCAACAGTCTTCATCCAACAAGTGAAAGCCGTACAAATGGTCTGGTCTCCACAGGCTCAGGGGAAGGACTGCACAGCTGGATGAAGTCTTCACCTGACGGTTTCAGCGCCGTCTGGACTCTGGTTGTGTTCCCAGCCTGTGGAAGGAGTCCTCAATAAAACAAAAATGCAGACAGTTGTGTGTGATTTAATGTCTCACATGCTGCCTGGAAAGCTGGATCCTCTCTAGTTTGCCTATGGGGCAAAAGGAGGTGTAGATGATACGAGTCTGACTTTTTAAAAACGTCTTTTAAACACTGTTACAACAAACATGGACTCTGCACGACCAATTTTTTTCTCAAAACTATGCTGCATTGCTACCTGAACATAGAGATCCAGCCAACTTTGACTCTATGGACAAGAGACTTTTTAAAAGATGAATCACAGCAGGTGTTTTTAAAAGGGTCTTAAGATCAGTAAACTGGTTTTAAACCCAGGGCTCCCCAAGGTTGTGTTTTATCCCTGATTATGTTCTCTGTCTACACTGATAACATCACTTGTAACAAGAGGGAATGAGTCTTTTAAAATATGCTGATGATATGGCCCTGGTGGCCCACATGGACACTATGGTCGCTCTTACCCAGTACCAACTAGCGGTCGATGACCTGGTCATAACTTTTAGTCAACTAAATAGGAGATGTGCTGTGTGGGAAGAGACAGAGCAGCAACTACATCTCAGCTTTTTAAACCCTTGTCTATTCAGGGAGAGCAGGTTGAACAGGTGGAGTGGTTTAAATATTCTTTGGACACAGATGTACACTCGTCTTTCCTTCCAAATGCACTCAGTTTACAATAAATCACTCCAGCGCCTCCATCTTCTCAGGAAAATGTCTGTAATAGTTCTTAAGTTTTGTGTTTAAACTTAGTTCTTTTCCTTATTCGGTTTAATTATAATTTTTATGTATTCTTTGGTTTTTCTTTTATGGCACTTCCTTGATTTCATTTTCCCTTCATGCTCTTAGATGCTTTCACCTTTTGTTGGTGTCCTCCTTCTTATTTATGTTTCCTTAGTTTATTTCTCTTTAGATAGTTTCCTAATTTATTTCTTCCTTCTGTTCTCCAGTGTTTCCTTAAGTTTCCCTTTAGATTCCTCCTTAGACATGTTATCTTTAGTTTCTAGTATCTTAAGAGTTTTCTGTTTCCTGTGCCATTCTTCCCTTTCCTGTTGTCTTCCTGACACTCTGCTCCTTACCCAGTTCAACTAATTGTCCTCACCTGCATCTGCTTTCACTAATTAGTCCTTGGTCTTCTCTGTCACTTCCTCTCTCCCTCCTCAGTATATATTCAGCTCTCATTCAGTCACTACTCACTGGTCCGTCGTCAATCTTCCATGTCTGTTTTCTGTGTTCCCTGGTCTCCATGTTTCCCTGAGCTTTTTGTAAATGTATTGTTCCTTTGTTTGATTCAATTCTTATTTCCTCATTTTTGCTGCATTTTGGTCCTCACTCCTTAAAACATGACACTGTCACGGATTACAGATCAAGCGGGCAAAATAATTGCTTCAACAAACTCCACTGGTCCATCTGTATGAGCGCTCTGTGATCAGGAGATCCACAGTAACCACAGAGGATCCTTCTCATCCCCTTAATCATTATTTCAGTCTTCTCTCATCTGGCAGAAGATACAAGGTCCCACTGGCCAAAAGAAGCAAACTATTAAAAAAAATCATTCATTCCAACTGCAATCACAGCACTAAATAGTAAAGGAATTTCAATAACCATATGATGATTTTATTAATGGTGTTTTTTAAGTATGTGTGCTTTTAGTTCAGGTATATGTGGTCTGAAGTCTCTTACTGTGTTGTATGTGTGTGTGAGCTCTGTTGAAGGGGAACACATTTCTATATAGTGTCAGGGTTATAGAAACATTAACTCTGACTCCTTTTATGGTGTCAGACAAACAAAGTTTTCTATTTCTATGTCTACAATTTTATATAGGTAAAAATAAAAGTTGTGAGAAGTTTAATTTTGATCAGAGAAATGAACCAAACAAATTGAGAAAACACTGTAAATGGAGGAAAGAAAAACATAATAAACAAAGAATAAGGGAAATAAGTGTGATCTCAATTGACCATGTGAGCTTTAAAATGAGTCTGAAGGATACGTTTCTGACCTGCTTGTTGATCGATCTTTGCTACAAGTAAGAGAAAAAGTCAGCTTGATTCTCCATCTTCAAGATTAAATACAGTTCAACATTAGAAGAAAGTTCAGGATGGATGGATGGATGTTTTCAGAGTTAACTGTGCACCAAGTGGATGTTTTCCTGTATTGAGGACATCTTGTGTCACAAACAGCGCTGGTCTTTGGGAATCCTTTGCCTCTTTCTCTGGCAGTGGTTCACATTTAGATGCAGAGCTGTGGCTGGATCTCCCCCTAAAAGATGATTCCTGATATGAGCTGCTGTGGTGCAGAGAGCGCTGCTTGCCTGGCAGCTTAGAATCAACCTGCTGTGATCTGCATGTTCAGAAAGGATAACGGAGCTGCCAGAGAGAGTCCTGATGGTTTGGCTCGAGGGCAGCAGGGGAAATAAATGAGCTTTCTTTGATTTTATGAGTTTTTTATTATTTCTAGTAATTTTCTTTATTACGTTGGCAGAAGGATTAATTTACTGTTTCACTGAGTTTGATTTGTTCTGATTTGATTTCATCTGTTGGTTGGATATCCCCCTCTTCCCCCCAGGTCCAGGTCCAGGTCACTCCAACACTATCACATCCTCCTAACGTGCTGCTCCTATAATGAAGGAGACAAAAGCAGCCGATGTGGAGCTGAAGGCACCTGTCAGTTCGTCACCGTGGAAACAAAGGGAGGTTGTAACTGAGGAACCACCTGACAGACGGAGATAACACACACACTGCTCTAACTGATAGCAGTTTCATCACGATTCAATTATTTCCAATTTTGTCCACTTTCAGCTGCAGCAGCCGTCGGGTCGCTTCCTGTTGATGTATCAGAACTAATTTCTTCCCGTTAGGTTCGATTCGGTTCTATCTGCTGGGAAACCATGAATCATGAATCTTCTCACACAAAACCACCGCCTGACGTCCACTGCAGAGACCGTCTGCGTCCAGCAAGACGCTATGGCCGACTCAACACACAGAAACCCTGATAAGACCGGGTCAAGAGTCAGAACAGGGTTCTCTCTAGAACCAGTTATCTGGGTCTGTTTGTTCAGTTTATCCCAACCCAGCTCAGCCTACCTTCTCCTTCAGGTGACCTCCTCCACAGTCCTGATGGAGGACCTTCGGTCGTTGTCTTCCACTTACTAAAAACAGACCAGAACAAATTTTTAGATCAGGGTTTATTGGAGCTGGATATCATGACTCAGCATTTAGAAGGACGTTTGCTCTGTTTAAACCTCAGACATCAGAAGCTATGAGTCTGGTGAGAGATTTTAAGAGGTTCTAGAAGGATCTGAAATCAGCCGATCTACTGCCAACATGATCCAGGTCAGGCCAAATAAGTAAGTTTAACCTGAAAGCAGACCACAAACAAAAACAATTAAATGTCATCACAGGACCTGCAGCAGGTTGGAGCTACTATTGATGTAAAAGTTCAAGCCTGTGCAATAAGAAAGAAAATCGATGTCTGTCATAAACAAAACGCAGTATTCCAGGAACAGAACCTAACACCAGTTGTGAAGCATGGAGATGGAGGTGTCATGGTTTGGGGATGTAGGACCTGGCCAGCTCACCATTATAGAATCAATGATCAATTCTACTGTGTATCACAAGGTGTTTTTGGAGCTGTAGCAGAACTGGACCCTGCAACATGACGATGACCCAAACCAGAAAATCCACCAGGGACCAGCTGGGAGTGAAGAAATGGTCACGGCAAGAAACCCTTCAAACATCACACGGCTGAACGTGAGGAGTGGAGCAAGTGCTCCTCAAAAATGGTGGAAGCTACAAGAAGCATCTCTATGTAGTTCTTTCAACCAAAGGGGGTAACACTGTCCATTAGGGGAAGAGTGTACCTGTCATGGTCTTTGGATTTTTGTGCAGCAAGTTTAAGTTTTTCCTTCCACTTGGTTTTCTTCCCTTTTTTACCCCAAGGTGCCCTCTTGTGTTGCTCCTCCTGTTTGTGTCTTAAGTTAGTAGTTTTCCTTCAGTGTAATTATATTTTTGTATTCTGGCACTCCCTGGGTTCTGTAGATGTTTTTTCACCTTTGTCTATGTCCACCTTCCCATTTGTGTTTCCTTTATCTCTTTATTTATTTCTTCCTTCTGTTCTCCACTGTTTCCTGTAGATTTCTCCTTAGACTTATTATCCTTTCTAGTTTCTTTACAGTCTTCTGTCTCCTAGCCATTCTACCTTCCATCCCAGCTGCTAATCACTTCCACCTGCTCACTCCCCGTCAGCTGCAACCGCTTCCCTTAATTAGTCCTGCTCCTTCTCTGCTCCACTCTTCACTCTCCTCCTCAGTATAAATTCGGTTCTCATTCAGTTACAACTCGCTGGTTTGTCGTCATCCTTTCCTGTTCGGTCCCTCGCTTCCCTGCCGTCATTCTTCCCTCTCTGGTTCCTGCCTTCCCTGTTGCCCGTTTGCTGCCTTTTGATCCTCCTGAGTTTTGTAAGTTCCCCTTCCTTGTGTTTTTGTTATTAAATCATCTTTTTGGATTTTGCTGCATTTGGGTCCTCCCTTAACCTTAAAACATGACAGTACCTTTACCTAAGTTAGAAAAACATTGTTTTTTTTAAATCTGTTTTTAGGTTACTCTTCAGGGGTTTTAATGTTACTTATTTACATTTAGATGCTACTTTTCAGAAACTTAGAGGATTCTTTCATGTACCAAACCGGGTTCTGAGTCGGTCCTGTAAGTTGGTACAGTTGGAAACTTAGAGCATACCTTACCAACTTGTTAACTTTCTGCTTTCCACTTCTGATTACTTTCCAGAACTTATTGAATACTTTTTGAAATCCAGAGGTTTTTTTCTGCAATTTACAGGTTACCTTGTGAAACCTACAAACTACTTTCCAAATCAATCTGTGCTAATGCTAACAGAAGGGCCTCCTAGTAGGGGCTGTAATTCTACAACAAGGCAAACGATCCTTTGATACAGTATTAAGGTACTTAGAGTGGGACTACAAAGGGCCCAAACGTCGCGGGGAATTTCATGCCAGGGGCACTTTAAGTTACTCATAACTTACAGGTTACTTTCTGAGTCTTAGTGGTGATTAAAAAACTTTTCCATTCTTCAATTCTGTTCAAAGTTCTGGGAAAGTATGGGTTAGTTAGTGTTTTGCCACCAATTATATGATTCCATTTAACAAAGAAAAAGGAAGATAATGATTAAAATGAGTTTCTAAAGATTTTACCCCCGAAGTTTTGGGTATTCTATGAAGTCAGTGATAGTTTTAGATCCCAAACTCAGCAGTCATGGTCTGACATGAACAGTTTGTTTGGTTCTGACACCAGTAGGAATTATTCCCTGCATGCTGATTTGAGGTATTTGAATGAAATCGGACCTTTTTAAATGAGATGAAAAGCTTTGGACAGAAAAACACCTGATTTCATGCCAGAAAACAAACATTATTTTGAGCACAATCACGTCCACCAGCAGAGTGACAGATTCACAACAGCCGAAGGACAGAGGAGTGGGTTTAGACTGATGTCAGAGCAAGCTGAAATCATGCGGAGGAGGAACTCTTTAAGTCAAATTATTATAGATAAACAACAATAATTTTTTAATTCGGGAGAGAGTGAGAAGCTTTGAGTCTCAGTTTGTCAAACATTTCTGGTTATGGAAAATATTCAAGTTTCTCTTGGCTGAACCGAACTCCCAAAAAATTACTGTCAGGTAGATCCCTTAGAATTCCGCAAATTTTCACTTCAAAAATGCATGACCAAATGAAGGTTAAAGCTGTTCTTGAACCATCTGGGGTGGAAGCATGGTTTGGGGTCTCTTTGGAAAGAAAAACACTCTGAAGGTTCTCCCACAACAGTCGGAAACTATGTAGGTGCTATTGTCTGTTGTGGGAAGAAAGTATCTTATTCCTTCCATAAGGATGAGGCTAAAGTCTGGATCGGCATTTCTCATATATTATATTTTTTTATTTTGTACATGAGCCCGTCTGGGCCAACGCTCGAACTCTCTCGCACCCCAGATCATGTCTGCCCTCTGTTAGCAGCTTCTGCCCTCAGTCTCCCAATGTAATATCTTCATTGTACCAAAACACTCCTCACAGCGGTTAGATCAGACTGGGTGAAAGGCCTCTTCACTGACTCTAATGATCTCTTATTATGCCATATTCCCTACATGCCTTTACTAACATGTAATTAATCAAGTAATTACATATTAATTGATGCAATCTGGTGGGATTCCTTAAATAGAAAACTGGCTAAAACTTAATACTGTTTGGAATGTTTGTATTGAAATGACTTTCTTGTAAAGTGACTTGAGACGACATCTGTTGTGAATCGGCGCTATATAAAGAAACTCAATTGAATTGACATAACCTTGAAATATTGCACTAACATGTCACAAAGTAATATGATCTTAAATACACTCAACAAAAAATTATGACTGCCTATTAATTTTCTAAAATGCAGGCTTTAAAAGTGGCCTTAGCATGCAGTGTTTTTTTGCTTTTCCGAGTGGTTTAACAAAAGGGCTTACTGTGTCTACAGTTATGATTTTATACTTGATTTGCACACATCATTGGAGTCTTAAGAATTCTAGCTTTCCAATCATGTATTATTTGTATATGTACATGGACAAGGTGTTGCAAAAAAATGCAGATTTGACTCTGAATTATGCAACGTGCCGCATAGAGGACGTATAAATGCTGAGGGGTTAATTAGGATTTCTAAACTTTCTCCTGGAGTGGTTGATATTTTCTAAAGATTTTGTGGAGCGGCACGGTGGAGCAGTCATTAGCACCGTTATCTTAAGGCAATAAGATACTATAGTTAAACCCTAACTGAGGCCTTTATGAGCAAAGTTTGCATATTCTCTGCATGTATGCATGATCCTCTCTTGGTACTCCACTTCCACAGGGAGCATGTTAGATTACCAAGTCTCTCTAAAGTTGAGTGCTGAGTGGCCCGGTGACTGTCCAGTTATCTATCCTGGGTCACTGGGCCCTCCCCACCTCGGCCCATGCTCTACCTTATTACCAGCAGAGCGATCCTGTTTGCTGTTGTAATGAGCATCATTCAGCCGTGCTGTTCCACCCCGATCATAAGACACAGCAGCAACACCTTAGAAACAAACAGGCAGAAACAGATGCTGGATGCTTTCAGAGCTGCTGCAGCTGTTGATGCTTTTAGACCGTTGCAGTCTTAGTCCACCACCCCCGTCCCTGTTACCTCGATCCTATTTAGAGCACTAAGTGTTTGCAGATCTTCAGGCGTTTGAACTGAGCCCAGACTCTCTCTGTTTGCTCTCTCTCCTTCCGTTCTCCATTAAAGGTTAATTAGACTTAACCCTCCTTCTGTTCAAACAGGACAGCCTGCTGCTGTTTTCACACAAACACTCCCAGTGTTCCAGCAACATTTCTGCTTTAATACCTGATCTAGTTTTTCAGATCAACAATAATCAATAACCAGTTATTGACTGAAGGAGGCGGAGCAACCAGACTGATTGAGTTCTTTCTTTATTGGACAATTACAATAATTACTCAGGTAAGACTGCTGATTGGTCGTTCAGTCGCCCTGCAGGTGATTGGTTGTTTGGTGCCAGGGAGGTGTCGCCTCAGCTGGGAAGACGAAAAGCAGAAACTGGTCAAAACAATTGGCTGAGGTGACAGGATGTTAGCATGAATGTAACAGGAAGCCAGCTACCTGTTTCCTCCTTTAACAGGAAGTTAGGCCTTTCCAGTAGAAGTTTTTGCAGCCGGCTTTGCGTTCCCGGGCGGTGGTGTCGACTGACCGTTCCAGGTTTAGCCTCGAGCCCGTTGCTCTGGAAACCCCAGCCGGCTCGTCCTGCTGGGCCTCGACCTCCGGCCTCGACATCTGAGCCAGCAGGTCCTCCACGGCCCGTTTGGACCAATCCTGAAGAACAGAGACACAGAACCAAGACAACATAGAAGAGATCAGAACCAGTCAGTTGAACTGGAACACTGTTTGAATGGATCAAAACATGGGTGAACCCTCTAGATAAAACCTGAAAAATCTTAGGAACACCTGATGTTGCTCCGGATTTGACTTTTTTTTTCTTCATCACAGCTTCCCCCCACTCTGGGATCTTTAGCATCTCAGTCACTTAAAACTAGATCAACAGTGGGCATAAAGGGCAGAGAAAGTCCAACCAACTGGACAAAAACGTTACATTTAAAATACTGACACCAAGGACAAAATCTGAATCCTTTTTCTGCACATGAAGATCATGTGTTAAAAAATGAAATGCTTAAAGCTTCAAAAAATGTAGGTTTGGATCAAATTAAACGCTGCAACTTTAACATATAACCTTCCAGAGATGATAAGAGTATTAGTCATTGTTGGTTTGAAGAAGCTGATCCTCAAAATGGTAAAAAAATAAATGTCTTAATTTCCTTTAACAATCTGGAGCCCCTCAGGATTCAGCTCTTGGTTCTCTATAGTTTCCAAATCATGAAAACAAGGCGACAAAGTTTAAAGCAACACCAAAGAGTTTTTAAAACTTTAAGATATTGCCTTGAAGCTGATTTTAGTGGTTCTTGAGCCAGAAACTTGAGCAGCATTGGACAGCACTCAGCAGCCCTCCGTTGGCTAGAAACTGCATTTAACAACTTTGGTGGTTCTGGTAGCCACTGGGAGGTCTCTTTCTGCTTTATGGCTACAGCTGATAGGTGGAGCAACGGTCATCTTTACAGTTTCAACCCATCTAAAAAGTAGCAAGCAAAGTCCTACATTTTTTCTTTGTTTCTGACCTGCCAATGATCATATATTCATAAAAACATGCAAAACACACCACCTTGTCTGACGACATCGTTATCGGTAAAGCCGGTGTGAGCAACAGCTGGCTGCGGCAGGGTTGTTCACAGCAGCTGTAATTACGATTTTAACCAGTAGGGAGGAGAAGCGGGTAATGTATAAAGTGTTGCTTTCAATCTTAGTTTGAACACATAAAAATTTAGCATTCTAACTAGACTAAAAGACAGGAAGCTCAATTCAAACACAACCAACCAATCGGGGACTCCACAGGTCTCATTACTGTTATCTGGTTGGTTTAATCTGATTGGTGGGAAGGTGCGGGTGAGGGGGGGAAGGTGCTCCAGACTCTGCTAGGCATAAAGCAGCTGAAACCGGTAGATACCAGACACTTTTCCCCAGATTACAAACGGACTCTACTGAAATGGAATCTTCTTAGTTTCAGTCCTCTTTAAGCCAGAATTACATTGCAACCTCTGGTCTACCTCTCCTCCATGTTCTTTTAAAAACTGAGCCGTTTGTCATCCTGTGGATACGGAAGTTAAAGGGGATGTCAGAGGGTGGTTTAACCTGTGAAAGGAGTCCGGCACTGCGTGCTCGCTGCAACAGCCGGTGGTGACGCAGCTCCAGGTCCAGGTCCTGGTTCTGGTACGGGTCCTGGTCTCTGTCTGCCTGAGAGGAAACCCCCAGACTGAACATGGCCAGAGCGGCAAGGACCAGGATGATGGAACAACGTGCGTGATGCATACCTGCCAAAATATCAGGGGAAGAAGATGAGAGAAGAAGTTATGAGACAAAGTGAAGGAGGATAATAAGGAGAAGCTCCTACTGGGTTCTGGTCTGGTGTCTCCTGCTGGTCCTGGTGCTGGCTCTGGTTCTGAGCTGCTGGTCCTGCGGCTGCTGCTCTTATGAGGCCTGGCTCCCCCCTCCTGCAGGTCACATGACTTTACGGTTGATTGACAGCTGGTAGGCTGCAGGGAGATGAAGGAACTCAGAAGTCCATTAGTCCTCAATGACTTTAAATGGAGTGAGAACAATAAAACAATAAAGCTATCAGCAGCCGCAGTGCTCATCTCTGACAAAGACAACAGCAGAATGTCGGCTGAAGGGAGGGGAGGAATTAACAGAGCGTTCAGAGGATTAGCAGACTTCATTAGCACTCACTGATATCTCCATTAAACAGAGCGACAGCAGCAGAGAGGCGCCCACTCCACAGTTAGGCAGAACAAACACTTCAATAGCATCCCAAAAGACTTTACGATGCTTTAAAATGTTCTGCTGGATGTGACATCAGGGAATCCCACCGACGCAAATGTGGAGCAATCATCCTTCAGTCCAAGCTCAGCGATTCCCATCAAACGGCCTGCAAAGCACAACCTGCCAGCTTGAAGAACATTTACTGAACTTCTGATGAATTATCGATGGGTCAGGAAATACGGTTTTACTTTGGTCCAAACGTATCACCAACCTGAGAAACCCCTCATGGATTTAAAGTCAGCTAAAGCCCTTCAAAGCTGTCTTTATGTGAAATAAAAGCATAAAATTGTGGGTTTAAGAGGTCTATCAGAGTCCGAGCACAGAGAGAAGACTGCAGGCAGAGTAACGAAGGCTTCTATGACCCAAATAGGATTTCAAGTTCTTGCAAAAATCCTTAGAACCACAGAAGCAGAGCTTGTCTGACTTTCTTCAGCAACATAACATCTTAGACCTTCATCTGCCACCAGTGTCTTCAGAATAAAAGCAGCTGGAGTTCAGGAAGGTGGTTTATTGTTTGGTGTGTTCAGGATTGTCAGCTGAGCATCGACTGGAACACTGGGATCCTGTGATGGAGTCCAGTCTAGGGGGCTTCCTATGGTTCCTTATAAATTAAGACTTTCTGAAGTTCCGTCAGAGTTCAGGTCCTCAAACCGCCGTGGACCAGCTTCATTTTTCATCTAGTTTAATCACTTGCCTTCATTCATCATGAGATTATCTAGAAGTAACTTGGCCACCCTTTCTAAACCTTTCCTGAGAAATTCCTGTAAATCTGCTCCAGATTTAGTAAAAAGGGAAATTTTTCAACTCTGTCCAGGACATTAGATTCTATTTTATGGGTTTTTGGAGACTAAAACTGAAATTAAATGTGACTGAGATTCAGTAAAAAGGTCAGAAAATTACTTTTAAATTGCAACAGATTTGCTTTAGACCAACAAGACAGACTGAAGGAATCAGATCCAAAAACCTTTGCATCAGAGTTGCTCTGAGATGCTGTTTGATGTCTTCAGGGGATCAGCTGAGGGTGAGGACAAGAAAACAGCAGAACCTCACCTCTAAGGAGGAGATATGATGGAAAGGCATCACTTATGATTAGATGATGTTAATGACCATGAAGCATCAAATCACCAGTCCGTTGCCAAGAAACATATTATTACGCAGATTGTCTACAAAATTAGAAGAAAATGGATATTAGAAGAAAATTATAGGAGGAACTCCGTCATCAAATTATTTTTCTTTGCTATTTTTGCCCTGAAGCAGCAGATAAACACCTGAGCTGCTTAGAGGAAACATGGAACAGACAACATCTCTAAACCTACAGTTCATAATGATTAGACCTTTAAAAACAAGAACTTAACGGGTTGTTGGAACATCTATCTGGGTTCAAATTTAATCCAGGAACTAATCTGAGATTAGGTGGAGGTTTTTAGAGGTAGTCCTCCTCCTTCATGGAACAGCAGTGGTAGCATCACCTGGACTCCTCTAAACAACCTTGTTGGGAGACGTTTCTCCTGAAGGTGTTGGATGCTTGACTTGCCCCGACCTCGTGTGGCTGCTATGGGTCAGCAGTAGCTGGATGATGAAGATGAGGTGTAGTTTGAAACTTTTAATGTGAGAATGTTCCAGAGAAGATTCTTTGACACAGACTTGAATAAAGGAGGACCTATTTCAAACAAGCCCATCACAAATCTGTGAGCAGATCTGGGTAGACCCTGAAAGTCACTTTGTTCAAAGTATCTTAATCAAAGAAATCTGAATACAGCGTCTCTTTAAAGGCGTACAGACACTTTCCCACATATGGCTTCGATACGTCTAAACATCCAGCTCTAGGGATGTAGAGCACAGTCTTCTCTGGAGGCACAGTAGACTCCCCGGTATTTGCGGGGGTTTGGAACCACAGATACCCGCGAATAGTAAAAATCTGAGAATACTTGAGCACTCCTCTAAAAATACTTATAACAGCCTATTTTAACAGTTCCAAATATGGCTTAATATTTATTAATATGCACAATGGAAACCATTTTAGCATTACCAGAGAATCGAACATATACAGTAATCCTCATCACAGCTCTTGGGGGTACAACTAATCAGCGGCAGGCGAAAATAAATGGTGCACCTAGATTTGTTGTTTTGCCAATGGCGAGTCAAGTAGCATGGCGCTTAGATATTCCAGCCTCCCAAGCAGACTTTCTTCAAATATTTTAGATTTGCTCTATGAAAGAAATCTGCGAATAGGTGGATTTTCCACAAATAACTTGGGACTCACATTCCACAGAGAAATCTGTGAGTACTGAACCGTGAAAAGACGGGGGTCCAACTGTATGAAAGTCTGTGGCTTTGACTATCTCTAAGCCATTTTAGACATTCAACACTTGCCTTCTTGGTCACTCCTAGCGTAATGCTCCTGAGGCCTCGAGATCTCCTGTTGACTGACCCACATGTTCCCCGGACCTGTATCATATCGAGCTCCTTTGAGACACCAGAGATGCCATGATCCAGGTCTGGGAGGAAATCCCCAACATGTAGAGGCAACACACTACTGAGCCACATTAGGAGTTAGCCTGAGGAGACTGGATCAGCCGTTGTTCTGGTTTTTCCACTGGATATGGTTCTGAATCCAGTCCTCACTTTGTTTATCTATTCTGGATTGCACCATGTAATTATTAAGGATTTTCCTCTGGATTATTTTAGCCTAGGATGTGTGATTTAAGTGTCAAAGCTCCACCTACGAACCCAAGCCCATCAGCTGGTTGAGTCTGAAGCAGGTTGAATATATTCAGTCACATGTCAGAGTCCTTTAGTGATGTTTGTGGTGAGATATGGAGTATTTCTGAAGGAAAGAACATCAGTATTAAACCAGAGTTTGACATCTTCCTGTGCCTATATCCTGCTTGCATTTGAGTCCCCCACAACTAACAATTATTCTCACTATGAGATGGAAACTGTGGATGTTTTCATGCTTCCATTATTTAATTTTGGCCTTTATGGTAAATTAGACAGAAGAAACCAGTTTCTGAAGGAAAGCCTTAATAAGTCCTGCTTGTTTACAAGTGACACAGCAACCATGTGAGAAGCTACTCTGCTCAGCAGGTTTTGACCCAGCTAACAGTGGACATCACTCTCCCCACAGTGAGCAATAAAGGTGGTGGCAGCATCATGCTGTGGGGATGCTGTTATTCAGGAGGAGCGGGGATGCTGGTTTAGATCAAAGCAGAATCATGTGCTAGAATGGCCTAGTCAAAGTCCAGACCTGAATCAAACTGAGAATTTGTGGTAAGACTTGAAAACAGATGTTCTCCATCCAATCGGACTGAGGTTAACCTGCAGGAGGTTCTGCAGAGTTCTGATTGGTTACAGATGTAAGCCACACTTCCGGATACTTTTTTGTGAAAACGCAGGAATCAGTTGCGTCCTACTTTGAGTCCTTTGAGCCCACCATGTGATACCCGTCTGTCCCGGTGATGCTGTCTTCTGTGTCTGCTGACCTTCACTGACTGTCAGACGCCCGGTAACTGCCTGATAAAAACATCACTGTCGCCCTCTGGTGGCCGTCACGGATAAAACCAGCTCTTTGTCAATCAAACCATTTTCATCTCCATCTCTGGTCTGCATGTGGCTTAAAATACTCCCCAATCAAATAATTTCTGTCTGGGTGATTAACTGTTTGTCAGTAAATCTAGAAGCAGCTGATTTATTCCAAAAGACTTCCACAAATCCCCTTTTTCTTATGTCCTTTTTCTGTTTTTAATAGCGATGTTATTCCTTAAACTGAAGCAACACGTCACGCCCTGAAACCTTTCTTATAAAGGAAGCCTTATAAAACCCCAGAGAGGGTTAAAAACACAGACATCTTTTCATTGTAAAACATTATTTCAAGTGTTCGCATTAATATGGATCATTTTATCTGGATATATTAAACAGCAACATCGCCTGGAAGTTTGGTTTCAGAGGTGAAATCATAATGCAGCTCTCATAGCGTACAAACAGTAAAATCAAAAACAAAAGGAACAGTGAACACATGTATGTTTATGTACAGCTGGTTTTCATGTGAAGAAAAGAAAAAATATGAATTAGATTATGATGGCGGAAATAAGCTTATTTTGTATTACAGCAGAGTAGCCTGGATGGGGGACTGTCTCTGTAGCGCCGCCCTGGAGGTCAAAGTCTTAACAGTGTGTGTCCAGGACGTGTGGGGTCTGTAGAGATGCCCTTTTCTCAACCTTTGACCTGTACCAGTCCTGGAAGGAGGGACGGTCAGCCCTGATGATCCTCTCTGCAGACCTGATGGTTCCCTGAAGTCTCTACCTGTCCTTTTCTGCTGGTGTTTATTTACTCAATGATCCAACTGAACCAGGTAATCCTCCGGACCTTCGATAAAAACCACTTCCTGTCTTGTTCTGCATAGATTCAGAAAACACTTCGGGAGGATTTTAAGTTGATTTAACTCCATTTATTCCAAATGAAAAGATTTTTCATATTTCTAACATTTATACCTGATAACATGTTAAGCTGGTTCTGCCCGTTTTATATGAAACTGGTTTCTCATCCTGAAGGAGTTCATTCAGGACAAAAATCCCAATGAGGAATTTGTCTTTCTGGACTCTTATTTGATGTTTTATTGAATCATTACTGATAAAAACCTCCTTGCATCCATGATCGATGAGTTTGATGGCTTTCCTCAGCGACTTTATGATCTCTGGCAGGAGTCTGTTCAAACATTTCCATCTTCGGCGTCTTCATCATCTTCTCCTCTAATAAACAGCACATTAACAGCAGGTGGTTGCCGTGGTGACACATTAGCGGCGAGAAGCCGTCACCAGGGACCCGCTGGCATGAAGACACACACACATGAAGACAAAGGGGCTTGATAGGAGAGCGATGACATCACTCCTCCTCGCTGTGATGCGTACAGTTGTTTTCTCGGCTCTGAGTCACTCGGTCGAATCTCCAACATGCAGATTATTGAAAATAAACCGTTAAGTTTAATTTGCTTTAAAGCGTCCACGTCTATAGAAGCGAGGAACGACTTGCTGATATTTAGACGGTTTTTCAGACAGAGCAGAAAGTTTGGTTTTCTTTCACTAAAGAGCTTCAATAACAGAAGATCTGAAAGCTCAGAAACGTCCTGCAGGAAAAAACCAATCTGTCACGATGTCAGGTTTCTTAGAGCAGAATAGCTTTTGGTCTTTTCTCTAATATCCATGCACCCTAAGAACCTCAGTGACATGTCATTCAAATCCCATATTAAACAGGTTTCTAGGATTTCCTTCTTTCACCTCCGGAATATTGCTAAAATTACACATATCCTGTCTAGGAGTGATGCTGAGAAACTAGTCCATGTAATTGTTACTTCAAGGCCTGTTTCCATTAAAAGGGTATTTAGAAAAGTGAACACCTTGTCAATATAGCCTCCCCTTGAACACAAGGAGAATAAGAACAAAAACCTACAACTGTTGTTCATTTTTTGCAAATAACAGTTTTTAATTAGACACAAGCAAGAGTGGCTTCAAGAAGAAAATGTTGGGAACTGCTCTAAACTTTTGCTCTCAGGAACACATTTTAGGTTTGTTTGTTTCCTGATTATCAGCGCAGATGTTTCTTCTTGTTACCTTATCTACTGAATTATTTAAACATGTTCACTAAAATGACTGATTAAGTGTCGTCCAGTAGACCTGAGCTGATGATCTTCCACATGTTTCCAGCACGAGTTCAACTTTGCAGAAGCAAAAGTGTTGAGATGCTAAACACCAAAAAGCACAAAAAAAAGAAATAAAAAAGATAGATGATACAACCCTAAAGCTAACAAAGAAAGGTTACATTTGTTCTAAGTTCTGCTTTTGAGGGCCAAAGGAGCAGCTTCCCTATCAGTTCCCATGAAGTGCTCAGCGATAACACCCCCTCCTTCCTTGTCACAGACAGTGAGGTAAGAAAAATAAACTTCCACGAGTAACGCATGTTTTTGTATTAAGCAAGACTAAAACATAAGATTTTAATTTTCTGCCTTGTACTATTAAAGGTTAACAAAAGATTTTAAACTATTTTGTTTTGTTTGCTGAATAAAACAGAGAAACAATTAAACTCTTCGGTTAAATCTAATCAGTTGTCCTTTCTGGAAAAAAAAGAAAACTAAAAGCCTTCTGAACATTTAGATAATTTAATATTTTTACTTAAATCTACATATAGAAACATCACTTAGTAGACATAGGTGAGGGTTCCCTTGGTGAAATTAGGCACAATACTATGCACAACTTGAACAAACTTTACTTCAAAAGTACAAAGATTTTTCTTTCTAAGGACATTGTCATGTCATACTACTCATCACTCAGGAACTCAGTACCCCAGCTGATAGAAGGGCTAACATTTTATCAGTAAACTGAAAAGAAAATGTGTTAGGAACTGCACCATACTAGGTTGACTTGTACAGCTAAATGTTAATGGTAAGGTGAATGTAAGGGTGTATTCAGACCAAGTCCTTTGGTCCGCTTGTTTGGTTCGGACCAAAAGCGGACTTAAATATTTTCGTTTGGTGCGGTTCCATTCTAACTGCGACACATCCTTCGCCTCGACAAGGAAGTCTGCATATCCCCCAACCAGCAGCCTGTCACTCACATTCCCCTTCACAAACGGCGTTCGACTTAGGGCATCCGCTACAACATTCTGGAGACCCGGAACATATTTGATGTCAAAGTCGTAGCTTGCAAGTTTAGCCACCCAGCGCTGTTCACAACAGGCCCAGTGTTGGCTTAGTCAAAATGTGGGTCAAAGGGTGATTATCAGTCCAGACTGTAAACTTGTGACCTTTGAGCCAATGACTGAACTTCTCACAGACCGACCACTTCAATGCCAGAAACTCCAATCTATGTGCTGGATAGTTTATTTGAGACTGAGACAGAGATTTGCTGGCAAAAGCAATTGGTCTGGGCTTAGATTCACCCTCGTGGACTTGAGCTAACACTGCTCCGATGCCATCTATTGACGCATCTGTTAACAGCAAGAAGGGACGAGAGAAGTCAGGACGAGCTAAAACAACTGTATGCACCAATGAGTTCTTGAGATTTTCAAAGACTTCCTCTTCCCTGGACATCCAATCTGAAGCTCTCAACTTCCTGCAATGTTGTTTTACCTTATTACATGTTCTCCCTTTTCTTACGGCGCCCCTCAGAAGGTCAAACAGAGGTCTGGCAAGAGCAGAGTACATAGGGACAAAGTGCTGGTAATAATTTACCATCCCCAAAAATGACCTGATCTTTCTCCGGGAAGGAGTTACCCCGTCACGCTCTATGAGATCCACACTCTTCATGCATGCAACAGTCTCAACTTTAGCTGGATCAGTCGATACCCCGTTTTCATTAATTATGTGACCAAGGAACTTCACCGACTTTGTCAGGAAGAAGCACTTCTTGGGGGCCAATTTCAAGTTATGCCCACACAGCCGGTCAAACACCATCGTCAATCGCTCCAAGGCAGTGGTCTCGTTGGGAGCAAACACCAACAGATCGTCTAGATAACACAAAAGACTGAAATAATTTTGGTCACCAAAGATGCTGGTCATCATGCGCATAAAACTTGCAGGACTATTGCATAGTCCCTGTGGCAACCGATTGTACTCATAGAGACCCATGGGTGTAGTGAAGGCAGAATACTTCCTGTCATCCTCATGGAGAGTCATGTTGTAAAAACCAGATGTCAAGTCCATGGTACCAAAGAAGCAGCTACCACCCAGAGCAGCCAAACAATCTGCTTGATCACCATTCGTCTTCCACACAAGCACCAACGACAATGCATATTCACTGGTAGACTTCCTGATAATATCCCTTTCTTCCATCTCATTTAACACTTGTCGCAACTTCTGGTACTGACTTGGGGGCACGCGTCTATAGGGAAGTCTGAAAGGTCTGTTGTCTGAGAGGCGAATGTGATGCACAAAGTTCTTAGCTTCTCCACAGTCAAGATGATGACGTGAAAAGAAGACAAGACAAGACAAGATCAGCCATCTTCTCCTTATATTGCCTGGATGTCTCGCAGGACTCAATGTCAACATCAGCCAGCCCAACAAATTCAAGCTTCCCCTTTACAGAAGCAGTCATTACTTGCGGAGACACTGCAGACTGATAACAGCTTATCAGGGTTGTCACAGGATGTGTACAAGCATCCAAGTCCTCAAGTGCTACACAAGAATAAACATCAGCCAGTTTCGCATTACGTCGTAGAATCACAGTCTGTTTCGACGTATTTATACGTTTCAACGGAACCCATCTGTCGCCCCAAAGAGGAGTAACAAGTTTAGCAACTAAAACACCTCTGAGTGCAGAGCGGGAGGATGTGGTTCTGTCATTACTGTACTGCCAGAGGAAACGGTAACACTTTTGTGTAGTTTACACCATATCAGATACTCATGACTTGGTTCAAGGCACACGGTGGAATTACATTTCACTGTGCCCACTTTGTCAGGTACTTCGGAACCTTTCCAAGGACTCAACCCAGAAAGCATAGAAAGAAAGTTTTCAGTTTCAGGGTCAGTCTTCAAACTAGTACTGGAGACTGTATTCCAATAAGGCTCTCAGCATTTAGATCGTTGCAGAATGTGGCTAATGACATTCGTTCCCAGTATCAGTTCATGAAGTTGCCCTTGAACTACCAGTGTAGGAACCAACATTTTACAGCCATACACTTCCATCTCCACATTAAGGGCATATTTAGGCTTCACACGTAGTCCTCCACACCCAATAAGCGTCACATCCACATCGATAACATCACGATCAGATATCAATCCTGCCTTACGTAATGTTGTCTCAGCTGATTCATTCATGCTGGAGGCCATGGATCCCCTGTACAACATACTCCCAATCTTCAAAATTCCAACAAAAACAACTGGGGTATAGAAAAGACTGTCACTGTTGCCAACTTTGTGAATATTCTGAAAAACAACCTCAGAGTCTTTACATTGTTCTCTCACCTCTTCATACACTTACTCTACATCATAAATTTCAAGAAATTGGGAGTCTGCGTTAAGACCTGCACTGCCTCCAACCGAATACAGGTCGGCTAGTTTTCCTCTGGCTCGGCATGAGCAGAGGTGCTAGCTGGACAGGACACTCAAACATGGCCAGGGGAGAAGCAGGTGAAACATAGTCTATCAGACAGGCAGTGTGATGTCGTGGTATGGCTTGGATCACTACAAACTCTATAGACATCCTCCTTTCTCCGCTTGTTGCGTGTAAACTGATTAGACTTCCCAACCCTCAATGGCTGGGTGTTGCGGTTCTGTATCTTTCCCATCATAGACTGAAACATATCCACCATCTGACTGAGGTACCTCTCTTCTGATTGCTGAATATTCTGGCCCATTGTAGTTGCAGAACAGCAACTAGGACGTTCAACAAGGGTCACTTGTGCTGCAGCAACCGTGCAAAGTGAGCTCACAGAACTGTTATGGCCCAAAGAGGGGGATGAGTAACTTTGAGAGCGTTCCACTGGAGCAGCAGCTGCAGGTGGGATGCTGGGATGCACAGTGGGAATTGTGGTGCTACAGCCTTTGAGATGCGAAGCACCACTGACTCTGCTATTAGCCCTCATCTCCCTCTGATAATCATCAGTTCTCTGCTGTATTTCACAAGAAGTCCACTCACGGGCGGGTTTACAGTTGAAAACATAAGACAACTCAGGGTCAGGGCAGTGTTTGACAAACATACAGGCAACCTCATTGGTCAAAGGGATTGCTTTCTGCCCCTGCCTGCGTAGCCAGCTCAGCAGCCTTTTTCAGTCTTATCCAATAATCCACTGGGCTTTCACCTCTAGTAGGGAGTGTTAAATAAAAGTCAGCAATAGGAAGTCATGATGAAGAGTCACTGAAATAATGCTGAAGAACACCAAAGATCAGATCAGGCACCTGTGTGACATCAAGACTCTGGTCACTGCGAAGAGCTACTCTGACCACATATCTGGCTTTCCCCATCAAATGGCTAATAATTTCATCAGCCTGGTCACAAATGGGAATTTCTTGCTTCCAGAGATAACTGTTTGTCATGTCAATCCAGTCCTGAACTGAACATCTGTCAATGTCATCACCCCTAAAAATCTGAAGGTCCTTATGGGGCTTGACATGAACAGTCACATGCGGTATGTCTCGTGCAGTACTATTGCATTGTTCAGTCTGAGCTTTAGAGCCACCAGTCAGATTCACAACACCAACTGACATCAGTTTAGTAACAATCGACTCACCGATCTGGGCTCCTATTTGCTCTACCCCCCACAGAGTAAGGCTGCGTAACATTTCTGCTGTCAACAATATGGGCTACCAAAGCACCTCTACCCTTAGGGAGTGTAGGGACAACAAACTCATCCATTCTACAACCAAAAACACCTCAGACAATAACTGCACTTGCGTTGTGTTAGACAGAAAAGAGAAAAAGAAATAGAATATTGCAAAAAAAACTTCAACTTCTGAACAAATGAAGCGTATAAAGATCAAATGTACACCAAAACACTAATAAATTGTTCGCGTTTGCTGCAGTCACTTTGCTATGACCAACTACATTCAACTTAAGAAGATGGAGAGAGCACCGCAGCAACCACGCTGATGACCATCAAGCTGATCTGAAGGTCCAAAGGGTCACAGCACCAATGTAACGCTCCTCCATTTGGCATGGAAGACACACACCGAAATATATGATCCTCCAATGTTTATTTTCCTGCAGAAGACATTAAAAAACTCTCAAAATATGTCTTCTGGCAGCCACAGCATTTGTAGATCCCTCACAATGCAAGACTGCTTTTTGAAAAATGTAAAGCTACGGTGGCTGAAAGGCCAAAGTGAGATACTGTTTCCGTTTTTCAAAATCAAATACACAAATAAAATGATAAAATTCACACTTAATTTAAATAATATTTAAACAAAATAAATACTTCTCCAAACACAGTTTTTACTCTGTTACACAAGTGAACTATATTTTGTAGTGATGTAGTCAAGACCGCTTAATCCGAGACCAAGACCTTACCAAGACCAGAGGGTATCGAGACCAAGACAAGACCAAGACCAAGACCAAGTCGAGACCAAGAACAAGACAGGGCGAGACCAAGTCAAGACCGAAAACATACTAGTACTAGAGTGCTAGAGTTGACATGACATGATTACTAGTATGAATTGTAGAACAAAAGCACCATAGTGAGGCTCACCTGTATGGCCTAAAATCAACAACTTGGTTTAATTTCAACTACAGACACAAAACATTCACTGTAAATGTGGCCGGTGAATGGGTGAAAGCAACTGTGTGTATCAACTGCATGGCAGCTCTTACTACACTATTGGAGGATTGACTTTGCAAGTATCTTAAATAACTGGTTTTGCTTATAAGGACTGTCATAGCTACATAATCCAAATTCATCTCACAGTGGCACACATCACATCACACATGGGTTTGCCATTACGTTGTCATGACTAGTTAAGTCAAATTCATGTTATCTTTTCTATTGCATCGGCCAAATCTGTCATGGTTATACCTAAAACCATTTGTAAGTGTAACACTCCCACACTTTTTGAGCACTGTTGTTGGGCAACTTCCCAACTGATCGCATTTGCTCTGATTGGGTGATCATGACAATTTTTCTAATGATTATTTAAATTTATTTTTAATGAATGTAACATTAATCTCTACAAAGAAGGCTACAGGATTCGCACATTGAGAAACTGTATAAGACAGTGGAACACCAGTCAGTTTGGATACTGAATATATGAAAATTGCGCTGGTGGATGCACTGTTTAAAAAACAAACAAACAAACAAACAATAACAACAACATCAGGTTTTTAGGTGGTGGGGACAAAACTATAATTGATAAATATTACCGTGGACATGTCCCGGCTACAATGACTCAAATATCTATAGCCTACTTTCCTGCAGGACCCCAAATCTGTGGGCACGGTTTAATAAACTGAGGGTATAGAGGGATTCTTACACCTGAAAAGTATTTCTGCACCTGACCCCGGCTGGATTCCAGAGGTGAACTTTTTTCCCAACAGAAAAATATGCAGAGTTGTGGGTCTGAGAGGGCAGACAAGGTGCTACTGATGCCACGGGGAAATAATAATCTCACCTGCTATGACTGGATAACTCAAGGGAATTCTTATCTTTAATTTTAATCATCTTAATATATTTGATCTTATCTTAATTTTTTATGTCAACAATAGCCTAATTTTGTTTTTCACATTTTTCTGTCAGTTTTGAAAGGGTAAACGTATGAGCAAGATGCCCTGCAGCCTGCATACAAAAACCCTGTTGTTATTTTCATGAATAAAAAGTTTTTAAAAAATATCCCCCCTCTGCTTTTTTCACAAATTGTACACTGTAGCACACCAATAACAGATCAATAAAGTCTTGGAATGCACTGTAGCCAGGAATGAGAATGATGAATTAGGCTAATATATTAGTTCCATCCATAAGCATAACAAGGACAGAAGCATAGTTTCAATACAACTTTACGATTTAAGCCTATGCATTACAGTGCTATTATATGTTACAACCACTGCCATAATAAGGGTATCTGTGGTTACGCTAGTGCTAATCGTAGTTATATGTCAGCAGATGCTAGCAAACAGCTGAAATATTGTCCTAAAACAAACGGTACCCTGCATGCACAACATTTTTACAATAATAGTGCTAAATTACATGGAATTTTGGTAGAGTTTAAAGAAAAGAGAACGGCTAGTCCTGAGTCTTAGCTTAACTTACCTCTCCTTGTGCTTCCTCTCCAGGTCCCTGATAAAAGTTGACATAGTCCCAGCAGTCTCTGTTAACTTTATGTTGCAAAACCGACATTTAGCTGAAAACTTTTTTGTGTGTGTCACCTGGCACACAAACTCATTGTGTTCTATATAGCCAAATTTCACGACGGCAGAATTAGCTGAAATCCCTGACTCTTCCTGACTGTGCGTGAAGCTACTGTCTGTGTGTGGACTCGTGGTACGTGGGGAAAGAACGGTTAAGAAAACAATGTAACATGTTTTTGAAATCGATACATCTTATTGGTTGCATTTGAAGAAGGGCGGAATACATAATAGTGCTGCATTATGGTAAGATTTTGTGGCGAGCAGAGCATGAGTGGCTTGGTTTATGCACAAATCCCCTCGAGAACACTCGGTCCGAGACCAAGACAAGACCGAGACCAAATGAAGTCAATTCCGAGACAAGACCAAGACCACGAAAAAGTGAAGACCGGTCTTGAGCACTACAACACTAATATTTTGTAAGGCAAGGCAATTTTATTTGTATAGCACACTTTCAACAACAAGGTTATTCAAGGTGCTTTTTTGCTGATTAAGTGGTAAAATGAAATAAAATAAAATAAAAATAGCAGTAAAACACAGACAAAGCATATAAAGTAAAAACAGCAATAAAGCACGAAGCACACACAGATACATCAAAGCATTACAAAGCATATAATGTAAAGCATTACTCTAAACAGACACGTTTTTAGTTGTGATTTAAAAGATCTCAGTGTTTCAGCAGTTTTGCAGTTTTCAGGAAGTTTGTTCCAGATTAGAGGAGCATAGAAACTGAAAGCTGCTTCTCCATGTTTGGTTCTGATTCTAGGGATGTTGAGTCGACTGGAATTAGAGGACCTGAGTGGTCTGGGGGGTTGATATAGTAACAGTAGATCTTCCACATACTACGGTGCTTCTACTTCTACTTTCCTGGTTCTAGTGAGGAACACGAGCAGCAGCGTTCTGGATCAGCTGCAGCTGTCTGATTGACTTTTTACGCAGACCTGTGAAGACGCTCTTGCAGTAATCAATCAGACTAAAGATAAACGCATGGATGAGTTTTTCTAGGTCGTGTTGCGACATCAGTCCTTTAATCCTAGAAATGTTCTTCAGGTGATAGAAGGCTGACCTTGTGAGTTATAAAGTTCTGCACTCAGCCTCAGTCAGAGGGAGACTGACAGTCATCTTTAGCCTCTTCCGTTTTCTAACAATTGCTCCAATATTTGATCTATTTTCACCAAGCTGCTTGGCAATTGCCCCATAACCCTTTCCAGCCTTTTGGAGGTCTACAATTTTGTCTCTGGTGTCCTTTGACAGCTCTTTGGTCTTGCCCATGGTAGTAGTTGGAGTCTGACTGACTGTGGGGTGGACAGGTCTCTTTAATGAGCTCAGAAAAGTGCTACTAATTTAGATTAATAAGTACAGTAGAGGTGGTCATTTTAAAATCAGAGTAACAGCTCTTTGAGAGCCAGAATTCTTGCCAATTGCCAGGTGTTCAAATACTTATGTGCAACAATAAACAACAAATAAATTCTTTAAGAATTAGACAATGTGATTTCCTGAATAAAAAAAAGAAGCTGTCTCTCACAGCAGAAATGCACCTTCAATGTGAATTTCAGACCCATCTATAATTTCTAAGTGAGAGAACTTGGAACATCGCAGGGTGTTCAATTACTTATGTTCTTCACTGTATGTTTGAAAGTGCACGCTCTTTTTAACACCGAACAATTTAAGGAGTAACCCATCCCCCTCAGGGGACTTATCAGTGGCCATGGGTCACTGGGATGCGGAGGCTGAGGAGAACCAGAGGACCCTGACCTTTGGGTTCACAAAATAGAGTGCCATCCATGTTGATTTTATGTGTCCATCTTAGACAAAAAGTGATATATTTGTAAATATTAATAATGCTTGGAGTCAGGAGCAACATGGTGGAACAAAAACAACGTTTCTGGCAGCAAGAAAAGATTAAATACAATAATATTCTTCAAAATAGTAACAATTAAATCTAATTACAACTATATTTTAAAAGATAAAACCCCACATTCAATTGCATAATTTAGCCACCAAACAGGAAACTGCAGCTGCTGCAACGGCTGTAAAAACTATTGGAGGGTGGGTATGTGTGAGGGAGAGAACAGCAGCAGAATAATAGCGGCCCTGCAGAATGACATGCTGTGTGCGGGTGGTGGTGCTAATGCACCACAACATTGTCTACTAAACACCAAAACACAAAAAAGAAGAATCTGTGTGACATCACATGGCTTGTCCAATCATATTCATCAAGCTAAAATAAGCCTCAGCTAGCCTGTCATGGAGCAGGGTTATCTAAGAGCAAATGTTGCCATAGCGACTAAGCAGGGCTTCAGGCTAGCCTCGTTTATGGAACTGAATTTGGGGGAATTAAGCCAGGATTGTTAAAGTAAGCCTGGTTTTTGAGATTAGCTCACTTCGTGGAAGAGCTCTCAGGTAAGAAGTTATCACTGCAGATTATTGCATTTTTAATCATTGTTCCAATCGCTTCTTCTGGTCGCTTGCAACCAAACATGTATTTTATTCGCCTTGAAACCAATAAGATTAGTTACCATAACTATGCAGATGATACTCAGCTCTACATTACAACGTCTCCAGGTGACTTTGAATCCATCCAAAGCCTAAGTGAAGCAATTGAGCAAATTAAGGGATGGATGTGCCACAATTTTTTTGCCACAATGACCATCTGGATGATCCAGAAAAGGCATGGGAGAAAGCCATGTGGTCAGATGAGACCAAAATAATGTAGAACTTTATAACTCACAAGGTCAGCCTTCTATCACCTGAAGAACATGTCCGGAATTAAAGGATTGATGTCGCAACAGGACCTGGAAAATCTCATCCATGCGTTTATCTTTAGTCGGATTGATTACTGCAACAGCGTCTTCACAGGTCTGCCTAAAAAGTCAATCAGACAGCTGCAGCTGATCCAGAACGCTGCTGCTCGTGTTCCTCACTAGAACCAGGAAAGTAGAGCACATCACCCCAGTTCTAAAGTCCTTACACTGGCTCCCTGTAGCTCAGAGAATAGACTTCTAAATACTTTTACTAGTTTATAAATCGTTGAATGGCTTAGCACCAAAGTATGTTGAAGATCTGCTGTTACTATAGCAACCCCCCCACTAGACCACTCAGGTCCTCTAATTTCAGTTTATTCTTCTCAACATCCCTAGAATCACAACCAAACATGGAGAAGCAGCTTTCAGTTTCTATGCTCCTCTAATCTGGAACAAACTTCCTGACGAATGCAGAGCTGCTGAAACAGGTAGGATATGATTCAGAATCCAGTTCACATCACCGATCAGCAGGCGTGCAGTCATTGATCAGCTCTGAAACATTGGTAAAATAAAGCATCATAAAACTCTTTCGGAATATGAAGCCAGAATTCCTGATGAAAATATTCAAGGTCAGATTCATGTTGAAACTGCAAAGCTTCATTAATGTGCTTTTTTCTTTCTTCTGATCATCCTGCTGATCAGTTTAACATAAACCTCCATCAATAGCTGGTATCAGGTTCATTCTGTGGAATGTATCGCCATCTGGTGGCATTAATCCGTAACTGCAGCCACGGTGCAACCAAAGTCTGGGTGTTTCTGGGTCTTTCAGATGATGGAGGCCAACCTGAGCAGAGAGACGAACCTGAAGATTGACACAGATCTGGTTTCTGTCTCCAATCACTTCAAAGACCTGAGAAACTCTCCGTGGGGTAAAAACAGCTGCAGACATCTGTCTGTTCATCCAACAGTTCAGCTCAGATCTCCAGGAGATGTTTGTGATCTCCTCAGGATGAATGCAGAGTCCTGTGATGGTTCTGAAGGGAAATATTTGGATCTGAACTTCTGTCTGGCTTCTTCTTAAAGTCACATGATGATGTTTCTGTCAGACATGAAGATGACAGAAGATTGGATCAGGAAATCCTGACTGGATTCTTTAGCTTGTTTCTAGCTGAGACTCAGCCTCTCCAGATGAAGGTGGTTCTCCTTCTGTATCCTTATTTAGAACCAGAGATGCTTGAATTCACAACTTGGACCAGATCTATACTTGATATCTTCACCAGTCGACTTTTAATGTGATGGAAAACAGATTTCCAGCTGATGGAGGAACCCAAAGGTGTCAGGTTTACTTTCAGGCGATGTCTCCTCACAGGTTCTTTGCTGTCTAAAGAAGACCCCTTTATTCCCAATTGTTGGATCTGGGATTTGATGCTGTCTCAAACAGGACTTTGCTTGGTTCCAGTGTGTGCTAACTGGAAGTATGCAAGGCTCTTATGGGTTTTATTTTTGTCACTGGACTTTGTGAAGGAGTGTGAGTAGTGGAGCAGTAATTCCTCCTCATTAGAAAAAGTCCATAATGCGCCATCTGGTGTGCAGCCTGGAGAAAATTCATAAGAAGAAGAAGAAGAACTCAGGTGATGAAGGGAGGGGCTGAGCAGCAGGTATCAGAAAGGGAAGTTTTACCAGAATCTCAGACTCCAGTTTGTCTCTGAAGAACGAGTGGATTAAAACACGTCTGTCTCAGAATTAAAGGTAAAATCACATTATTATCATAACTTTCCTGTTTCTCACTGAGTTTTTCTCTGTGTGGAGAGAAAGAGTCAGAACTCTGATTGATTCTCTGTTGACAGATTTTTGTTCCAGAGGGAAACTTTCTATTCCTGCATCTGCAGCTGTTTACAGTGTTTGGTGTCAGCAGCAATAAATGTGTTTCTAATGATTGTTTCTGGGTCTGTGGAGGAACAAAGACTCAGATCTCTGTCAAAACAAAGGTTGCTGTGGTGGTTTCTGTCCCGACTCTGGATCCAGCAGAACCAGAGAACTTAATGTTATTAGTGAACGAGTCAGAACAGGATGAACCTGTTTGTTAGGATCCCTGAGGTCTGATGTCATCAGGGGTTTAGATGGTAAACAGACAGTGGCGGCTGGTGAGATGTTTTTTGGGTGCGGCTGCCTCAACTCACTGACTGTCAATAAAACATTTGTTAAGATTAATTCATGTAAACTCTATATACAAAATAAAAAAATTCACATTCAGTTAAACATTTAACAAAGACTTTATTCCATAATAAAATAAAAACAAAAATATCGACCTTCTTCAAATTATTTGGTCAACGTTGATTGGATAAATTATAAATTAAGTTCATATGTTTTGTAATGCAAATCTGCTATTGGCTAATCCGTTCTAAATTCCCACCTCCTAGGGGCGATTTCTTGATTGCCCCTAAGGCTGCACTTGACACATAAGAAGTGAACATGCAGGGAAAAATATTATTTTACAAAGCATTTTGTCTTTCAAAAATTCTTTATACAAGCTTCTCAGTATGTGAATATACATATGAATATTTTAAACACAAAATACATGGAATTTAGAGACAAATATTTATAAAAAATATATTTCTTACTTGTTTTAATCAATGTCATGTTTTGTTGTTGGTCAGGGAGGGTGGCACCATAGCGCCCTCTATTGGCCAGCCGCCCCAGTAAATGTATTGTATAGGGCTTCATTTTGAAAATCTTGAGGTATGAGAGAAAGATAACCAGAATAAAAATAAAAAAACTGTTTTTGATAGAGCCTGGGATTACCTCAATTTCCTCCTTCCAGCTGGTCAGATCCACTTCAGTCACTTATGGACTGGGAAAACTATAAGGGTTCAGTTTTAAACACATTTACTCAAAGACAGACTGACACATTGAAAAGGAACTCCACAGTTATTCCATAGCTATTCTCTTTAAAGACGACAACCTGAAGAATAAATAGAAGTTTGAAGGTTGTAATTATAACATTACAATAACCAATAGCTTAAAATGGCATGCGAATGTCATGAGTGCAAAATCAAAAGCAACATAAAGCTGTAAAATCAAAAGCAAAACTCCAAAATATCAGGATGGGAGGAAAAAAACTGAAAAAGAACATTTGCAAATTTGTTTTAATATTTAACTACTGTCATAAAAAAGTTCTAGTTTTGTATATAAATAACTCCTGAATAGAAATAAAAATGTGTTTGGACTGATTTAAAAAAAAGAAGTTTTGAACAAATTTGATTTGTTTGTCGATCGTGAGCGCAAATACAGGTGATCAGCGGTTTCAGCGAGTCACACTGAAGTTCGCTGGCTCTCCAGGGGGGGCGGGTGTTACAGCGGTTGTATGAGCTGTGAGAGGTGAAGAGGTTTTTGACAGAAATCAAATCAGATCTGGTGAAGCATCTGGATGACACTATATGTGGCTTGCGTCTCTGTCCTATTTGATCTATATTTGACCGCTTGAATGGCTTTAAACTGTCTTTGCAAAGCGGCGAAACTCATATTTAGCTCCTTGCAGACAAAGTGCACGCCTTCACAATAAAACTAGACCTCTATGGCCGCATCAGTGAGGGAACCCCAGCCTTGTAGACTTTATCACTGATGCGGCACGTCACACGAGTTCTCCTCTCTATTTCAATCAGCGTCTGAGCGCCTGTCAGCAATGAGAAAACTATTTGCGACGTACTTTAAAGAGGATTATCGCTCTTTTGCGTGGGTTCTAGATCCGTTTGTGTGCACAGCAAACGAGCTGCCAATTTAGGGTGACCAACCGTCCTCTTTTCCCCAGACATGCCCACTTTTCATGTGCTGTCCGGATCATCCGGGAGGATTTATAGACTGATGAAAATGTCCGGGTCTTTATTGTTTTCATAGGACCATGCTTAAACTGACTGGTGTGATGCATGCAGTATGGCAGCCTTTCTCCCATGTAACGTCCTCCCGAGCTGGTTCTGATCCGTTTATTGACGCCACAGACAGCAGGCTGTGCACAGAGCTGCGCCGCACCGCATGCATTGCGCAGCGCAGTTCTGAGCGAGTGATCCTGCATTGCGCATCGCTGCGCCGCGCAGCGCAGAGCCGAGTTACTGCTGTTTACAACAAGTCAAAGCATAAGCTTCATGCATGAACCACAAAATATATACCGTCCAGTCGCAACAAATGGGTGGCGGAGTGCACCATTCACATAGCTGGCATGTGTGTTTCTGTGTGTGACAAAAAGTGGCAAATATCCCAAAGATCACATGGACACATTGGAGAGGCTGAGCAGAGTGAGAGTTGATCTATAAACTGACTGTGGAGGATGAAGATGCTAACTAAACAGATTAAGCACTTTTTTATTTTATTTTTGAGTCTGCAGCTGTTTACTTTTATTACAGTGAAAAGAAAAATACTTGTTTTCTCAGAAGATTATTTCAGATTTTTCTTCAGTTTTTGTCCAGTGCAATTTAAAAAGTAAACTAATATTGTTGCTGGTAACTTTTTTAATTCAGAAGAGTAATTATTTCTATTATAATTTATTTCCAGAGATTATAAAATCATTTTCTTCTTGTGAAAGCCTTTTTGAAGTTTGTTATTTAATTAATCTTTTCTAACCACATTGAGAATGCACACTTTAAATATGTTAAAATCAAAAGTCTTGACCAAATCCTGAAAGTGTTTCAGCACTGTGCCAGATGTCCTCTTTTTTGGAAATCACAATATGCACTGGGCCCCCAACTGCAATGAACCAGCTTTGGGGGGGGCAGCTTGCAAAAGGTTGAGAACCCCTGCCCTAAACCGTCAAAAGCATCAGTAGGAGTAGGTGAAGGTCATGCAGCACAGATCATTGCAAAGAATTTAAATATTGCGGTTTTATTTTCATGTCTTTCGTAGGGAAATTTCGAGTATGTATAGAGTGTGCATTTTATATTTAAAGGCAGGGTATACAATTTCCTTTTAAAACACTTTTTTAAAACGGCAAAAAATGCTCTTCATATACCAGTGGCAACCCATAAGTTAGGAGTTCTTAAACTTGACCGAGTAATTTTTATTCTTTCTACAGTGAGAAACCCTGGGAAAACCTCCTCCAATCAACTTCCACGGTCCGTCCAAGATAATAGGCTTGTAAGCAAAGCTTCCATGTTCCACCACCTCTCCCTCTGCGCGTCCCCTTCGTGTGCACGGAACGCTCGTTCTTGCCTGTAAACAGGAAGTGAGCTCGCGCTAAAATGAACCGAATACGCAAAGCTGTTTTGGAAACAGCAACGAGAAAGAAGAAAGCTGACGAAGAGCGTGCTTAAAGCCGAATCTGCATCGGAGCTGATGCATTTACACGGTGGCGTCAACTCAAGGAAGCTAAGGGCTCGCTAACGGATGCGTTGGTTGCTGATTTTCTCCTGGACACTTAAGGTCACGTTATATTTTGTGACTTTGGTTGAAATAGCCGAGTGAAGTGTGAAGTGAAGTGGGAGACCCAACGAGACCATGCTGGCGCGTGCCTGTGTTATTGAGGCGTGGCTTAGTGGCAGAGCATGAAGCAAAGGGTGGGACTTTTTATTTTTTAATAGCGCCTTCTCAAGGAGCGCTCCCACAATCGTATACCCTGCCTTTAAAAAACTTTTTTTCTATTGTGCAATTTTGCACCCTGTCCAGCAGATGGCGCCCCAGACGGTCGCCTGTCTGCAAAGCCGGCCCCTGGCAAGTTTCCATAGTTTCCATAATTGCGCCTTACGAATTTTGTAATTCTGTTAAGGTTTAAAAAAATTGTGTCGATCTTATTGGTTATTTGTGCCGTATTTGAAATTTAAATACTTTTTTTTTTCTTCCTTATTCTACTTAATTGCCCCCACCACTGGCCATGGGCCCCTGAGCCTGTGCCCATAGTGCCCATTGGATAACCCGGCCTTGCTTATGAATTGCTATTAATTTGGTCCGTTTCACATCGAATTTTATCGATTAAACAGGGAATCAGTTCATTGCTAGACTAAAACAATTAGTCCAGTAAAAGAGGTGATGGTCTAAACGATCTTAAACCTTCTGTAGATGAACTAAATGATTTTTATTGTAGATTTGAAACCATGGATTTTCAGCTAGAACGTGATGAGTTTAGTAAAAACCTCCCTGTGGAGACCCCAATAATTATCAATGAGCATGATTCTGTGATGAGTTTCTTTAAATTAAAACCAAACTAGTCCACTGGTCCTGATGGTCATGAAGCCGTCTGTTAAAAGATTCTTTCCCCATTAAAATATGTTTTTACGCTGATATTTCAGCATCTTCTCAACTTGAGGGCGGAGCCAAAAGCACAGAGATGTTCAATAATCAGGCCAGTACCAAAAAGCAGAGTGCTACATCACCTAATAATTTTAGACCCTTCACCTTAACCTCTATATGATGTAAAACCATGGAGAGGGTTGTTATCAGTCACCTGGTCAGTTCTGTGGCCTCAGCTTTAGACCCACTCCAGGTTGCATGTAGAAGCAGCAGAGGCTCTGGTGATGCTGTGTTGATTACAAACACCTGATGAGATTTTAGTTCGGCTTTTAACTCAGTAAACTCATATTGTCTTAAAGAGGCTCATTGATGTTAATGTGAACCCAGGCCTGGTTCTCTGGATCAGGGATGTTCTGTCCTGTCGTCCACAGAGGGTCTGTGGCGCTGGAAACATTTCTGATGGGCTGACAGTAAGCTCTGGAGGTCCCCAAGGCTGTGTTCTCTCTCCTCTGTTGTTCTCTCTTTTTACAAACTAAAGACTAAAGCTGCATTTTAATGAAACATGATGATGGATTTTATGTTTGCAGAGAAGAAGGAAAATGTCCACCTCTGCATGTAAAGTTTTGTCTTCTAGATAAATGATGTGTTCAAGTGCACCTTGTGAATTAAATAATGCACCAGGAAGCTTCATTAATGCACCAGCAGCATCTCCTTTAGTGACTTCATCCAGGAGAGAAACCCAGCTAAACAGATCAGCTCTCTCTCTCTACATTCACTACATCTGACCTCACTCTGGATGTTTCTACACACCTGGAACATGATTCCAGTTCAGACCTGAAAAGGTTTCAAACTCAGTTTTAGCTCTAATGTTATTCATAAAGTCAGAAGTTCTCCAGATGGTTCTGAGGAGATCAGCCAGCAGACATCAGAAGCTCATGAAGTAGTGAAAGAGAGGACAATTCAGACCCAGATGTTACCTGCTGGAATCTGGTTCCTCTGATCCTCTACACACATGATGGGAATCAGCTTTCTGCTTTACAGGACACTTACTGGACCTGGATCACTGGGAACTGACTGGTTCTGGTTTCTCTCTCAGACTGGCTGAAGTCCAGAACATGGAAGGTTTGGATCTAAAGGAGGACAGAGGAGAACCTCCAGGATCCAGCTGTCCGTCTATGAGGAGTGACCGGTCCAAAGGAGAACCTCCATTCTTCAGTAATGAACCTGGATCCTCAGACCTAAAGTAAGAAACCAGTTTCTAACTGATTCATGTGACTCTGCAGAGAAAAAATAGATCTGATATTAACTAGTTGATCTTCAGGGTTTAAATAGAAATTAATTACATTTTATTCTAACTTAAATTAAAACTAAATAAACCTGAAGTTTGTTGGTCAGTAAATCAGGAGAGTTTGAATGAAGATCTGAGTGAATCAGTGATGGATGAAAATGTTGCCTGGAAACAAAAACAACCAAGAATGTGAAGAGCAACGATTTAGAGACGGTCTCTAAACCCACTGATAGAGTGAAGCACAGCAGCTTCTATACTGGGAACACTGGGTCCAGTTTACCAACTCGGAATACTAGGTCCAGTTTGTATACTGGGACCACTGGGTCCAGTTCATATTCTGGGAACTGTTACGGGATAAAATATCTAATATCTTCCATCAGATTTAGGCTGGAGTCTGGATTGGTGTTTCTTATATTTTATTATGGCCTGTCTTGTACATGAGCCCGTCTCTGCAAACGCTCAAACTCTGTTGCACCCCAGATCATTTCTGCCTTCAGGCTCCTCACTGCTGAGGAGTCATGCAGTTTGATCAGAGTAGGTGAAAGGCCTCTTCACTGACTCTAATTATTGTACCATATTCCCTGGATGCCTTTACTAATATGTAATGAAAACATTTATTGACATAACCTTGAAAAATTGCTGTAACAGAACACTGGGTCCAGATTATATCATGGAGACACTAGATCCAGTTTATATGCCGGGAACACTGGGTCCAGTTTATATACCGGGAACACTGGGTACAGATTTTATCCTGGGAACACTGGGTCCAGATTATATCCTGGGGACACTAGATCCAGTTTATATGCCGGGAACACTGGGTCCAGTTTATATACCAGGAACACTGGGTCCAGTTTATATACCGGGAAAACTGGGTACAGATTATATCCTGGGAACACTGGGTCAAGATTATATCCTGGGAACACTGGGTCCAGATTATATACTGGGAACACTGGGTCCAGTTCCTGTATTGGAAACACTGGGACCAGTTTCTGTACTGGGAACACTGGGACCGGTTTCTGTACTGGAAACACTGGGTCCAGTTTTTATACTGGGAACACTGGGTCCAGTTTCTATACTGGGAACACTGGATCCAGAGTATATCCTGGGAACACTGGATCCAGTTTCTGTACTGGAAACACGGTATCCAGTTTCTGTGCTGGGAACACTGGGTCCAGTTTCTATACTGGGAACACTGGGTCCAGTTTCTATACTGGGAACACTGGGTCCAGATTTATTCTGGGAACACTGGGTGCAGTTTCTGTACTGGGAACACTGGTTCCAGTTTCTATACTGGGAACACTGGGTCCAGATTTTGTACTGGGAACACTGGGTCCAGATTTTGTACTGGGAACACTGGGTCCAGTTTCTGTACTGGGAACACTGGGTCCAGATTTTATCCTGGGAACACTAGATCCAGTTTCTGTACCGGGAACACTGGGTCCAGTTTCTATACCGGGAACACTGGGTCCAGTCTCTATACCGGGAACACTGGGTCCAGTTTCTGTACCGGGAACACTGGGTCCAGTCTCTATACTGGGAACACTGGGCTCAGGTGATCCCAGCAGACTGACCATCAGGCCCCGCCCACTGAGCATCAGCAGGTCAAACCAACAGGTGAACAGGTAACAGCAGCTCTAGAGGACTGGGGTCGTCAGCTTGTTCTAATGTTTTGTTTCAGGTTCTGTTCCTGGTTCTGATCTTTAATGACGACCACATCAGCTCCTCAGACCAGATGAACAGCTTTAGTTCTGATATCAGGAACAGATCCTCTGCTCTCCACCTTCTCACACTAGATGGCATCAATGTGACAGTGTACAGTACTTTCTAGGATCGTAGTATTACTAGTGAGTACTATAGAAGTACTTTGTAGAATAATTCATAGAAACATGATCTGATCATCTCCATCAAACTGTGATATGGGCCTGTTGTCCTGCAAGTGTTGGTTGGACCCATGTGATCCAGACCAGTAGAACCCAGTTCTGAAGATAATGTTCAGTTTGATCCAACAGATCAGTCTGAATGTTTCACTCTGGACCTTTAAACCTTCTGCTTCTCTGCAGCAGTTTGTGTTCAGAGCTTCTTCACTGGTTTTATCTCAGAGTTTCTCACTGATTGATGTTTTCTGAATAACATGTTTGTGTTTCAGAGGTCAGAACCACAGACAGAGAGCAGAACCTCCAGGATCCAGCTGTCCGTCTATGAGGAGTGACCGGTCCATAGATAATCCTCCATTCTTCAGTAGAGAACCTGGACCCTCAGACCCAGAGTAAGAAACCAGTTTCTAACTGATTCATGTGACTCCACAGAGAAAATATAGATCTGATATTAACTAGTTGATCTTCAGGGTTTAAATAGAAATTAATTACATTTTATTCTAACTTAAATTAAAACTAAATTAACCTGAAGTTTGTTGGTCAGTAAATCAGGAGAGTTTGAATGAAGATCTGAGTGAATCAGTGATGGATGAAAATGTTGCCTGGAAACAAAAACAACCAAGAATGTGAAGAGCAACGATTTAGAGACGGTCTCTAAACCCACTGATAGAGTGAAGCACAGCAGCTTCTATACTGGGAACACTGGGTCCAGTTTACCAACTCGGAATACTAGGTCCAGTTTGTATACTGGGACCACTGGGTCCAGTTCATATTCTGGGAACTGTTACGGGATAAAATATCTAATATCTTCCATCAGATTTAGGCTGGAGTCTGGATTGGTGTTTCTTATATTTTATTATGGCCTGTCTTGTACATGAGCCCGTCTCTGCAAACGCTCAAACTCTGTTGCACCCCAGATCATTTCTGCCTTCAGGCTCCTCACTGCTGAGGAGTCATGCAGTTTGATCAGAGTAGGTGAAAGGCCTCTTCACTGACTCTAATTATTGTACCATATTCCCTGGATGCCTTTACTAATATGTAATGAATGAATTTATTGACATAACCATGAAAAATTGCTGTAACAGAACACTGGGTCCAGATTATATCCTGGGGACACTAGATCCAGTTTATATACCGGGAACACTGGGTACAGATTTTATCCTGGGAACACTGGGTCAAGATTATATCCTGGGAACACTGGGTCCAGATTATATACTGGGAACACTGGGTCCAGTTCCTGTATTGGAAAAACTGGGACCAGTTTCTGTACTGGGAACACTGGGACCGGTTTCTGTACTGGAAACACTGGGTCCAGTTTTTATACTGGGAACACTGGGTCCAGAGTATATCCTGGGAACACTGGGTCCAGTTCCTGTATTGGAAAAACTGGGACCAGTTTCTGTACTGGGAACACTGGGACCGGTTTCTGTACTGGAAACACTGGGTCCAGTTTTTATACTGGGAACACTGGGTCCAGATTATATACTGGGAACACTGGGTCCAGTTCCTGTATTGGAAAAACTGGGACCAGTTTCTGTACTGGGAACACTGGGACCGGTTTCAGTACTGGAAACACTGGGTCCAGTTTTTATACTGGGAACACTGGGTCCAGTTTCTATACTGGGAACACTGGATCCAGAGTATATCCTGGGAACACTGGATCCAGTTTCTGTACTGGAAACACTGTATCCACTTTCTGTGCTGGGAACACTGGGTCCAGTTTCTATACTGGGAACACTGGGTTCAGTTTCTATACTGGGAACACTGGGTTCAGTTTCTATACTGGGAACACTGGGACCAGTTTCAATACTGGGAACACTGGGTCCAGATTATATTCTGGGAACACTAGAGCCAGTATCTTTCCTGGCAACACTGGGTCCAGTTTCTATACTGGGAACACTGGGTCCAGTTTCTATACTGGGAAAACTGGGTCCAGATTTATTCTGGGAACACTGGGTGCAGTTTCTGTACTGGGAACACTGATTCCAGTTTCTATACTGAGAACACTGGGTCCAGACTTTGTACTGGGAACACTGGGTCCAGATTTTATCCTGGGAACACTAGATCCAGTTTCTATACCGGGAACACTGGGTCCAGTCTCTAAACTGGGAACACTAGAGCCAGTATCTTTCCTGGCAACACTACATTCAGACCAGTAGAACCCAGTTCTGAAGATAATGTTCAGTTTGATCCAACAGATCCGTCTGAATGTTTCACTCTGGACCTTTAAACCTTCTGCTTCTCTGCAGCAGTTTGTGTTCAAAGCTTCTTCACTGGTTTTATCTCAGAGTTTCTCACTGATTGATGTTTTCTGAATAACATGTTTGTGTTTCAGAGGTCAGAACCACAGACAGAGAGCAGAACCTCCAGGATCCAGCTGTCCGTCTATGAGGAGTGACCGGTCCATAGATAATCCTCCATTCTTCAGTAGAGAACCTGGACCCTCAGACCCAGAGTAAGAAACCAGTTTCTAACTGGTGGATGTGACTCTGCAGAGACCAACCAGAGTTTAAACTTTGATTTCTGCTTATAAACTGATGCAGGGAGACAAAATCATCATTTTACATCATTTTAGTTCTTTGTTCAGTTGTGACCTAAACTGGGCTTTGATAGAACAGAACAAACTGTGGAGGGAAAACTAAATAGTTTCTTTTGTGTCTTCATGAAGACCCAGAACAGGAGCTGGACTGCTGACAGCCAATCAGAGCAGCTGTGCTCCAGGTAAGACTGAACATCTCCAATCAGAGCTTCCTTCTATCGTCTCTGTTGAACCAATTCCTCGTCTTTAGTCAGGATTTGGAGATTCAAGATCTTAAAAGTCTTTCTGATCAATTATTTCAACTAAATTTCTGCATTTCCAACTGGTGTAACTGGAACGTCTGTGTTCAACCCAACAACCTACTGGGTTTGATTTGAACTGGTTCTGTTTTCAGTCCTTTCTGCTAAATGCATTAAAACTGAACATCTCCTTAAAGCTGCTGGTCATTTTGATGCATGAAGAGAAAATGGTGGAAAAATCAACCTGCTGCACTGCTGCTTTTACAGAAAGAGGGAAGGAAAGTCTGAGAGACATAAAGCTTTATTTATTCTGACAATATATCACAGATTATAGTAGAAATATTTGTATATAAAACATGTAATAATTCTAACAATCTGTTTTCCTCTAAAGGGCCAAATCAGTCTCAGGTCATTTCTAATCTGTAATCGTACTTTAAAAACATCCAATCCAGTCTTTGAGTGAGAAATGCCATTTTAAATGTGAACACTACCTGATCCAATGAGCTGTTTCTCTAGCAGATTAGATCATTTCCTCTAGATTTCCTTCATGAAGGCTGGAAAATGCTGGGAGGAAACATGTTTCTTCCTCTCTGCCTCTTCTGTAGCTGCTGTGTTTGTGGCAGAAGGTCAGATAGAAATAGTGAAATGAGGACAATGGTGACATGATGCAAAGAGTTCATGTTAGTTAAAGCTGCTGCATTTAATGGCCGTGTTTCTGTCAGCATTTCTTCATCTGATCTGCTTAGTGAATCAGATGCTGACAGTGAACAGATACTGGCCACAAAACAGAGGCAGAAATCTGCTGTCTGACATTAGAACAATGTTCTGGTTCTGAGGATGGATCCGATTGTTGAGCATCACATCATGTGAAGTCAGAGACCTTATAATGATGACACCTCCTAATGTTCCACATGGTTTTGTTCCAACTTAATCACTAAATCCTATGTTTTTACTTCAGTCGTCTTTTCTTCTGTGTCTCAGCAGATGTTGGTCTGCAGGAGGTTTTAGAAGAACATAAGATCAGTCTGAGGAGGAGATGTGAATGTGTGACTGAAGGAGGTGATGAAACAGGAAGTAGAACCCTCCTCAACAGGATCTACACTGATCTCTACATCACAGAGGGACAGAGTGAAGAGGTTAATACCCAACATGAGGTGAAGCAGCTGGAGACAGCTTCCAAGAACCAGAACCTCCATGACCGTCCAATCAGGTGCCAGGACATCTTTAAAGCCTTACCTGACCAACATGGAGCCATCAGAGTGGTTCTGACCAACGGTGTCGCTGGTGTTGGAAAAACCTTCTCGGTGCAGAAGTTCACTCTGGACTGGGCAGAGGGCTTGGAGAACCAAGATGTCAGTGTGGTGGTTCTGCTTTCCTTCAGGGAGCTGAACTTGATCAGAGGTGAGCAGCACAGTCTTCTCACGCTGCTCCATGTTTTCCATCCAACACTCCAGAAGCTCCCAGCAGAGGAGCTGGTAGTCTGGAAACTTCTCTTCATCTTTGACGGCCTGGATGAAAGCAGACTTTCTCTGGATTTCAACAACAGTCGGCTTGTTTCTGACGTCACACAGAAGTCATCGGTCGACGTTCTGCTGACAAACCTCATCAAGGGGAAGCTGCTTCCCTCGGCTCTCGTCTGGATAACTTCCAGACCTGCGGCGGCCAATCGGATCCCTCCTTCATGCGTCGCCAGGGTAACAGAAGTACGAGGCTTCACCGACGCCCAGAAGGAGGAGTACTTCAGGAGGAGGTTCAGTGATGAAGAGCTCTCCAGCAGAATCATCTCCCACATCAAGACCTCCAGGAGCCTCCACATCATGTGTGCAATCCCAGTCTTCTGCTGGATCACTGCTACAGTTCTGGAGAACATGTTGACCACAGAGCAGAGAGGAGAGCTGCCCAAGACCATGACTGACATGTACTCACACTTCCTGCTGGTCCAGACAAAGAACAAGAAGAACAAGTACCATGGAGGACATGAGACAAGTCCACAGGAGCTGATGGAGGCTGACAGGGAAGTTCTTCTGAAGCTGGGGAGGCTGGCGTTGGAACATCTGGAGAAAGGAAACATCATGTTCTACCAAGAAGACCTGGAGCAGTGTGGTCTAGATGTCACAGAGGCCTCGGTGTACTCAGGAGTTTGTACAGAGATCTTCAGAAGGGAGAGTGTGATCTTCCAGAAACCAGTCTACTGCTTTGTTCATCTGAGCATCCAGGAGTTTCTGGCTGCAGTCTACATGTTCCACTGTTTCACCACCAGGAACACAGAGGAGATGGAGAAGTTCCTGGGAGAAAAATACAGAGAAACATCTTTGGAGGACTTCATGAAAAAAGTCATGGAGAAATCCCTCAGCAGTAAAAATGGCCACCTGGATCTGTTTGTCCGCTTCCTTCTTGGCCTCTCTGTGGAGTCCAACCAGAGACTCTTAGGAGGCCTTCTGGGTCAGACAGAGAACCGTCCAGGAACCATCCAGAGAATCATCAACAATCTGAAGAAGATGAACACTGATAGAATCTCTCCTGACAGAAGCATCAACATCTTCCACTGTCTGGTGGAGATGAAGGACCTTTCAGTTTTTCAGGAGATCCAACAGTTCCTGAAATCAGAGAAGGAACTCTCAGAGTCCCAGTGCTCGGCTCTGGCCTTCATGCTGCAGATGTCAAAGGAGGTTCTGGATGAGTTGAACCTGGAGAAGTACAACACATCAGAGAATGGACGACTGAGACTGGTTCCAGCTGTGAGGAACTGCAGAACGGCTCAGTGAGTCCAAATGTCTTCATAGTGTGAATGCTGACTCAGCACTATTGTCCTCCTGTTTGTTCTTCTTCAAGTTGCTTCTAGAGGTTTTTTTTTTCTTTAACTACTTCCTTCATACTTTGGACTATTTCAGCCAATAAAACATCTAAACGTTCAGCTCATCCAGGACAGCACTGCTGGAGCTTTTGGTGTTTTTATCATTTAAAAAATATTCCAAGTTTTATCAGTTTGTATTGAAATGAATAGAAAATCTTGAAAAGTCTAGAAAATCTCTGTTTTCTTTAAAATATCCAATCAGCCAGAGACACATTTTAAACTTTAAACACTTGTTGACTCATTGGGCCGTTACCCATAATTCACCTTTTAGGATCTTTAACTGTTTTTATAAAATCACTGTTTAGGACTGATGGAAACTTGGACCAAAATAATTAAATCTCTGTATTGCTGCTGTTGCCATGGAAACATGTTTTTACACAGAAAACGTTGCGAAGCAACTTTTCTTGCTGTCACTAGTTTCCCTCTGAGTTTGTAGCTGAGGCACCAAAATGTGTAGATTTCTGTGTGGCTCCAGAAAAAGTGGTTTCTGTAGGAGTCCTAGTTTCTGTCAGATCCTCCCAAAGCTCTGAGATCTCTGCTTCCAGAGTCTGGAACCATTTTCCTCATCAACACTTCATCTGCAGCCTTGGTTGAACTGCTAGATGTCCTCCATGAAGACCTGGAGACACATGAACTTTAACACTTTAGACATTCCAGCTTCTTCTGATCACTGGGAAAACTTTCACTGTTTTCACATGAAAAATGCTGCTGGACCCAAACGCTCCGTCTCCTCCCAGGGGTTCTGGTCTTCAGCTTCTTCTTCATGTGTTTAGCAACAATTTCTTCTGACACCCAAACCTTTGTTCCTCTGAGACAATGGACAGACCACTCCAGAGACATGTGTCCCTCTTACCACCAGTTTGTCCCTCGTTCCTCTAAGATCAACAGTCTTCTATCAGATCCCTCCAGAACTCAGGGATCTCCATTCTGGGTTCTGCCTCCTGTCAGAAATCAGGAGGAAAGGATGTTTTTAATCCATCGTATCTGTTACATTAAACAGTCTAGAAATACAAACATCTTTAGAAATTCATCACATTTCTGCCAAGGATTGTTCAACATCAGCAGACGGATGATGGAGGGGCGGAGCCAGATTAATATGCATTGATTACATTTATATAAAGTAGACGGCCACATCCTAACATGGACATCTGGAGATATTTACTGAGTTCTGCTGTTTTACTGTAGATTATTTTAATATTTAGTTTAATAAAATCATTTATTGCTCAGATGAATTGTCCTCCTGTCCAGATTCTCTCCTGCCTCTCACCCATTGGCTGTTGGAGACAGAGAGGAGGAACCATGATCCTAAAGAAGCTGATGTTTCTATAGAAAATGGATGAAAAGAAAATGTTTGATGCTCCTTGGTTGATTGACAGACAGCAGTCAGAGCTCAGCAGGAAGAAACAGGGAGGTTTGCTATCAGGCAGCCTCTAGTAAATGCTGGATGATGAACTCTGCTAGTCATTTGTATAGAGTGTATACAGGAAGGGACCAAGGACACAACCTTGTTGGGCTCCAGTGATGCTAATGATGGTTGATGATATTGTTGTCTATATTTTCACTGTAAATACAGACTACACTGTATCTTAGTCTGTGTTTATAATCCAGATTGTCTGATTTAATTAGAGCTGACTTTATTTCTTCTCTAATCTCAGACTTGGTGGCTGTTCTCTCTCAGAGGCTGAATGTGAAGTTGTGGCCTCAGCTCTGAAGTCCAACCGCTCCCTGACTGAACTGGAAATAAGTCAGATCTACACGGATTCAACCATTGGAGACTCTGGAATGAAGCATCTGTGTGAGATCCTGGAGAATCCAGTCAGTAAAGTGAAGATCCTCAGGTTTGTTTTCTCTATTCAAGTAAAATCATTAATTTCTACTTTAACACTTTAATTTAATACATTTATTCTAATATGTTTTCTTTAATAACAAACTGCTGTCCAGATGTCAGGATGCAGTTTCCATCTTGTAATTTATATATTTTCTTATTTCAGACTTTCCAGATATTGAACTTTATTTTTCAGTTTTTCACACTTTAAAATGCTTTAGCCTGATGGACAAAATTTAGGAAAATAAGTCAAATAATGATCTTTAATAATGGAGATGTTTCAGTTTCGTTTAGGAAAGATTCAGATGATCAGATAATATTTTTTCTCATTTCTTCTTCACATCTTTACATCAATAATGAAATGTTGTTCCTCCAGAGTAGAGTAGTTTTGAAATTACTTTTCTTGAAAAGTGCCTTTAGATTACATCTGTTGTGAAGCGGTGCTATATAAATATACTGTATTGAATTGAATTCTTGCTGGGCAACACAAACTTTCAACTCACTGATTCTCAACACACAGATTCTCCATTGGATTGAGGTCTGGAGACTGGAAAGGGCACTCCAGAACCTTGAAATGCATTTTACATAGCCACTCCTTTTTTGCCCATGTGTTATGTTTAGGATGACTGTCATTCTAGAAGATCCAGCCACGTTTCTTCTTCAATGTTCTCACTGATAGAAGGAGGTTTTTGCCCAAAATCTTACGATACATGGCCCCATTTATCCTTTACTTAATATAGAACAGTTGTCCTGTCCCCCTTGCAGAAAATCAGCCCCAAAGCAGAATGTTTCCACCCCCATGCCTCACAGTGGGTATGGTGATCTTGAGATGCAATTCAGCATTCCTTCCCCTCCAATGACGGCGAGTGGCGTTTATTCCAAAGAGTTCTATTTTGGTTTTATCTGACCACATGACATTCTCCCAATCCTGCTTTGAATCATCCAGATGGTCTCTGGCAAACTTTAGATGGGTCTGGACCTTTGCTGGTTTGAGCAGGGGGCCCTTTCCAGAGCAACATGATTTTAATCCATGACCACATAGTGTGTTTCTAATAGTAACCTTTGTTACTGTGGTCCTGCTCTCTTCAGGTCATTGACCATTTCAACCCCATGTAGTTCTGGGCTGTTTCCTTACCATTCTCAAGATCATGTGCACCCCAAAAGGGGAGCTCTTGCATGGAGCCCCAGGTTGAGTGAGATTGTCAGTGATCTTGTATTTGTTCCATTTTCTAAAAAATTGCCCCAACAATTGATCTCTTCTCACCAAGCTGCTTGCCTATTGTATATTGGTTCATCCCAGTCTTGTGCAGATGTACAATCTTGTCCCTGGTGCCCTTGGACAGCTCCCTGGTCTTGGCCATGGTGGAAGTTGGAGTCTGACTGTTTAAAGGTAACGACAGGTGTATTTTATAGAGATAATGAATTTAAACAGGTGTCATTAATTCAGGTAACAAGTGGAGGAAAGAAAAGATTTTAAAAGTAGTAACAAATCTGTGAGGATGCAAGGCAAGGCAATTTTATTTGTATTGCACACTTTCAACAGCAGGGTAATTCAAGGTGCTTTACATGATTTGGTGATTTAAAAAACCAAAAATAACTAAAATTAAAAGTAAAAGAAACACACATTACATATGATACACAATAAAGTAAGAGAAAGATCAATAAAGCAAGAGAGCATGAACACATTTCATACATATGACATCAATCATTTAATCGAAGGCCATTCTAAACAAATGGGTTTTTAGTCTTGATTTAAAGCAGTTCAGAGTTTCAGCAGCTCTACACTCGTCAGGAAGGCTGTTCCAGATAAGGGGAGCATAGAAACTGAAAGCTGCTTTTCCAGGTTTAGTTCTGAGTCTAGGGATGTTTAGTAGGCTAGAGTTGGAGGACCTGAGTGGTCTTGGTGGTTGGTACAGTGACAACATGTCTTCAACATATTTTGGTGCTATGCCATGTAATGATTTATAAACCAGTAGAGCCAGTGTTAAGACTTTTGAACTGTGGTGATGTGCTCTACTTTCCTGGTTCTAGTGAGGAACACGAGCAGCAGCATTCTGGATCAGCTGCAGCTGTCTGATTGACTTTTTAGGCAGACCTGTGAAGATGCTGTTGCAGTAATCAATCCGACTAAAGATAAACGCATGGATGAGTTTTTCTAGGTCCTGTTGCAACATCAGTCCTTTAATTCTAGAAATGTTCTTCAGGTGATAGAACGCTGACCTTGTTATTGCCTTTATGTGACCCTGGAGGTTCAGGTCTGAGTCCATTACTACACCTAGGTTTCGTGCCTGATCAATAGTTTCTAGCTGTATGAACTGAAGCTGTGTCCTGACTCTTGATCGTTCCTCTTTGGGTCCAAAAATAATTACTTCAGTTTTGTTTATATTCAGCTGGAGAAAGTTATGGCATATCCTTCCATTTTTTTGGTCAATGCATTGATTTAGGGTTTGAATGGGTTCAGAGTCACCTGGTGACATTGTAATGTAAAGCTGAGTATCATCTGCATAGTTTGGAGGACTAATAAATTCGGCCATATTCCTAGAAAGAAGAGCTGCTCCATCCAAAGTGGGATGAATGCCGTCTCTCCGGATCAGACCAGGTTTTCCCCAAAATGTTCTCCAGTTATCAATGTAGCCCACATCGTTTGCAGGACACCACCTAGACAACCATAGATGGAATGACAGCATGCGGTTAAACATGTCGTCACTGGTCCGATCAGGCAGGGGACCAGAGAAGATTACCGAGTCTGACATTGTTTTAGCAAATTTACACACCGAAGCAACACTCATTTTAGGGACCTCCGATTGGCGTAACCGGGTGTCATTACCGCCAGCGTGAATAACAATCTTACTGTATTTACGCTTATCTTTAGCCAGCAGTTTCAGGTAGGATTTGATGTCACCCGTTCTGGCCCCTGGCAAGCATTTGACTATGGTCAATGGTGTCTCTAATGCCACGTTTCTGACTATGGAGCTGCCAATTACCAGGGTCGGCTTCTCACCGGGTGTGTCGCTGAGCGGGGAAAATCTGTTAGAAACGCGGACCGGTTGGTGGTGGCCCGGGGGCTGGGTCCTAGAACTATGCTTCCTTCGTACAGTCACCCAGCCGGCCTGAAGTCCCGGCTGCGCGGGCTCTACCGGAGGACGGCTAGTGGGTTCTATCTTTGTTGGCTCCGCGCTGGCTAATGGGCTTCGGCTATCTGCTGGTTTTTCAACAGCGCGGAGCCGTGCTTCTAATTCTGATACCCTCGCCTCCAAAGCTACAAAAATATTACATTTATTACAGTTACCATTATCACTAAAGGAGGCAGGGAAGTAACTAAACATCTGACAGAGAGAGCAAGAGAGAAGAGAAGAGTAGCCATAGCTGCAATGAAGCTAAGCTAACTGAGCTAGCGAGACCTTACCACCCCAAGAAAAGCTGTGTGAAACACAAGGAGTTCCCAAAACGTAAAGTACACCACCACAAAACGTGTGTTATAGTAGCTTGTGTGTTAAAATAACTTAGAGAGGCCTCAGCACAGAGAAAATAAGATCAATTCAAGAGAGTCTGAACACCAAACAGCTCCAAGGAGCACAACAGTGACAACAGGAAATGACGCAATACGGCTTTAGTTTTAGTTTTTATTCATTTAATATCCAAACCAAACAAGCTGAACAGAGAATCCACATGGTGCCATCACATATCAAGCAGATAAATAAATGTATTAAATAGGAACAGCTCACCTGCTTGTGAGTAATCAGTGGGATTCCTGGCTGGGATAGACGTAGGGTGGGGGGGGTCTGGAGGCTGAATCCACCACACTAGAAGCTGGAAATACAAGCGCCGCTTCAGCCAGAAGTTTGAGATCAGGGAACATTTCTCAAATGAAGGTGATCAGGAGTCTGTAAGACTCTCTGAACGCTCCTTCTGTACTTCTGCGTTCAGCTACAGCGGTCTGTGAGCGGACTGTGTCTGGTGCCGTCACAGACGCTCACCTTCTGTGTTCACCTTGTCACATCTGCGCTCCAAAGCCTCTGTAGCTCTTTAGCTCCCGGATAGCGAGATGCATGGAGTACGCTGGGCAGGTCTGAGATGACGCTCAGATTCTCTCATGGGAATCTTTCTTTGGTTGATTCAGTTACCTGAACTCTGCCTGTCATTTTTGTCCCATGAAAAGTTCCCTGTTGACACAAAGAAGTTCCTGATAGAACCGGTCAGGTACTGGACCAGAGAGTCCGACCCGGCTCTCCAGTCATTTCAATAACATATTAATGTCAGATCCATTCCACTCCATAGGTTCCTGTCACTGTGGAAATGAGCTCCTTCCATTAAATCCCAGCAGCATTAATGAACAGCTCTAATGTCACAGTTTGGTTCTTAAAGTCCATTTTAATTCCAGGTCAGAACCACTGGAGGCCAGACTGAAATATTCTAGCAGCACGTCATAATAACATGTTCTGGTTCTGCTGGTTTGAACTCATTAAACCAGTTTGACTGGATCAGATATTAAACCTCAGTTCATCATGTTTCTGTGACTTTTACATTCAGTTAAATTAATTTTCTACATTTTCATCCTTTGTTCATATTTCAGTTTTAACCTGCATCCTGTTGGCTTCAGCTCACATGTTTTATTCTTTATTCAGATTGACGCTCGGCAGTTTGTCAGAGATCAGCTGTTCTTCTCTGGTCTCAGCTCTGAAGTCCAACCCCTCCCATCTGACAGAACTGGACCTGAGCTACAACGACCTGAAAGATGCTGGAGTGAAGGAGCTCTGTGGTCTTCTACAGACTCCCGACTGCAGAATAAAAACATTGAGGTATGAAACCATGTTTTAGTTTAGTTCGGATATTTCTGCTGTGAAAGTTGTGTTGACACTAAACTGCAGACATATGGCTGATATTCTACTGATCCACACTGACGATCTTCATGGTAAAGTCTGCTTTCTTCTTCACTGGTTTTGGTCCAGTTAAAGTTTCTTTGTTTTTCAGACTTTCTCCTATGATTTATTAAATAACTAGAAAACATAAAACAATGAGTGTAATGTCAGTTTGGGGTTGCAGATATTGTCCAGAACTTCCCAGAATCCAGTGAATTTAGATCTGATAATCCAAGAAATTTCCATCCAGGTCTAAAGCCGTTCAGTGATAAATCTGCTAAAAAAAGGGAAACTAAATAGTTTCGTGTCTTTCTGAAGCTCCAGCAGGTTCCAGGTTCCGCAGAGGTCTAGTGTCTGTGGGATCAACAACAATCAGTCATGTTAGTTTATTCCAGATATTTCTGTGAAATAGTGTGAAAGTTTTCTCTAAAGTCCTTATTGGACACAGCTCAGTGATGGAGCTGCCAGGTTCACACAGGCTGAGCTCCAAGCTGCTGAATGAAGTCTCAGGTCTCAGGTTGTGAAGGACGTCCCTCTGCAGGTTCAGGAAGCTCAGCTTGCTCTACTACCTGATTCACCAAGGGAGGAAAAGTCAATAAATCAACATCTCAGGCTCACAGAGGACTGAGGAAGCACCAACATGAGGAGCTGCTGCTGCTAGGAAGATTTCATCAGGGTTCTACCTGGCGTGGCTCCTCCTCTCCTCCTCATGTTAATCAGAACCAAGAGCAGAACTTTGGTCCAGAACCAACCTGAATTCTGCTCCATCTTTGAGTCACAGCTTTAATGAAACATTTCCATGTTCAACCTGATCACCACTGGCAGAGTAATCTGCTCAGCGTGTCTGAAGTCAATGTCCAGATAAACTCTGATCTGTTAAATGGCTTCTTTTGCTAAATGTCTTCCATTATCAGCAGAAACTGTTTGGCAGTCTGGCTGCTACTTGTCTAACTGTCTGACAGTCAGTTCAGGCTCCTTTTATGACCAATGATAAATCAATCTACCCTGCATGTTTTAGATTGAGGCAGAAAACAGATCAATAGGGACTTTTTCTCCTGCTCCACCTACTGCTCCCACAGCCTCAGATCACGACTGTCAACATTTTCTTTCTGTTGTTGTTCAGATGATTAAAGAGAAATCAAATCTCTTCCTCATCATCTGTACTGATGGGTCCCTCTACAGCTTGGCCTGTTATCTTCTACAGTAACTTGACCTGAGCTCCAAGCTGCTTGATCCAATGAAAGCCTCTTCTTGCTCTCTGGACCTTTGACCTTCATCTGTGTTCAGAAAGCCTTCTAGGTCATTGGTTCCAGTGAGCTCACTGCTGTCAATGCTTCACTGGCCTCTGGTACAGTAGCTACTGATTCATCCAGCTGCTTTAGAACAAAGACAGTTTGGATCCTTCTCTCCTTGGCAGTGATGGAGGCGTCTCCAAGCTTCCATCTCCTGCTGAGATCTTAGAGAAGGTTGTGGTCAACCAGTGAACTGCTGCTCTGGATCAGCTCAGCATTCTGGACCACTTTCACTCAGCTTTTCATAGATCTCATTCAGCTGAATCAGCTCTTCTGAGTTGATCAAAGGACATTTTGATGCAGAGCCACAAGAGAAACTGTTCTGTCCTGCTGATGTTGGACCTTAGCTCTGCTCTCCATACAGTAGATCAGCCGATTCAGCTCAATAGGCTGAGGTTCTGGGTTGGTGTATCAGGATCTGCCTTGGACTGGTTCTCTTCTCACCTATCTGACAGATGGATTTCTGGAGCTGCTTCTAAGTCCAGATCTCCTCCTGATCCAGTCCATGTTTGTGAACCCCAAGGTTCTGATGCTGGTTGGAACTCATTAAACCAGTTTGACTGGATCAGATATTAAACACCAGTTCATCATGTTTCTGGGACTTTTACATTCAGTGAAATTAATTTTTCTACATTTTCATAATTTGTTCATATTTCAGTTTTAACTTGCATCCTGTTGGCTTCAGCTCACATGTTTTATTCTTTATTCAGATTGATGAGCAGCAGGTTGTCAGAGATCAGCTGTTCTTCTCTGGCCTCAGCTCTGAAGTCCAACCCCTCCCATCTGACAGAACTGGAGCTGAGCAACAACAACGACCTGGAAGATGCTGGAGTGAAGGAGCTCTGTGGTTTTCTACAGACTCCTGACTGCAAGCTACAAATATTAAAGTAATTTATAATCACTGATTGATGCTTCAACACTTTTCTAAAGCTCTGGAATGATTTTACTGACTAAAATACTCTAACACAACATGTTACAGGACCAGGTTCTGGTTCTGTGTTTTTCAGCTCTTAAAGTCAGTTTTACATTGAATATTCTCCATGAGTTCATGTTTTTATAGCTGTGAAATGATCAAAATAGTTTAATTTTTCTACAATAACCAACATTTGTTCATATTTCCTCCAAAATTCCTTCTGACTTGTTTGTTTTCTGTGAAACCTAAAAAATGTGGCTGCAGGAGGTGAGTTTGTATTGATGGAGCTGCTGGTGGAGCTAACAGAGTTTAAGAGCTAAAGTCAGCAGGTCTTTATTGAAGCAGCAGCATGTTGTCATTAATATTAATGAGAACTATTTAACTGGTTCTGTTGGACTGATTTAACCTGCATCCTGTTGGCTTCAGCTCACATTTTTTATTCTTTATTTAGATTAAATTGTTGCAGGTTGTCAAAGATCAGCTGTTCTTCTCTGGCCTCAGCTCTGAAGTCCAACTCCTCCCATCTGACACAACTGGACCTGATCTACAACCACCTGAAGGAGTCAGATGTTGAGCAGCTGAAGGATCTTGTAGAGACTCTGAGGTCAGTAGATGGTTGGAGTGAGTCCAGCTGCTGTCAGCAGTATTGAACTAAACCCAGTTAGTATCAAAGCAAAGATCCAGTGTTTCCAGTAAAGCTGCAGCTTCTCAGTGGGAGGAGAATGGTGACAGGCTTCCTGATTGGACACAGAGACAAGAATGAGCCAATCAGATGAGCCAGAAGCTTGTTGTGTTCATGACTACAGGAAATCCAGCTGGATTCCAGCTGCCAGCCTTCCAACATGTATAGAGACAGTGGTCCTCATTCATCAAACTGTGGGAGCATCAGATCTGATCTCAGATCTGTTTGTTCTCTCATTTCAACAGGAAACAACTGATCAGTTTTATTTATTTATTTATTTTTATTTTTTTACGTGTCCTGTTTGGCAGTGTGGAGCTCAGAATTGGTGTCTGAGTACCAAGTAGAAGCCCAACAGATTTACTTTCACAAGCGGAGCAGTACAGCTTTTGCTATAGTACTCCACTTGATATATGTGTGAAAAATCTTTATTATGAATTGTTGGGGTTTTTATTTCCTGATGTTATGGACACGGAGACGGAAAATTAGGGAGAAGAGAGAAGGAAGATGAAGAAGAGAGGTAGGAAAAAAAAAGTCAAGAGAGAGGGTGAGTTGAAAATACAAGAGAGGAAGGGGAACAAAGAAAACACAGGAAGACATTGAAGTCTACCTCCATACCCACAGGACGGCAGAGAGAGGGGGAAAAACAAAACAAAACACGAAAAAGGAACATCGACAAAACCAACCAAACATTGTGAACTAAGAATTACAGAACCACGTCACACAAAAATAGATATAAAAATACAACAACAATGTCACAGAAAAACTCATGGTACCGATTAATTAAGCTCTAGTAATGATAACCTCAGCCCAAGAATATTTCCTTAAACACCAGAGAACCCACATCTATGTGTGTGTGTTAGCATGCTGGTGCATATAAGGTTTCTCCATAAGAGTGTTCGATAGTTGGTGTGAGCAGACATCAATCCGTCTCCCAGGAATCGATGCAGACATGAAGGAGATCGGAGCAAAGATGTCCAAAGGACCGCCAGAGCCCCAGGCGGACCCGGGCGGGGCCGACCGCATCCCCCTAGAGAGGAGCAAAGGAGAACCCCAGGGGAACATCCAGCGGCCACTATGCAGGGGCCCGGGGGGCAGCAGTGACGAGCCCATGGGCCCCGCCGGCAACCGGCCGTGCCGGCAACCGGCCGCGCCGCCAAACGGCTGCGCCGGGGCCCAGGGGCACCCCACCCCCCAGCAGGGACCCGACAAGGGACCGGCCACGCGCTGCCTCCACCCTAGGCCAATCCCCACCGTCAACATCCCAGCGCCCCACCGATAGCCGCAGGGGATGGACAGCATCCCCAGGCCGGGCTCAGCCAGCATCTGGACGCCAAGTTGTACCCGCTCCCGGGTCCTGATCCCACGCAACGCAGGGCGCCGAGACCAGGCATCCAACGAAGGCCAGGGCCCGTCCAACCCGCCAATGAACCGGCCACGCACGGTGCGCACAGAACAGGTGATCAAACGAGCAGAGACGCCGAATCCGCATCCTGCCTAGCCACCGAGCAGGCACCACCCAACAATCCCAAACCTGGCACCTCTAAAAGAGGTGCCCCAACCAACCAAAGGAAGATATCGGCCCAGCGCATTGGCCGACCGACACACCGGCCCCCCCAGGCCCGGCCAGGCAAGCACCAGGTCCGAACCGGATTGACCACCGATGCACCGGAAAGCAGGGGCCCCCGTCACCGGCGGGGGAGTGACGGAGGGGAAATAGCCCCCCCATTAAGTGTAAGGCCTGAGGTGCGCCAGGCGAGGGGGCAGACCAAGATTCAACCTGACAGGTAGACAAAGACATACAGACACAGTCATACGTTCCCTTCCTCTTAAACCCATACATTCTCACTGACTCACCAAGACACCCAAAAAAAATGACGCTGTAAGGCAAGGCAATTTTATTTGTATAGCACACTTTCAACAGCAGGGTAATTTCAATTCAATTCAGTTTATTTATATAGCGCCAATTCACAACAGATGTCATCTCAAGGCACTTAACAAGAAGTCATTTCAATACAATTATACAAACATTCCAATCAGTTAAAAAGTTTCCTATTTAAGGGATCCCAGCAGATTGCGTCAGTCATTGGCGTGAGGTTGGGCAGATTTCCAACCACAGCAATCCTTCACCAATCCCTCATACTGAGCAAGCATGTAGCGACAGTGGAGAGGAAAAACTCCCCTTTAACAGGAAGAAACCTCCAACAGAACCAGGCTCAGTAGGAGCGGCCATCTGCCACGACCGTCTGGGGGTTTGAGAAGACAGAGCAGAACACAGAAGGAACAGAAGATCCGATATAAGAGAACTTTCTATGTTACAGAAAGTAAAAAGTTGATAACAGGACACAGTGGATGTTCAGTTACTGAGAGGATCATCCCAGTCGATGACCCCCGTCCAACAGGGCATTGCAGCCAAGCAGGATACCAGACCAGGTATATCTTCTATGGAGAGAAAAACACTGAGAGAAAACAAAGTTAACAGTCGAAATAACAGAATGTACTGTAATACAACTGGAGAGTCGTAGGAGAAAAGGAAGTAGCAGAGTGAAGAAAATTGGTAAGTCTGTCCTCCAGCAGTCTAAGCCTATAGCAGCATAACTACAGAGATAGCTCAGGATGACCTAAGCCACTCTAACTATAAGCTTTATCAAAAAGGAAAGTTTTCAGCCTGGCCTTAAAAGTAAACAGAGTGTCTGCCTCACGGACTAAAGCTGGGAGCTGGTTCCACAGGAGAGGAGCCTGATAACTAAAAGATCTGCCTCCCATTCTACTTTTAGAGATCCTAGGAACTACAAGTAAACCTGCAGTCTGAGAGCGAAGTGCTCTTTTAGGAACATATGGAACAATTAGATCTCTGATGTATGATGGAGCTTGATTATTAAGGGCTTTGTATGTAAGAAGAAGGATCTTAAATTCTATTCTGGATTTAACAGGGAGCCAATGAAGGGAAGCTAAAACAGGAGAAATGTGATCTCTCTTTTTAATATTCATCAGAACTCTTGCTGCCGCATTTTGGATCAACTGAAGGCTTTTAATGGCATTTTGTGGACTTCCTGATAGTAAAGAATTACAGTAGTCCAGCCTTGAGGTAACAAATGCATGGACTAGTTTCTCAGCATCACTCCTGGACAGGATGTTTCTAATTTTAGCAATATTCCGGAGGTGAAAGAAAGAAATCCTAGAAACCTGTTTAATATGGGATTTAAATGTCAAGTCTTGGTCAAAAATAATGCCGAGGTTCTTTACGTTATTACTGGGGGACAATTTAATGCCATCCAGATGAAGTGATTGACTAATCAGTTTCTGTTTAAGAACTTCTGGTCCAAAGACAGCAACTTCTGTCTTGTCAGAATTTAAAAGCAAAAAGTTTAGGGTCATCCATGTTTTTATGTCTTCCAGACATGCCTGTAATCTACCTAACTGACTGGGTTCATCACGATTTATGGATAAATATAGTTGTGTATCATCGGCATAGCTGTGGAAATTTATCCCATGCTGTCTAATAATTCTACCAATTGGAAGCATATATATGGTGAAAAGAATTGGTCCAAGGACAGAACCCTGTGGAACTCCACAAGTAACCCTTGAGAGTGAAGATGATTTATCATTTAGATGAACAAACTGGAATCTATCAGACAAATATGATTTAAACCAGCCTAGTGCTGTTCCTTTGATCCCTGCAACATGTTCAAGCCTTTCTAAGAGAATATTATGATCGACTGTGTCAAAAGCAGCACTGAGATCTAACAAAACCAGAACAGACACCAGTCCATTATCTGAGGCCATGAGAATGTCATTAGTAACCTTCACCAGTGCTGTTTCAGTGCTATGATGAGCTCTAAAACCTGACTGAAACTCTTCAAACAGCTCGTTACTGTTTAGATGTTCACAGACTTGATTAGCAACTATTTTCTCAAGGACTTTGGATAAGAAAGGAAGGTTAGATATAGGTCTGTAATTCACTAAGTCATCTTGATCAAGGGAAGGTTTCTTGAGTAAAGGTTTAATTACAGCTATTTTAAATTCCTGTGGTACGTATCCGTTTACTAAGGATAGATTCATCATATCCAAAATGGGGCCAGGAACCAAATGGAACACTTCTTTAAATAATTTGGTTGAGATTGGGTCCAAAATACAAGTTGAAGATTTAGATGAGGCTAATATTTTTGATAATTCTGAAAGCTCGACTGAATCAAAACAGCCTAAGCAATACTGAGGTTCTACAGTTCTTTCCGATACTGACTCATTTACTGAGGAAGAAGTAATCATGTTTGGGAGGATGCCAATGATTTTATTTTTAATAAAATTTATTTTATTTATGAAGAATCTCATAAAATCATCACTGCTAAGAGCCGGGGGAATAGTTTGCTCAACAGAGCTATGACTCTGTGTAAGTTTGGCAACTGTACTAAAAAGAAACCTAGGATTGTTTTTATTCGCCTCTATTAATGATGAAAAATATGCTGTTCTAGCTTGTCGAAGGGTCTTTTTATACAGCAGTAGACTGTTATTCCAGGTTAAATAGGAATCCTCTAGATGTGTAAAGCGCCATTTTCTCTCCAACTTCCTAGTATTCTGCTTTAAAGTACGCAACTCTGCGTTAAACCAAGGAGTCAGCCTCCTATGGCTAGCCACTTTCTTTTTTAATGGGGCTACACTATCTAATGCCAAACGCAATGAGGACGTAACGCTGTGAACCAGACCATCAATTTCTGAAGGGTTAGAGATAGAATTGCTGCCATCCACTGTGTTACTCTGAGACACTGAGGAAAGTAAGAATGGTACAGATTCTTTAAAAATTGTTACAGCATTGTCTGATAAAGTTCTACTATAATGAAATTTTCTTTCAGATTTAAGATGGTCAGTTAAAGTAAATTCAAAAGTTATCAAGAAGTGGTCAGACAGGACCGGGTTATGTGGGTGGACTGTTATTTCCTCACACTCAATACCGTATGTCAGTACAAGGTCCAAAGTGTGTTTACCCGTGTGGGTCGATCCCTGTACTTTTTGAGTATAGCCAATTGAGTCTAAAATAGCATTAAAGGCTGCATTTAGGCTATCACTTTCAGTATCCACATGAATATTGAAGTCCCCCACTATAATAACCCTATCAGTATTTAATACTATATCAGATAAAAATGTGAGATCTGATCCAAGAATTGAGAGTAAGGGCCTGGTGGACGATACAAAACCACAAACAAAAATGGTCTTAATGTTTTGCAACTTGGATGAGGAAAATTAAGGGTTAGATGCTCAAAAGAACTGTAGCTATCAATTGGTCTGGGACTAATTAGTAAATCAGAACGGAAAATGGCTGCAACTCCTCCTCCTCGCCCAGTATTTCTAGGAATGTGAAAATTTAAATGACTGGAAGGAGTTGACTCATTTATACTGACATAATCCTCCTGCTGCAACCAGGTTTCTGTGAGACAAAGGAAATCAATGTGATTATCACAAATCAAGTCATTTACTAACAAAGTCTTTGAGGAGAGAGATCTTATGTTTAATAAACCACATTTAATAGATTTATTTTCAGTCAAAGTTGTATTTATTTTTATGAGATTTCCATAATTTGCTTTTGTTGGCTTAACTTTTAATCCATTTAATTTTGGCCGTGGGCAAGACACTGTTTCTATAGGGTAATGGGTGGGTAACAGTACAGAAGCAGCAGAGAGGTGGGTTAAACTACGACTCTGCTTCCTGGTCTGGACCCTGGGTTGTCAGTGTTTTGGAGGATTAATAAATTCGGCCATATTCCTAGAAAGAAGAGCTGCTCCATCCAAAGTGGGATGGATGCCGTCTCTCCGGATCAGACCAGGTTTTCCCCAAAAAGTTCTCCAGTTATCAATGTAGCCCACATCGTTTGCAGGACACCACCTAGACAACCATTGATGGAATGACAGCATGCGGCTAAACATGTCGTCACTGGTCCGATCAGGCAGGGGACCAGAAAAGATTACCGAGTCTGACATTGTTTTGGCAAACTTACACACCGAAGCAACACTAATTTTAGTGACCTCCGATTGGCGTAACCGGATGTTATTACCGCCAGCGTGAATAACAATCTTACTGTATTTACGCTTATCTTTAGCCAGCAGTTTCAGGTAGGATTTGATGTCGCCCGTTCTGGCCCCTGGCAAACATTTGACTATGGTCAATGGTGTCTCTAATGCCACGTTTCTGACTATGGAGCTGCCAATTACCAGGGCCGGCTTCTCAGCGGGTGTGTCGCTGAGCGGGGAAAATCTGTTAGAAACGCGGACCGGTTGGTGGTGGCCCGGGGGCTGGGTCCTAGAACTATGCTTCCTACGTACAGTCACCCAGCCGCCTAGAGGTCCCGGCTGCGCGGGCTCTACCGGAGGACAGCTAGGGGGTTCTATCCTTGTTGGCTCCGCGCTGGCTAATGGGCTTCGGCTATCTGCTGGTTTTTCAACAGCGCGGAGCCGTGCTTCTAATTCTGATACCCTCGCCTCCAAAGCTACAAAAATATTACATTTATTACAGTTACCATTATCACTAAAGGAGGCAGGGAAGTAACTAAACATCTGACAGAGAGAGCAAGAGAGAAGAGAAGAGTTAGAGACAGGAGAAAGAAGAGTAGCCATAGCCGCAATGAAGCTAAGCTAACTGAGCTAGCGAGACCTTCCACCCAAAGAAAAACTGTGTGAAACACGAGGAGTTCCCAAAACGTAAAGTACACCACCACAAAATGTGTGTTTTAGTGTGATTGTGTGTTAAAATAACTTAGAAAAGCCTCAGCACAGAGAAAATAAGATCAATTCAAGAGCGTTTGAACACCAAAACAGCTCCACGGACCACAGCAGTGACAACAGGAAATGACGCAATACGGCTTACCCCGTCACCACCTCCACCAATTCAAGGTGCTTTACATGATTTGGTGATTTTAAAAAAAAACACATAAAAGATACACACATTACACATGATACACAATAAAGCAAGAGAAAAATAAAAAAGCAAGAGAGCATGAACACATTTCATACATATGACATCAAGCATTTACTCAAAGGCAGTTCTAAACAGATGGGTTTTTAGTCTCGATTTAAAGCAGTTCAGAGTTTCAGCAGCTCTACACTCGTCAGGAAGTCTGTTCCAGATAAGGGCAGCATAAAGTGAAAGCTGCTTCTCCATGTTTAGTTCTGAGTCTAGGGATGTTTAGTGGGCTAGAGTTGGAGGACCTGAGTGGTCTTGGTGGTTGGTACCATGACAACAGGTCTTCAACATATTTTGGTGCTAAGCCATGTAATGATTTATAAACTAGTAAAAGTATTTTAAAGTCTATTCTCTGAGCTACAGGGAGCCCGTGCAAGGACTTTAGAACTGGGGTGATGTGCTCTACTTTCCTGATTCTAGTGAGGACGCGAGCGGCAGCGTTCTGGATCAGCTGCAGCTGTCTGATTGACTTTTTAGGCAGAACTGTGAAGATGCTGTTGCAGTAATCAATCCGACTAAAGATAAACGCATGGATGAGTTTTTCTAGGTCGTGTTGCAAAATCAGTCCTTTAATCCTAAATATGTTCTTCAGGTGATAGAACGCTGACCTTGTTATTGCCTTTATGTGACCCTGGAGGTTCAGGTCTGAGTCCATTACTACACCTAGGTTTCGAACCTGATCAGTAGTTTCTAGCTGTATTAATTGAAGCTGTGTGCTGACTCTTGATCGTTCCTCCTTGGGTCCAAAAATAATCACTTCAGTTTTGTTTCTATTCAGCTGGAGAAAGTTATGGCACATCCATCCATTGATTTGGTCAATGCATTGATTTAGGGTTTGAATGGGTTCAGAGTCACCTGGTGACATTTTAATGTAGAGCTGAGTGTCATCTGCGTAGTTATGGTAGCTAATGTTATTGGTTGCTATAATCTTGCCTAGTGGGAGCATGTAGATATTAAATAAGAGGGGCCCCAGGATGGAGCCCTGGGGCACCCCACATGTGATTTCTGTTCGTTCTGATGAAAAGTTTCCTATTGAAACATAGAAGTCCCTGTTCTTTAGGTAAAACTCGAACCAGCCAAGTACTGTACCAGAGTCCGACCCAGCTCTCCAGTCGTTCCAATAAAATATCATGATCAACAGTGTCAAATGCTGCACTGAGGTCCAACAGAACCAGCACTGTGGTTCTTCCACAGTCTGTATTTATGCGGATGTCATTAAATACTTTGACGAGGACAGTCTCGGTGCTGTGGTGAGCGCGGAAACCAGACTGAAAAGCATCAAACCGGTTTGTCATTGTTATGAAGCCATTTAACTGCTGAAACACAGCTTTTTCAATAATCTTACTGATGAATGGGAGATTAGAGATTGGCCTGTAGTTCTGCATTAACGTGTTGTCCAGATTTTTCTTCTTTAGCAGTTGTTTAATAACTGCTGTTTTAAAAGCCTGAGGGAAGACACCTGATAGCAGTGATGAGTTCACTATTTGAACAAGATCAGAACCAATAACAGGAAGAACCTTCTTTAGAAAAGCTGTGGGTAGGATATCAAGACAGCAGGAGGAGGAGCTTAATTGGATAATGATTTTTTCAAGGCTGTTCTGGTTTAATTCGTGGAATTCAGACATTATCTCTACATTGTTGTTAATTGGGGATGGCACTGGTTGTGGGTTCGATATTGAGGTACAGATTGACCATCTAATTGTTAGAATCTTTTCAGTTAAAAAGCTGGCAAATTCATTGCAGGCCCTGGTAGAATTTAGTTCAGGGGCTACTGTCACTAAAGGTTTAGTTAGTCTTTCCACTGTTGCAAATAGTGAGGGTTGCTGTACCCTCACTCACACACCCCATGCACACTTTATGCTCCCAGGTTCAGGTACCGATGCCCCAGTAGAGCCACCAGCCCCCGGACCCGGGAGGTGGACCCCCTACCTTCTAGGACGGAGACAAGCAGACCGCCAAGGGCCCCACAGTGGCAAAGCAGCCCGACAGCCCAGGACCCCGACCAGACCGCCTGTCCTCCTCTGGACCCCAACCCCTGAAGGCCCGTAGCGAACAGGGGTGTGAAAAGACCCCTAGCCTCCATCCTCCCGCTCGAGTATGGTGTTGATGCGTGTTGTTATATTGTGCATTTAAAACAGAGGGGTGGGATGTGGGGAAGGCAGCCACACATCCCCCAACCCCACCCCGAGCCATCAGTGTCTATATGTGGTTTAACAGTGGGCACCGGCACCAGAGGTGAAGCTGATTGAACCGCTCCCCCTCTGGATGCCGAAAAGTGTGCCCACCCCAAAGTCCCTACATATGTGTCACATGAGAATGTTATAAGTGGGAGTGTCTAAGTTGTATATTAAAATTGGGACCCAGGACACCACGGGATAGCGAGGAGGGAAGCCCCTCCTCGCACCCCAGTAATGTGCCCATGCCCCAAGACCCTATATGAGTGGTAAAGTGATGGAGCGGGTGGACAGAGGTGTTCGGGGATGGGGAGGGAAGGACTGGGAGACAAAATGTCTTCCCAGGGAGCCAGCTCCCCCACTGACCCCAATAGGCACCGCTGTTCACCGGGATCCACCAGGGGAGGGAGGCCATGGCACGTTCGACCCGGGGCCCACGGCCACAGCACCACAAAGCCCCACGGACCCCAAGGCAGTCCCCCCAGCCCCATCCCAGAAGGGGAACTAAACCCACCCTGACATTCGCTCTACTCTCAAAACAAAAAAGACACTAGACACCCAGGTTGAGTTCGCCAAACACATCCCCCCCCCCCCTCCCGCACACCCCTCCCCCCCGTCCAAGTGCCCTCGTAAGGGGAGAGCACCTGTCACTACACAGCAGCAGCCTCCCCGCCAGCAAAGGAGGCCCCCAGCGCCACCCGCACACCGGAGGCCCCCGTAGCCCGACCCACGTCGACGTACCTGCCCAGACCAGGAGCAAACCGATGAGCCGGGCGGCCGACCCACCAGGCCGACATCCACCAGCCTCATTCTTTGTGGAGCAACCACTGTTGCTCAACGGCCCGGCAGGAGACCAAACCCAGCGCCCCACCCACCTGCCCTGCACGCCCACCACCCGGGCAGTCCACCCGCAAGTCCGACCGATCCCGGCCAAATGCCCAACCCCAGCGCCCCACACAAAGACCAAGACCCAGGAGCCAAGTCCAGTGCAAAAAAGGACTGATCCGGCCCAGAAACGCCACCCAGCCGCCGCGACCAGCAGCCAGGCACCCCAACCAGCAAACAAGGCGAGACGCCATACAAGGACTGGCGATGACAATCGGCCCAGAGAAAAAGAGAGAGGCGGCTGCACATGCCGGCCGCTGGCCGGCCACGACCCCCACAGCCAACAGAGACCCCACGCCGGCCGACCCCCAGCCAGGACCACAGCTGGGGGGCGCGGCGCCCCCGAGCCCCGAATCCCCAGGACCACCCCAGACCCTACCCAGGCGCAGCATGGCCACCAGGCCAGTAACCCATGTCCACCAGTGCAACCCCCCCAAGGCACAGCATGCAGCCATCAGGAGTCACCACCCAAAGCCCAACCCCAGGCCGGCCACGACGTCCAGCGCGCCATCCGCCCAGTGATCCCACCCCCCGGGGTCCCCCCCAGAGGCCTCCAACCCCAAAACCCCCACATCAGCAACAGTATCCTAAACGACAAAACCAAGTGCCCCCCACCCCCACTAGGTGATGGAGCCGATCAAAGGAGCCCAGAGAGATTGATCAGATATGGAGCCAGAGGCCGTCTCAAGACCAATATGGTCCTGTAATGGCAAATAAATGGTATCTCAGGGTTTCCATTATAAAGAAGACTTGAGTCCAAGAAGGCGTTTAAGTATTTAATTCAAACATATCTGGCCAGATACGGAGGAGACAGATTTACTCGTGCATCACCCTAACCAACCTTTCTAACTAACTGCTTAAATAGTATTCAGCAATCATTGTTTATCTCTGTAGATGTCTTCTCCATCCTTCACGCCCCGCCTCCAGAGTAACTGCTTCACGCGAGTCATAGCAACGCATAAAGCAGCTCATCCGAAGGCCAGACTGTTATCTTACTGCCCCGGCGTCTGTCTCTCTGGTGACCTGACACATATATCTTTCTCATAACATTAAGCTGGAACAATAAGCTAGTCATTTTACACTAGATGTATTCACTAAACAGAGAATATACACTTAATTCCTAATTGCATAACAATTTTCCACCACAATTCCCTGCTTTATTAACTTAATTAATACCATAAATATAAAGGGAAAATTCTTCAGTGCTATCACAAACTCCCTAAACGGTTGGTAGGTTGATCAAAAAAAAAGACAATGTTCAAAACAAATTACAATCAGACATGAGACATGCTTGGCCATGGAATTAGCTCACAGTGACAAATATCAGCTCCTTCCCAATGACTTTGCTGAGACTCCTGTGCATTGAGAGCGAAAACCCACGGGGTCCTCTTACGCCATTTTCTTGTGGGCAAAATGTCATCTCAACAGCCCCTCGCCTCAGAGGCGGCCATCCACAGGTCTCGTCATCGGTCAGGATGTTCTAGATAAAACACAGAACAAAAGAGAAATTATGTAGCATCTTCCAGTACACTTCAGAGGGTATTACATCAACACTAGGTGTTGAAATGTATACTCTTCCCTTGCGCTGTTTGTTGTCTGTTGCCGTGAAGTCAGCCTCCGCCAGCATCCAGTGACCCGTAGCCACCGATCATTCCTTCCTCAGAAAGGAGAGAGAGGTCACTCCTCAGAAGGTCCTTCAGTGAGAACCTCCCAATGCGACCCTTGGGAGCTGAGCTAATTAGGTATTAGAGCATTGATGTTCAAACATAGGTGAGCCAATTCACAACAGATGAATAGGATGATTATGATAAGTAGAACCCACACCCTCGGAGTATGGTTTCAGATCAACCTGATGCAACTGTGTGCAAAAGCAATTCTAAACAACTCACAACCTGGTTAATGAGCCAAACCTCATCAACTGAAGCTAGAATATAATTAAGATAAATGTCTCCAAATCACTCTGTACTAAATCCATGCCAAGGAAAAGACAACCAACCATTCCAACTTGTGAGAGTAAAAAATCCCAAGACTCAACTGCTCCCAGCAAGAAGTAAAGAAGGTTTTCAGATCAAATTAAAACTTTGTAAAGTTCCCAGACACAATATGTACTACAAGTCTGAACCCAAACCGAAATGGAATATGAAGTCAGATGTCAAGTCCGGGTAGTAAAAAAACCCTCATTAATTTATGACAGAGTTATGATTCACAAGAAACTCAATTACTTGCGAGTTACAATTCTCTTCATACTCCCTTAAAAATCTGTTCCAATTACTATCAAATCCAATTCCCCCCTTTTTTAAGGCATCTTGCACATGCCTTAAAAATCAAGAAACAAACAAACAATAACTTCAACTGCTTCTCCAGTGTCAAGAAAAGAAACATAGTAGGTTAAAGGTCATGCATAAGGCCTAACCTCAGAACCTGTTGATCCTGCTGCTGTCGCTGCTGAGGCAGCTTCAACCCCCAGATGATCATATCCCAATCATTTAGGTTTGCAATTAGGTTCTGTCGGCTTTTTCTCACAATGTGCTCTGCAACTCACTTCCTGCTCAGAGAGGCGGGGGCGCCGAACTCCAAAACCCCAGCGGAATCTGTTTCAAAATAAGACCCAGGACTGAGAGACAGAGCGTAACAAAAAACACACACAATCATATATCTGGTTTGAAAAAGACGCACCTGCAGATGGGAGCCAGACAAGATCTGACTGACTCGTTCTCTTACAAGGCTGTATCATATTTATTTGAAAAAGAACAAAGAACATATCACATGACTCCTCTCTCCTCCTTCTACATCTTGACAGGCCATTTATTTTCTCCAGATCTCTTGACCTTACCATGAACTGGGTTATAACATGACTTAGAGTTATAGCTGATCCTCCCTGCTTTCAATTCATATCTTTACTCAAGAGTTTGTTTACTTAAAACCTTCAACCCTATAAAATACTGGTAACAGAGTCATGTTTTACTACCCTGAATAATATAAACAGGCCTATTACTTCTAAAACTTAAAAAAGATATAATTAAAACATATGTACTGCATAATAAAAATAGCCTCAAAAAAGTAGAATACAACAAATCCCTCTTTCAATCTATTTTTCAAATAGATTGACCACTCCTCTGTACTTCCCCTTCAGGCTCCATGTGAGGAAGCAACAGATATTGACCTTGCACATTTATCACCAACAGCTTTTTCAATACACTTTGTGAGCAAAGAACGTATACAAGGAATACAACAACATCCACATAACACCATTGTTGACACAAATACTGCTAAAGAAACCCTTATAGACATTGCCAGAGTCTTCCCTTTACCAAACATATTATTTAACAAATTGTCCCTCTTTCTAACCTGATCATTCAAAATGAGTGTCTGTTTTTTTTATCCTTACCTTTAAGCAATATTTTTTTTTTTAATTTATTATTATTGTTTTTTATGTTTTGACCTAATTCTCAATATTCTTTTAGTAAAAGCAAACTCTAGCAATTGTCACCAACCCCAAAAACATCCTACAAAAACCACATCATAATGAAAAAAGAATAAGTAAAACAAAAATTAGTAGTCAGTCAACCTGATTATACTTTAAACACTCCTTAAAATGTTTTATCTTATTACTAAAAAAGTTTTATAAAACCGTAAATACTGAATATAAAGAAGAAAATCTTACAAATCGACTACTTAAAAATTATTTGACACCCTCTTAGGCAGTGTCTAGCAATCTGCACCTGTAAATAAAAATCGGTTAGACAACCTGTAAAATACAAGAAAAATGATTAGTAAGTGTTCAGTCTTTATTATTTTGTTCTCTAGTCTTCGCTCTTGTTTATTTCTCTGGCAGCAGGTGGCTACCAGAGTGATGAAAAGATTCAGTACAGTGGACTCTTTATTTTTTCCCAAAGTTACTGTCTTTTCTGCAGATCGCCCTCACTGAAATGACAGTTACTTCATTAACTGAACATTTCCCCCAATAAACACAAATGCACAGACAGGCCCCGCCTCCAATAGCTTCCCCCACCGATTGTGAGGTGGTCAAAACCTGCTGTGAAATGTGTTTGATTTCTTCCGATCTTTTCTCTTCGGTACAATCCCTCTTCGAGAAAAGCAAGTCCAAATTGCTTATCTCGCCCAATTTTGTTGCACATATAGATTACACTGGATGATTACAGCAACTTCAACCAATCTTCTGGGTGGGTCAGGCCCCGCCTCCTGGCTTCGGCAGTCGACACCGCCTAGTCAGAACCGACACCACCCGCTGCAAAGAGATTTTCCCAGGTCAGCAGAGAGCTGCTGCAGCGTGAGGGACAGGAGAGGGGTCGGAAGGAAGGAGGAGACCAGGCCCTTCAGATGCTGATGATCACTGCGAGGGTCCGGGTCAGGGTGCGGTGACACCTGAGGTTCTCTGCCAGCTGTAAATTTAAAGTTGAATTAGACCGCTCGATGACGCCCTATTTCCCCACGCGTCAACGGTGTCAGCCTTGCTGTGACCCCAGTAGCAGTAACAAAACCTGCTCTCTTCCACTGTGGTAATTCATAATGTATAACAGAAAACCCGTAGTTCGAATCAGTGTAAATCGTGACGTCTTTATCTCTTCCCCATTTGCATGCTTCAATAAGAGCCCTTATCTCAGCACGCTGTGCGCTCTGCTTGCCGTCCAGCTTCCCTGACACGATAGTATGTAGTGAATCTCCATTCTGCTCAACAACTGCAAAACCTGATTTTAACTGGCCCTGTCCATCTCTAAAAACAACAACCATCTGTATAGAGCACAAAACCTGTAGGTAAAGGATCAGACCGTAAATCAGGACGTATTTTTTTTGAACAACAGAATTCAGCCTGACACAGTCATGCTGCTCCCCAGAGGCGGTGATTTGGTCAGCCATGTTTATTCCTTCATGCGTAAAAATAATGTTTTGTGCCTCCAAAACTCTGCCAATCCGCTGCTGACGCAAAGTAACAATGTGTGAAATTTTCTCCACTAGGTGTGCAATTCCTGCTGCATGTCTCGTGCAAGGTGGCTGTTTTATTTCAATAGCTTGCAGCTTTATGCTAAGATACATAAGAATGTATCTCTGACCCCCTTTTTTCTGAAACAAAATCCCATTAACCACCCCATCTGTTTCTAATGTGTTAAGAAAAAATGGACATGTATAGTCAGGAGTGGCTAAATCAGCTGCTTGTGCTAGAGCCTGTTTCAACTTAATAAATGCCTCCTCAGCCGGTATGTCCCATTCTAATTTAGCATGCAGATTTTTCATACCATGAGCATTTACGAGAGCCCTGAGTGGTGTGGTAAGGTTTGTGTAATTAGGAACATAATGTCTGGAAAAATTTGTCAGTCCCAGAAATGACAGCATTGAGGATAGCAAAGAGTCAGGCACGACCTTTAAGGCCTCCACTGCATCAGGATGATCTGTTTTTTCTCTGCTACGATTTCTAGAAAGCTGCAAATGTTCCAGAATGGTAGTATCTGAGAGCTGCGTGTCTATTTTGTACATCTGAGTAGAAGGAGAAAAAGAGACTGAATGTATCTGGGTAGGAACCCAATCCTTTAATTCAACTCCCCTTTTAACCATTCCCCCCAAATCTTTAGCTTGATGTTTCGGATGCAACAAAAGTGATATGTGTGGAAGCGCTTCAGCTTCCATCATATACCATTTATGCTGTTTTGAAGTGAGATGAGCAAACAGTGCAACACCTTCCTTCCCCACAAAGCATGGACCCGAAGCCACAGACCAACTTTGGCCTTCAAGTTCTGTTTCAAATTGTTCCTGATATAAAGTAGGATCGCCCCTCTCATAAAGGAAGGTAACATGGAAAGGGTCAGGCGGTGGAACAAAAGGCTGGAGTTCAAGCAGCCAAGGCTTCCAGCATCTCAGAAAGTCAGCCGCAGAAGATTCATGTGCAGACATCGTAGTCAATCTGGCCCAGAAAATATCAGCCACTTGTGAAGTGTCATCCTTCAGCAAAAATTGACCACTCATGGTGTCACAGCAATGCGTACGTCCATTCGGAAAAGTCACCATAAGTCCATCAGGGGTACATAGAAAAGTAGCACCAAGTTTGATAAGCAGATCTCTGCCTAACAAGTTGACAGGCGTGGTTTGAGCAATGACAAAAGGATGTGATAGTCTTTGATCACCCACTGAAACAGGCAATGGTTGTGTTATAGGGAGAGTCATTGGAGCCATATGTAGAGGTGGCTGACCGGGAGGTATAGCGCCCCCTTGTGGGTGTGGGCACTCCCTCACCCAGTGTTCATTGGAGCCACACCTGTGACAACCGTTAGCACCTGGCTGCCCTCTCCCCATGCCTCTAAAATCCCCAAACCTGGCCCCGCCACGTGACCTGCCACGAGGCTGCCATGTCCTATAAGGAGCAGTAAATGACGGATTCGGCGCAGCTCCAGCATACATCACAGGAAAAGAGGGCAGCACTGTCCCTGATCCAACAGTAGGTGCTGCTTCAGCCACCATCTGTATCACTTTTTTTTAGACTGATACAAGTCAGTCAATTTATTCTGAGCCTCTTTTAACTGTAGTTTTAACAAAGCAGTCTCCATTTTCTTATTCTCCTCAGCGTCCTATAACGCAGAATCTTGCACGTCTTGTAAATAATATGTTACGTGTCTTTCCCATGTAGGCTGATCATAAATGTGTGAATGGGGCTTCATCAATTACACATGCTAGCTGACACTGGAGCATCATCTCATTATAATCTGTCAATGTCAACATTCTACCCATAATAGCTTTCCAATCCCCCACCGCTAGGGTTTGCCCTGAAGTCAACTGATTTAATTTATTTATCCAACAGTTTCCTCCACCAGTCAAAGCATGGAGTTGCAGAATGATGGCAGATATGTCAGCCATCTTCCATGGTTTGTAAATTACTGAACCATCTGATGCTCTCACTAAAGGAAGCATTAAATCAGGGCCTCCACTTGCCCCCAGTGACACCTGAGATCTGGTATTCTTAAATGGTCCTTCACTCCCCTTGTCTCCCAACGTCTGCATATTTTTGACCTGTAGAACGCTAACATTCATCACGTTGACTGGGGCTGGGACCTCTTGAAAGGTTTGCAGCTTGACCCCTTACCACAGATGCTAATCTTTCCTGATTCTGCAGCAGTCCATCCATCTGTAGCTGAACCCCAGTTAACCTGTGTTCGTGCTGCTCCATCTCATCCATCAATTTAGCATTATACGCCAAAAACAATTTATCGGTGTCTTCTAATTTGTTGCTAACTAAATTTAGTAGATGTCACTTTTCCTCCCCAGAACACATTCTGTGAGAGACTTCTCTTATAATCCCCTCGGGCACCATGACGAGCCCACCTGGCCGTCATAAGGCCCTGGAACTGGTTTTTATCTTTTTTTTTTTTTACCGGGCTTATCAACTAAAACAGAATATAATTTAGAAATGTATATTAACAATTGGGCATCTAAAGTACGCCAGTTTCGTCCCTGTGGAGCAGGAAGTAATTTATATTTGGCTGCCATTGAATATTCGTAACAAAATGGATTAAAATAAAAAAAAAAAAGGTTATTTGTATTAACTCTATAAATTATTTATTTTAATTGATAAACTATCAATTCGTAGGCCCAAATTTATCCCAATATTAATGCAGTTAACAGTAAAGGCAGGCACCGTTTTTATTTATTTAATTTATTTCTTTTTATAGTGAAGGAGTTTATATATTATTTATTCATGCAACATTAACCTTAATAATGTTTTAGGCAAAGCGGAAACGAAGGAAAGCTAAAAAGGTTTATAACGCACTGTTTATCTTATCATTAATTTATTTATATACGGAGATTATTGCCGTTTCATCTAAAAATCAAAGAATTCCTAATAGAGTCCGGCCTACGCCAAAACTCGGGACGCACACTTTGGTGAAACACACGAAAAAATAGAATTCTCCCAATATAAGGCAATTTGTATTTATCATTAAAACATATACCGAAAGAAATACGTTTAAAACTCGCTTTGCAACACAAAATCGTCAACAGTTTGCTCAAAAAAAAAAAAAAAAAAAACTCCGGCCCAATAAAACTTCCGTGTCACACCGTGGAATGAATACGCCGGTGCACAGATGGCTAATTCTGCACTACGATGCTAAACCTAACAAACCGTACTCATAAGTAAACCAACCAAGAACAAAATGCCTCCAACAAAACCACACTTCGCCATCAATACTCGAATGACTGTTTAACCGAGCCAAATAAATACGGTTCGGAAGCTAAGCTACCAAAGATTAGCTGTCATCATGAGCAACCTAGCTCAACCGGAAGCCAAACGTGACCGCTCCGTTATCATAAAAAGTTATTTTATATATATTCTATAGAGTTTACTACCAGTTATTCATAATAACAGTCCTATATATATGTGTTCGACAATGCTTTAGACGTGTTTACGTAGTTGCACAAGGTTGAACGCCTTTATTTCCAGGCGAAACTCATCCAAACTGTGCGTTAGCCGTAAGCTAACTTATGGTGGTACTTTAGCTGACTGAAAATGATATTCCCTTATTCCTCTACAATGTCAAGCTTCTACGCTTATTGTCTGTACAAGAAGCGCGGGCATTGTCTAGGCGTTTAAGATTCGCAGAGGAATTATGGTTTTAGATTCAGTCGGTTAGTTCCCCTAAATGAGAAGTTTATATGCGGCCGGAGTTCAAGAAGCTATATGGTAGCTTCCTTCCGTCACCGCGACTTCCCCAATCACACACACAAACATCCGAGAGAAAGAAAGAACAACAATTTTCACAATCTCATCAAACACTAACCTCTACCGGAGCCACCTAAAGCCGGACCTTTAAACACAATCCAATTCACGTGGCTCAATCGTGCGTTTGGAAGATACGCCGGCCTCTCCAAGGTAATCCGTCTAGGCAACAGAGAACACATAGGCTCTAAACTGCTGTCTCTTCCGCTTGTCAGCCCCAGAGAATTTCCGACAGCGTCCCATCGGAAGTGAGCGGCCAACTCTCAAGCCCCCTGGTCCGTACTTTGGTCGACCCTCAACCGAAAGAACAACACGTCAACATTAAATGGAGAACGTTTAAATCGATCAATACCTATTAATTTGGTGTTAGCGCTTTTTCAGATTGATACAAAACCACCCGGGTGTTGATTAGCAAGGATCAATCCAGTCGCTCTCCGATTCTCTGTTGAACTCAAAGAAAAAACACAAAATCACTACAATTGCCACAAACACCTGTATCAATCAGTTATGCCACACTCATTACTCACACTCAATCTCTCCCAGCCCTGAGAAAACTCAAAACCAAATCAAATGCCCGCATCCTCCACCATATTGTCGGCTTTTTCTCACAATGTGCTCTGCAACTCACTTCCTGCTCAGAGAGGTGGGGGCGCCGAACTCCAAAACCCCAGCGGAATCTGTTTCAAAATAAGACCCAGGACTGAGAGACAGAGAGTAACAAAAAACACACACAATCATATATCTGGTTTGAAAAAGACGCACCTGCAGATGGGAGCCAGACAAGATCTGACTGACTCGTTCTCTTACAAGGCTGTATCATATTTATTTGAAAAAGAACAAAGAACATATCACATGACTCCTCTCTCCTCCTTCTACATCTTGACAGGCCATTTATTTTCTCCAGATCTCTTGACCGTACCATGAACTGGGTTATAACATGACTTAGAGTTATAGCTGATCCTCCCTGCTTTCAATTCGTATCTTTACTCAAGAGTTTGTTTACTTAAAACCTTCAACCCTATAAAATACTGGTAACAGAGTCATGTTTTACTACCCTGAATAGTATAAACAGGCCTATTACTTCTAAAACTTAAAAAAGATATAATTAAAACATATGTACTGCATAATAAAAATAGCCTCAAAAAAGTAGAATACAACAGTTCTTATATTTGAATTACCTTGTTGTTGAAAGTGTGCTATACAAATAAAATTGCCTTGCCTTGCCTTGCAAAACCAAAACAAACTAATAAGTTCCCCACATAGTTACCTAATGTATTTAAGAATTTTAGTCCTACTTGCATTAGCTACAAAACACTTCATTTCCCTCTGGGATCAATAAAGTATTTTGAATTGAATTAGACAACTTCTTCAGACCTTGCTTTTCCAGAATCAAAATGATGTTACCATAAGGATTATATTTGCAACCACCTTAGTTAAAATTGTTTTACTCAGGACACAGTTTATTTACCTAATTAATATCTCTGCTGCTGTTATTTGCTCATCTGTTTCTTACAGTTTATTCTCTGTTAACTCCTTGAGAAAAAAAAATACATTTATTCTAAATGCACAATTTTAAAACCTGTACAACTGTAAAACATCTCTATTTCAATTTATCTAACTCAGTTGCACATTCAGATTTGAGTATGCCACTTCTATTTTAATAACAACGATGTCAAGTAACCTTTTTACCTGAACCTGATACTCTTGCTTACGAGAGAAACTTTTCTTCATTGCAGTTTCTGTGTAGGACTTGAGTTATATTTTACTGAAGTAATTATCTATTTGCCAACTTTTACCTCTACTCAGTATTTTAGACTGCTTATATTTTAAAATTAGCCTTGTTACCCCTGTCTCATTTAATCTTTTATTAAAAGGAACACACAAAACCCCCCTCAAACATCAAAAAGTGTTACAACTGAATAGAATTTACTGCGGTTTGATAGTAGGTCTCACATTTTTTATACTGACACCCTGTTTTTATGCGATCTATAGCATATAATGCACACAGGTGTTAACTGAATATTTTCCACATTTTTCCCGTCTTTAGAACAGTGACCGAAATTCTGAATCTATTTTTATCATCATTTGTCTTAATGAAGTAAACTAAATTTTAAAAATAGAAACCAAGTTAAACCCCCCTGTGTGTGTAGGTCACACCTGTTGGCTTAAAGATTGCACTAAATGCATAATTTTCACATATACCATACCACTTTATTTATTTAGCACGTTTATACACAGCCGAGGCCGACCAAGGTGCTGTACAGAAGAACATCATATGCAGCTGACACAGGTAGCCTAGTGTATCCCAAATGCGTCCTTATTGTTTAACATTTTTATTAAACATTACTATCATTAAGGAAAAGTTATTTTTGGTCGAGGTATGACTAAAGCTTTATTCTTTATCATTTAATGTTCTAATCCTAAGTTTGTTTCATGATTTCTACCTCCTTTGTGTGAATCTAAATTTATGTACGGTCTATGATCTAAATGCTTCTACTATCTGTCACTTTGCTGCCGCTACAGCAGAAGTTCCCCTTCTTGGGAAAATAAAAGCATGATTCATGAAGTTAAGCATTACCGTATTTTAATTTGGAAAGCTCGTGTTTGAAACAGGAAGTGGTTTTGCGCAAAAAACAAAGAGTTTGACTAATCCGGACTCGTTAGCATCCAGGAAGTAACGGAAAACTCCAGACTAAACTTTTCGTCAAAACAAGTCTTTAAGTTCCTATTTTTAGACTTCCAGCCGCAGAGCTATTAACGCGTCATCAGTGTCGGGATCTATGATTGTTTACAACCAGAGGATCGCAGCACATCGGTCGTAAGAAAGAAGCTTGTGGCTCAATTAGTTGATTAGCGACTAGAGAGTCATATTAAACCTGCAACGGACTTTATTTCAGATCATTTTTACCACATTGTAGTTAATAACTCGCTGGCTAAGATTAACCTTAGAGTTTTTACCCGCGTTGTTTTCTATTCGTTTTCTGTAAATTACTTAAAAGACTGAAATACTTTCATACTGCCACTCGCATCTGTATTAACTGGAGTTGGTTTTCAATATATCCGATTCTAACGGTGCGTTTTCAGTGTTATTTCTATTTACTGCGGAGTAGGCTACGTTTATCAAAAGTATTAGTTAAACATAGAAATCATCATTTATCTAGTTTATTGCTAAATTGCATCGTTTCTCATAGAATCTTAAAAGAACGTTTTCAAGCTAAGGTTCCCGGGCCAAATGCGGCCGCCCCTTATCTCATGAACACAGAGTGTTATAGTTTTAGGTCGAATCAGTTTTAATCAGTTACAATAGTTACAATTTTATATTACCATTTACCTTTGTGCATTATTTCCCCCCCGAGGCTTTTATTGATTAGCGCAAATCTAACAGCTGTAACTCACTGAGTACAGCTAAACCATTTAATAGGCTATAAAATTAATATGGATTCAGGTTAGAAAATACTCAAATATTAGATTGATGAGGTAAATGTAATTTCCATCTCACATTAATTTGAAGCATTGCTTTGGAAAAACCAGCATAATACATCAAATAGACTAAAGAATGTTTATTCATATTTGCACCTTGCAGAAAAATATCATTATTAATGATTGTTGGAAATGTGTTCCAGCAAATATGTTTTCAAAAATGATGTAGGAATTTATTCTCCAGTAAATCACTGAGTCACGTTTAGATAATTAATCATTATTATATTATCACCATTAAAACTACAGCAAGTTTTCAAGATAATATAGTTTAGTTTAAACATTAAATCTGACTCGTATGCACCAATATAGATCATAATAATCATCCATCATTCATTATGCTTTAACTTGGAATATTCTCTGTTTTATTTGATCTATTTTTATCCAAGATCACTTGATGTTAAGATTGCAGTTTCCTAGATCTGTTGCGTTTAGTTTTTCAGATAGAGCGATGACATATTTATAATCCTGAGATCCCGAGCAATCCACTGATACTAAATGCATGTCAAATGCATTAAAAAGCCTATTTTGGAAATAATTTTTAACAAGGATGAGAAAAGATAATGGAGTGTTTCCATGTCCTTCAGTCATCATGCAGACACATCTCACAATTGGTGACCCAAGACACAGAGAGTATCCTTGAGCTTCTCACATGTTGGTTCAACATAACAATACATATCTCAGTTAACACAGAGACTTAACCTTTAACATGATCAACATATTTTTTCCACATTAAGTCATTCAAATCTTCTTTTATAAAAAATGCTACTCAGAAAAATTCTCACAACAGGCCTCAAATAATTTAGGCTTTGATAAAAGCCAAGAGAGCTACAACAAAACTAACTGTGAAATCTATAGTTCAGGATTGGATTTTTACCCCTAAACACCAAGTGATTATATATTATTTGCTTTCTTAATTTGAAAAATGATACGTCACTGTTGACGAACAATTACGTTTTGTTGGATTTGCTTTTACTACAAGAAAGTAAAACAATTGGCTGAACAGTGTCCAACATTAGTAATTCAGTATGCTCATTCATTTGGAAACAAGCAATTAAATTCCAACATTTCATGTTCTTATTACGTTTCATTATTACTATTTTAAAGAAAACGGATCCCCAGAGTGTTTTTGCAGCTACAGGGGATCACACTTCTTAGCCTCCTTTGTAAGGTCTAAGAGAAAATGTAAGAATTTGAATTCCCTTCACCATAGCCCCAAATAAGCCAAAAATATATAAGCACCCCCCAAACTCAGGTACGCACAGGTAACCTCCCAAGCCACTTGTCCATACCTTTTTGGGTCGAATCTCGAACATGACTCCTCCCCTGTGGACAAAGTGGTCAGTCATTCTAGAAAAAAACAAAAAAGAATGAGAACCAGCCTGATTTGCATTCTGGTTCAGTTGAAATTGAAAATTGCATTGGTTGTCATAAGCAAAATTCCAAACTCACAGGACCACTGTATTGTTATAATTGATGGCCCCTAAAAAACATTTCAGGTATATTAATATTTACTTAAAACAGTGAGACGACTTCCCTTTAATTACAAAGTCAGGTGCCTTATATTAAGACCCCCTTATATAACTTCCTGTGTTTACCCACCAGAGTGACAAAACCATCAGATTTCTAGGATCAAACCTTTCCTGACCTCTTGCCCCTTATCCTGGAAGGAGACACAGAATACTTCACAGCTTGAGATCAATTCTGTAATTTTCCAAGCAAAATTTCTAATAAGGACCACTAACTGCTCTGACGCTTGAATGTTCCCCAGATAAAATTAGTATTTACCTTTTTTCCCTTTATTTAAGACCTAAGTAGCCTAAGGACCAGTCATCTTTATTTTAATGTTACCCAGCAGAAACCTAAAGGTTTATTTTTTAGTTGTGTTCAAATTATAGCCTAAACAATGTTGTTTTACTGCTGCTGCTCACAGCAAAGTCTTGTTATTTTTTAGTCTCGCGATTGTTTACATTAGCGCCTTGCAAGCTGATTAAAAATTCGTCCTTCACAGCTGTGGAGAAATCTAAACAGTGTTGCTGTAAAGGTCCAAGTTACTTTAGTTAATGTTCACAGTTCTAAGATTTATTACTTCTTACAACAAACCCCAAAATACAAGGAAACAATTCAGCCCCAATTGTCCCAGAAAGGAAGGAAAATATGTTTTCACTCTCAGTCAGCTTAGTCAAAATTTAAGTCAGTCAGGGTAAAATTCACAACCTACTCTAAATGCCCCAATCAACTCTGCTATTTGTTCTAGTCGTAAAATAGGAACGTTTCCGTTTCTAAGTTAGTGCACACAAGCTGCAACAGCTAAGGAAACTTGTACTTTGTCACGTGGTGTGTGTGGAGAATGGACCCAAACGCACTCGCTGAAGGAAGGTGCAGGATGTTTTATTAAAGTGAGGAGATCGTGATGATGGTGGTGAACGGAGACACTGGACATCGGGCTGGAACGAAGAGGCAGGAAGACGACACACCATGGGGATGAAGACAGAGGACTAGGAGGAAGGATGAAGGATGGACTAGGATGAAGGATGGTCCGGCTCGGAGTGAAAGGAAGTGAGGAGTCTTAAAGGCAGGAGGTGAGTAGGATCAGGTGTGGATGATGAGACAGACAGGTGAAGACAATGAGGCAGGAATAGGGCAGCGTGACAGGACCCCCCCCTTTAAAGGTGGATTCCAGACACCGTGGAAAGAGTGAAAACGAAAGGGAAGAGAAAAAAAAACAAGCACCCTTGCCAGGGTGGGTGGAGGGGGCCCACGGAAGGAGGGCCCCGAGTCTCTTTGGGTACGCCCCTGGAAGTCTGGCGGACGGCCCCGGTGCTGGCCCCTGAGGACCTGGAGGTCGGGCGGACGGCCTCGGCGGCGTCCTCTGGCTGGACGGAGGTCGGGCGGACGGCCTCGGCGGCGTCCTCTGGCTGGACGGAGGTCGGGCGGACGGCCTCGGCCCCTGAGGACCTGGAGGTCGGGCGGACGGCCCCGGCGGCGTCCTCTGGCTGGACGGAGGTCGGGCGGACGGCCCCGGCGGCGTCCTCTGGCTGGACGGAGGTCGGGCGGACGGCCCTTAGGTCCTTTTCTGAGGTTCAGGTAGTGCCATAGAGAGTCTGGAGGCTCGGACGCCTCCCCAGACGGAGAGTCTGGAGGCTCGGACGCCTCCCCAGACGGAGAGTCTGGAGGCTCGGACGCCTCCCCAGACGGAGAGTCTGGAGGCTCGGACGCCTCCCCAGACGGAGAGTCTGGAGGCTCGGACGCCTCCCCAGACGGAGGTTCTGGAGGCTCGGACGCCTCCCCAGACGGAGAGTCTGGAGGCTCGGACGCCTCCCCAGACGGAGAGTCTGGAGGCTCGGACGCCTCCCCAGACGGAGGTTCTGGAGGCTCGGACGCCTCCCCAGACGGAGGTTCTGGAGGCTCGGACGCCTCCTCAGACAGAGGATCTGGAGGCTCGGACGCCTCCCCAGACGGAGGTTCTGGAGGCTCGGACGCCTCCTCAGACAGAGGATCTGGAGGCTCGGACGCCTGCTGAGAAGACCGTTCTGGAGGCTCCAGTGACAGGGACGGGTCCTCCCTGACCCTCCCTGGGAGCTTCAGCGACGGGGACGGGTCCTCCCTGACCCTCCCCGGGAGCTCCAGCGACGCATGGGGAAATGTCCATCGCTGGAGAGCCGCCGCTGTGACCGCCAGAAACACGGCAGCCACAACAACGGCGGGCTCATGGACTGGAACGGGCTCATGGACTGGAGCTGGAACGGGCTCATGGACTGGAGCTGGAACGGATTCTGGAGCTGGAACGGATTCTGGAGCTGGAACGGATTCTGGAGCTGGAACGGATTCTGGAGCTGGAACGGATTCACGGACTGGAGCCGAGACGGACTCACGGACTGGAGCTGGAACTGCTCCGGAAGCGGCCCCACCTCGGCGGCGTCGCTGCTTGCGGTGAGTCAGCAGAAGCGGCTCATGCCGTCGAGGACCAGTCCCTGGGGAACAGAACGCCAACCTTGTGCCGACGAATGCGGACGGTGAAGGTGCGGCGCTCCGCTCCCCGCTCCCGGAAACAGTCCCGGCGGCGCAGCGGGACCTCCGCCGGCGGACAGATGGTGGAGACGGAGAGGGCGGACCGATGATCCGATCCAACGCCTCCCTGCCGAATCCTCTCCGCCTCTCTCCGCCTCGCTCCGCAGCGCGGCGAGATCCGGAGCAGAGAACACACTCTGGAAGTGAGGGAGGACTCCCAGGATTTCCTCAGCTCCGGAAACCCGCACAGGAAAGTGAGGAGAGGCAGCGAGTCTGGCCAGGTTGGCCCAGACGTCCTGGCGGAGGGCGGCGATCTCCTGGGCGAGTGCTGGGTCCATGTTTAGGGCCGGATCATTCTGTCACGTGGTGTGTGTGGAGAATGGACCCAAACGCACTCGCTGAAGGAAGGTGCAGGATGTTTTATTAAAGTGAGGAGATCGTGATGATGGTGGTGAACGGAGACACTGGACATCGGGCTGGAACGAAGAGGCAGGAAGACGACACACCATGGGGATGAAGACAGAGGACTAGGAGGAAGGATGAAGGATGGACTAGGATGAAGGATGGTCCGGCTCGGAGTGAAAGGAAGTGAGGAGTCTTAAAGGCAGGAGGTGAGTAGGATCAGGTGTGGATGATGAGACAGACAGGTGAAGACAATGAGGCAGGAATAGGGCAGCGTGACATACTTAGTGTAATAACAATTCCATCAAATAACTTTCAACCAAAATGAAATAAAATAAAATGTGGGCTCTCCTGACAGAGAGCAATAGGAGAGAAAAGAAAAGACCATTTACTAGATAACTGTGTGCAACACCGTCTTTAAGCTCTAATTAGACTAAACTCACCGGATGACGAATCATCACCTTATCAGAGCCGTAGCAGTTTCTCTGTCTGCTTTACCCCGTCTGTCTAAAACAAACACATCTGGTTTAGTTGCTCATCAACTTTCCCTTACAAATTACAAGACAATAACAAAACAAAATTTAGATCAACATAGAAAATAGAAAGAAACAGAAATTATGGCCTGCTTCCATCGAGACCCCTTTTGCTCTAAGGGTCCTCTGGCAGAAACAAAACAACAACAAAACAAAACAAGATTTACTTTCCTAAGGGAGTGAGTATGTGTGTCATAAGCAGGTGTCACAGAGATAAAATACAGCTACATCAGTCAGCAAGCATTTCTTTATTGCATTTGAGCTGTGTGTATTTTTGTCCTGCCTGAATTTCACTGGGTCATCTGCAGGCTGGCCGGCCCAGGGCCCCCCCATCACGATCCAGCTAATCGCCATGTTTCAGGGACCACAGCCCCCAAATAACTCATCTCACCTGAGCAAGAGTTTTCCCCTCTAACCACTGGTCAGCCCGCATTCAGGCCGGAGTCCGGCCTCCGCCTTTGTTATGGCTGCCAAACCCCTTATTCCAAGGGTGGGGGAGGTACTAGGGCTCCTTGTGGCCCTCCCCAGGCGCCGCTGGACCGAAGGCAGGGGTCCCAACCAGCCTGAAGAAAAACACAGGACAACTCAGCGAAACTCACCAGCAGTCCTACCATGGAATGTGTAACAATAACTGTGTGTGTGTGTGACATTCTGCATTATACCAAGCCATCAAACAAATGATCTTAATGCTCAAACACTCCAGTTCTGGAAGAAGCAAACAAGAGTAAATAAAAGCGAAATCAACAAAACCCCATAAATAAACCACAAAGAAATTACATCACTTTTATATTTTCTTTCAGATTATCCAAATTCCTCCCCTGGGCCCATTAATGCTTTTATTTATTTTTTTCCTTTCTGTCGACATATTGGACTGTCTGGAGGTGAAGTGTTGCTAGATTACAGACCCAATTGTCTGCCTGGGTACCCAGTTCCAATGAAGGACGTCTCCCCCATCGCTTTCTAGTTTCCTTGAGTGAAACACAAGCTTAAAAAAAACCCTCGTCGGAAAATAATCAATCAATTTAATTAATTGACCACTTGTCCAACTGCCGTGCTCCCAGGTAAAACCCGGAGCAAAAACCCGATACTTTCTTTAACCTTGATTAAATAATTAACCATACAATTATATATAAGAATATATATTATACTAAGTAATCAATCAATCTACCGCGTGTAAGTAAATAAACACAAAACCGCTAGCAAATATTTCACCTCCTGAGAGTGCAAATAAAATTCTGTTATCACTATTTATTTAAAGGACTCAGTCTTACCAGGTTCTGTCTCAGGCGACAGCAGGGCCGACAGAGACGCTTCAAGGCCTCCATCTCCCAAACAGCTACTGGAGGTAAGAGGCTGGGAGAAACTTTCCCAGGACGCTAGGAACTCCCTTGACCCTGTCCCTGCCGGTCCATTCCATTCGCTGAGGCTGTGTTGGGCGCCAAGTGTAATGGCAAATAAATAGTATCTCAGGGTTTCCATTATAAAGAAGACTTGAGTCCAAGAAGGCGTTTAAGTATTTAATTCAAACATATCTGGCCAGATACAGAGGAGACAGGGTTACTCGTGCATCACCCTAACTAACCTTTCTAACTAACCGCTTAAATAGTATTCAGCAATCATTGTTTATCTCTGTAGACGTCTTCTCCATCCTTCACGCCCCGCCTGCAGAGTAACCGCTTCACGCGAGTCATAGCAACGCATAAAGCAGCTCATCCGAAGGCCAGACTGTTATCTTCCTGCCCCGGCGTCTGTCTCTCTGGTTACCTGACACATATATCTTTCTCATAACATTAAGCTGGAATAATAAGCTAGTCATTTTACACTAGATGTATTCACTAAACAGAGAATATACACTTAATTCCTAATTGCATAACAATTTTCCACCACAGTTCAACAAGAGATTTCTATACTGATTAATATTAAGAGCTTTTTTATTTTTCCAGTTCAGGAGGATAGTTTTCTTAGCGATGCATAAGGCAATGTGAACCATTAGAACTGACTTTGTGTCCATGGTGACATCATTTAAATTTCCTAACAGGCAAATTGAGGGAGATGGTGGGATGTTAGATTTCAGACACTTTGATAAGTCCTCACATATCTGGCACCAACATTTCTTAACAGGTGGACAGAAACAAAGCGCATGAACATAAGTATCTGGTATATTGCTTGTGCATTGTAAGCAGGTATTAGACGATGTAAAACCCATCCTAAACATCCGTTGCCCTATATAGTGTACTCTATGAAGGATTTTGTATTGTATTAATTGCAAATTAGGATTTTTTGTTATTTTAAAGGTTCTTAAACATATCTGAGACCAGAAGTTTTGGTCAAAGCTGGCTGATAAATCCACCTCCCATTTTGAAATAGGGATGGCTATTGATTAATCTAATGTAGATCAAAGTTTTGTATATTTTAGACAACAATTTTGGGGGTTGAGGTTAAGAAAATCTAAAACTCTTGCTGGAATTTGTAATTCAGCTGTATTGAGCCTAAATTTACCTTTAATAATAGATTTAATTTGTTGATATTCTAAGAATTTGTTTTTATCAATTCCATATTGTGTAATTAATGTATTAAATGGGATAAAGTCTTTTCTTTCAAATATATGTTCCAGGTATTCAATTCCATTGCACCTCCAGACTGGGAAACTTATCATACATTTTTTTTGCAAGATGTCAGGGTTATTCCAGATGGGTGTACGTCTGCATGGGATTATTGTGGACTCTGTCATTTTTAGAAACTCCCACCATGCTGTCAGAGAGGAGCTGATATTTATGCTTTTAAAGCATTCATATTGTTTTATATTTGAGCTAATAAATGGTAGGTCTGAAAGTTTTATCTTATTATATAGTGTCTGTTCTACGTCTATCCAGGACTCATCTAGGTAGCTATGTTTTAACCATCTTGATATGTATTGGAGCCTGTTGGCTAAGAAATAATGATGGAAGTTTGGTAGATCTAGACCTCCTTTTTCTTTGGTCTTCTGCAGTGTTTTTAAGCTGATACGTGGGGGTTTATCTTTCCAAAGACATGTAGAGACAGAGGAGTCTAGAGATCTAAACCAGTCTAGTGATGGTTTACTTGGGATCATTGAGAATAAGTAGTTGATTCTGGGCAAAACCATCATTTTTATTGAAGCAACCCTTCCCATAAGTGACATCAGTTTAATCTTTGTCACAGATCTGAGATCAGTCTGACTGCAGCCTGGAAATCACTGGCTCTTATTTCACAAACCATCGTTCCATTTTGTAACCATGTGGTGTTTCTACAATCATCACATCTGGACATGTGTCCTTCTGTCCTTAGCTTCATCCAGATGTGTTCAGGGACAGCCTCCATGTTTATTAGTCAGCTGATCATTCAGAAGCAGATGAGATGTTCATCAACAGCCAGAGTTTGTGTGTTTAGATGGAGCAGCAGGAAATCCATCACTACAGTGTTGGTGCAGTAATGAAGCCTTCTTGACTCAGCAGTTTGGTTCCACTGTGGACTTGAGTGAAACCTGCAGAGGAAGCAGACTTGATGATAAAAGTGTGTGCAGCTGTGTGAGCTTGGAGCTCAGTGTGTTCACTCCAACACGTTAACATGAGAGCTGAAAGGAAGCTGGCTACGCTCCACAGCTGCTCTTTCTACTGGATGTGCTGCATCACTGACTGACAGCTGATGGAGAGAGGCTGGAAACACTCACTGATCTCCTCTCTTCATCCTTCTTCTCTCTGCAGGTGGAGGTGATGATGATCTTTGCTAGAGGAGAGAAGCTGATCTGTGTCCTGATGATCCTCAGAGGTTGAAGCTGCAGCAGTTTGAGTTTAAAGAAACTCTGACTGGATCATGATGATGAACTCTGAGCTGAAACGTTTTCATCCTGTTTATTTGATCATATCAGACATTTAGTGTCTGATATTGTTTGTCTCTTTGGATCAATAAAGATAAAATTCAAACTAAGCTCCATTTAGTGGCTATTTTGAAAAGTTTCCAGGCTGCATGTTTCCTTCATTCTGATGCAGTTTTTAGATGTTTTCCGCAAATGTTTGAGCAGCTCTTGTCATTTTATCTGCTGCTGCAAACGACTCGGTGAGAAAATGATTTTTTCAATGATAGGATGAAGCTTTTCTTTCTGATTTTAAATCAAATATTTTTATTTCCTTCTGACGGTAAAACAAAATCTGGAGGATTTTCTCTGTTCTTTCTACAGAACGGTTCTGGTTCTATTGGATCTGTTGCTCAACATGCAGCTCTGCTCTGCTGAGGTCACAACATAGATTATGAATCATGTTTAGGGATTGTGGGGGTCAAATCTTCACCCTGCAGCTCCTCATCAAGTCCACTGTGGATGTTGAAGAAGGAAAAAGAGATTTTCTGTTTTCAGCAGAATTCAAACATGAGTCATTTCCAGTGTAAATGAAGTTCCTAAATTAAAGAGATGAGAGAAGATTCCTTCAGATATTCGGAGGTTTTAATACAGACTTGGTTGTTTAAGCAAGGAGGTACAGCGTTAACAGAGAATATGCAATACTGACCTGCCTTCAAAAACAGGACCCAGGATTGTATAGGTTCAGTAATGCTGAGCCTATCAATATCAAATCAGACAACATTTCTTCAGTCGGTAGAGCATTTGACTCACAGGCGTAGAAGATTTGATATCGAAAGCTTAATCAATGTATGTCAGGACATTCTTAGACGTAAAAGAGGGTTGCCATTCCAACCCAGGCTGTAAGAGCCTAAATTAGAAGGTTTTCCCTGACCTAAATTCATACAGTGTCATATAATCAGATTGGTTACCAAATCATAAAGAAAAGACACACAGTAACTATCAGTATGTGAAATACACAGAACAGATCCTTCTTAATACTACATTTTTCCACAATAGTCCTCCCTTTTTATCATATCTCAGTGATAAACCAAAACACAGCAAAAAACAAATAATTAAGAATGGCTCACTTGAAACTACCACTAATGAGAAGGCAGGCAGTAGAAAAAAAACAATACCAAATGATTTTTGTGCATTACATGTCACAGTAAGTCAACTTCTGAACAAATTGATGAATTCTATACATCCTTCGTGATGTTATTGGAGCCGATGCAAAACCACATTCAAAAAACCCAGGGGCGCAAGATGATCGACGTCCAACCTATGGTCGTGTTTGTCGTCTCACGACTTCTTGGGTGAAAAAGAATGTGGCAACTCCTTTGCCCCCAAAGGAGTTTCTGCATCGCTCGTCATCAAATCAGGATACCTAAGATGCAAAACAGAGAAAGGAAAACAACAATTTTAGGCAGGATCAGTCAAGTACACAATGAATGAATAAAATAAATTTTGCACAAATTGAAACGTGTACACTTCCCTCAAATGAGGCTTGCATCCAGTGTGAAACCCCGAAATCAAAGATCGTCAGTCACTCATTTGCCAGCGCCACGGTGACCCTCTAAAGAGGTTACGCAAAAACAGATCAGTAGTAATCAATAACAATAGACTCCATCATAACAAAACCATAAGAAATAAAGAACACTTCAATTTCAGTACTGATTCAATGCTCATAAATTATGCTATTGGAAATCACTCAAGAATCAAACAAATTTATAATCTCCCCCCTTTATTCATAGATTAATATGAATAAACAAATCAATGAAATAAATGAAAAAGGAAATAATTGTTGAATAACAACAATTAACTGGAATTGAATAAAAGAAAATAAAAAGTATTATAACTGAATCCACATAAATTTAATATTAATGAAAGAATAATAAAAATATAATTGAAAAAATGAAAATCAACCTCTTTTTCTCTCTGCTTTACCTGGGATGAGACCCTGCTAAATTTTCATGGAACTGACTGACTCATGGTTGAACACAAGAGAGTAGTTACAGAAGAAGAAAAAAACAAACAAAAAACATCAGAAAACCTAATTCACAAAGTGATTTAAAAGTAATCGTCATACACCTGTAATCCCATTACTCATATAACTCGAGGTCGTTGAGCGTGTCCACGTCACATCCATCGTCTCCATCCCCTTCATCTCTTCCTTCCCCTTCATCTCGCCTTTCGGCGTCTGCACCAGGTTCGACCGCATCTGTCGACTCAGCCAGATATTTTGCTAACATCTGATGTCACGGAGACACTGATGCATGCTTTTATCTCCAGTAGAATTGATTACTGTAATGCCCTGCTTTCTGGTCTTCCCAAAAAGAGTATATCAGGTTTACAACTACTACAATATTCGGCAGCACGTGTCCTGACGAAGACCAGGAGGTGGGAGCACATTACACCAGTCTTAAAATCATTGCATTGGCTCCCCGTACATTTCAGGATGGACTTTAAGGTTATTTTAATGGTTTTTAAGTGTCTTAATGGTCTTGGGCCTTCTTATCTCTCTGAACTGCTTTTACCATATAAACCTTCGCGGTCTCTGTGCTCCTCTGGCAGCCGTCTCCTTGTCACCCCAAAAGTCAGGACACACACGCATGGCAAGGCGTCTTTCCAGTTTTATGGCCCTCACCTCTGGAACAGGCTGCCAGAGGACCTCAGGGCCGCAGAGAACGTTCATGTTTTTAAGAGCATGCTCAAGACTCACCTTTTTAGCCTAGCTTTTAACTGATTATTATTTATTACTGTTTGTTTACTTGCTCTGCATGTTTTATATGATTATATTTTTATCAGTTTTACTATTTAATCTTCGCGCAGTAATTTACCGTTTATTTTTTTACTTTAATTTATCTTAATCCCCGTTCCAGTGTTTCCTCTGTGGGAGCCCTCTGCCCCGGGAGCGTTGGTCGGCTGTAGCTGCCTGGGTGCTCTCCAAGGTGGAGCTTGGGTGGAGGTGGGGGTCTTGGCCTTGCCTCCAATGGGTGCCCTGTGTCGGCGCCTCGGCTGCTGCTGTTGATCTACCACTGCCGGGGGAGATGGCTCCTCTGATGGCGTTTCCTTGCATGGTTCATCTACACTCGGCCCAATGTCCTTTTTTACTTTTTCTTTTAACTGTGTGTGTGCATGGGAGTTGGGCTGGGGGGAGGGGGGAATAACTGTGACCATGCTTTTAAATCTGTGGGGGAGGGAAGGGATGGTGGTTTTATGTGAGGTCATTTTATTCTGTAAAGCACTTTGTGATGCAACTTCTTGTATGAAAAGCGCTTTATAAATAAAGTTTGATTTGATGTGATTTGTCAAACACTCTGATCCCCAGTCCTTTAATGTATGGAATGACAAGACTACCACACACAGAGAAAACTGCAAATGCTGTAATACAAGCGCCAAGCACAGAAATAGCTAGTGATTTCCACTCACCCAATACAGAATCCAACCAATCACTCGGACCTCCCAGATTAGTGTTTACACCAGCATTCTTAGCAAGGCCCTCTTTCATGACTCTCAGGCCTTCTAAAGCTCTTGATACACTACCGTTAGTATCTGTGTTTCCGAGGATCAGACATCTCCCCCCCAGCATCGCACACACGCCTCCCCTTTCTGCGGCTAACATGTCGATAGCCATCCGGTTTTCCCATGCAACTAGAGAGGTTGCATGGAGCTGCTCAGCCACGCCCTGCAACGCATTGTGTGAGTAATTGATGAACCTCTGCTGATTATAAAACAGGTAATTAATCCAATCCACATTTTTGTTAATAGTAGGCCACAATAAAATTGACTCAACCCCTGCTAGAATCTGATTCCTAGCTTTAAATTCATCTGGGACCACGCATGGCACACCAATCACAGGTGCTTCTCTCCTAGACATGTGAGGTGAGGAAACTCCACTTTCCTGTAATGGATCACTTGCAATCGAGACATCATAAGCTAACATAACATGAGAACACATACCTCCCCAATTGGGAGGAAGAGTGGATCTCAGCTTGCCATCGCCAAAAACCGGGTAAACGTCTGGTCCCGCCTGTTCCTGTTTCAAAATCCATCTGCGCAGGTGAAGCTTAGAAGAACAGGTCCAGTAATCAACAGTTGTATCATCTCTAAGCTTATCAGATTTCCAGCACTCAGAAAAAGAATCCCTTTTATCATTAAAATTAAATATTTTAGAACCTTTTCCTGAAGATTTACTCATGTCAACCTGTTCTCCTGATCTTGTCACATTATAACAAACAAAAGATGCATCTGGGGCTGGCTCTAAAAGGTTAATTAACCCAGGTGCTTCTAATGTTTTATCCAATCCACACGGCTTACCCCACCCTTTATTCAAACCTGCTGCTACAGCTAAAATGTAGCAGCAGGGGGGGTTACACTTTCTGCCTTCAAGGGTGAAATTAATTTTGGGGGCCTGCACTGAAACCCACTGGGCAGGATTACTCCCAGGAGTCTCACAGTAACTCACACATTGATCCAACTTTTCCTCAAACGGTATGGGGACATAATACTTTGGAAGAGCTGTTCCCATACAAACAACACAAGATTTATTTGACACTGATCTAGCAGAATAATTTGCGAACTGATACCACAAATTTCCTTGAACCCATCCTTCTCGGAGGACATTAGAAGGGAGGGATCTCTCGTGAACCCCGGCTGAGGTGACTGTTCGTCCCTGATGCAGAGTCCAAAAGGTGCCCCCTAATAAAACACAAAACACAAACAGTGTTAATGTCTGTCATTTTTGCTCTGGAGCCCCAGAGCTTCGTAGAATGTGTCATCATTTTTTTCTTTTCTTCATGTGGGATCACTAAATGAATCGAAAGTGTCTAATCCACGGATTTAGAAGTTATTCTTCTTTGAGTCTACTTCTCTCAGTTCTTTGCTTCAGTGGTGGTGGGCTTGTCCAGAATAGGTCCTGTCAGCCTCTTGCAGTCACTGGCATGCACCCAGGTTGCCCTCTCAGCGACCTTTACGGCGGTGTAGGTCACAAGCAGAACCTGGAACGGACCCTGCCAGCGCTTTGACTTCCAATGTCATCGTCTGAATTCTTTAATAAGATCCCAATCGCCTGGGAGGCAGGAAAAGCTGTGATTAGAGGTAAAATAATCTCATTCTCATCAAATAAAAAGAAAATGGAAAAAAACGTATTCAGGAATTAGAATAAACTATTAATTCATTAGAAGCTTCTCTAGATGAGGAGAGACTAGGCAAAATCCGTAAAGCAAAGCTAGAATTAAATCATATTATTAATAAACAGACCCAGTTCCTAATTCGAAGACTTAGGATAGAAAACTTTGAACAAGGTAATAAATCAGGTAGATTTTTGGCTAACCAGCTTAAAATTAATAAAGAAAAAACAACTATATCTGCTATTAAAGATCAGACCGGGAATACAGTATATGATCCTGGAAGAATAAACAACACATTTAAAGAATTTTACAAGGCTTTATACTCACCAGAGATAAATCCATCGGATCATGAAATTGAACAATTTTTTGATAACATAACACTACCTAAATTATCTGAAAGTCAAGCGATGGCCCTGGATTCACCACTAACAGCGGCTGAACTCCAGGAGGCACTCCAAGGCATGCCCAATAACAAGGCTCCAGGTCCAGATGGATTTCCAACAGAGTTCTATAAAGAATTCTGGAATATTCTGGCACCAACATTCCACAGAATGCTGCAGGAAACCAAGGAAAATGGCCGACTCCCACCAAATATGAATTCTCCCTACATTAGTCTTCTACTAAAATCAGGTAAAGACCCTTTGTTTCCTACCAGCTATCGTCCCATATCCCTTATTAATGTTGATCTTAAAATAATCTGCAAAGACCTCGCAAAAAGAATAGAGAAAGTAACCCCTCTTATAATACATCCTGATCAAACTGGTTTTATTAAAGGGAGACATTCATCCACAAATTCACGTAGATTAATAGATTTAATAGATTTTTCTTACTGTAAAAACATTAAAACTAATATATTATCTTTAGATACAGAAAAAGCATTTGATGGACTTAACTGGAAATTATTATTTGTAACCTTACATAAATGTGGCTTTGGAAATTCTTTTATAAACTGGTTGAAAATATTATACAGTTCACCAACAGCATGTATCAGGACAAATAACCAAACATCATCTAGGTTTTATCTTCAGAGAGGTACCAGGCAGGGATGTCCTCTCTCTCCCTCCCTGTTCGCTATTTTTATTGAACCACTAGCTGCAGCAATCAGGCAAACTCACAATATTAAAGGCATAAAATGCAATAACATAGAACATAAAATCAGTCTTTATGCAGATGATGTATTACTTTTTCTCCAGCATTCACAAACCTCTTTCTCTCAGGTAATCGGGTTGATAAACTCTTACTCAAATGTTTCAGATTATTCTATAAATTGGTTAAAATCTACAGTTCTTCCAATCAATTGTTCTGTCCAGAATCCAACTAATACACAACTGCAGTCAGGGAATATTACCTATTTAGGTATCAATGTCTCACCAAGACTGACAGATTTAATAACGCTAAACTACATCCCACTTTTAAAAAAAGTGGAAGATGATCTTGCTAGATGGAAATCTCTACCCATATCACTTATGGGAAGGGTTGCTTCAATAAAAATGATGGTTTTGCCCAGAGTCAACTACTTATTTTCAATGATACCAAGTAAACCATCTCTAGACTGGTTTAGATATCTGGACTTCTCTATCTCTAAATTTCTTTGGAAAGATAAACCCCCACGTATCTAAAAACACCGCAGAAGACCAAAGAAAAAGGAGGTCTAGATCTACAAAACTTCCATCATTATTTCTTAGCCAACAGGCTCCAATACATATCAAGATGGTTAAAACATAGCTACCTAGACGAGTCCTGGATAGACGTAGAACAGACACTATGTAATAAGATAAAACTTTCAGACCTACAATTTATTAGCTCAAATATAAAACAATATGAATGCTTTAAAAGCATAAATATCAGCTCCTCTCTGACAGCATGGTGGGAGTTTCTAAAAATGACAGAGTCCACAATAATCCCATGCAGACGCACACCCATCTGGAATAACCCTGACATCTTGCACAAAAAATGTATGATAAGTTTCCCAGTCTGGAGGTGCAATGGAATTGAATACCTGGAACATATATTTGAAGGAAAATACTTTATCCCATTTAATACATTAATAACACAATATTGAATTGATAAAAACAAATTCTTAGAATATCAACAAATTAAAACTATTATTAAAGGTAAATTTAGGCTCAATACAGCTGAATTACAAATTCCAGCAAGAGTTTTAGATTTTCTTAATCTCAACCCCCCCAAATTGCTGTCTAAAATATACAAAACTTTATTTACATTAGATGAATCAATAGCCATCCCTATTTCAAAATGGGAGGTGGATTTATCAGCCAGCTTTGACCAAAACGTCTGGTCTCAGATATGTTTAAGAACCTTTAAAATAACAAAAAATCCTCATTTGCAATTAATACAATACAAAATCCTTCATAGAGTACACTATACAGGTCAACGAATGTTTAGGATGGGTTTTACATCGTCTAATACCTGCTTACAATGCACAAGCAATATACCAGATACTTATGTTCATGCGCTTTGGTTCTGTCCACCTGTTAAGAAATTTTGGTGCCAGATATGTGAGGACTTATCAAAGTGTCTGAAATGTAACATCCCACCATCTCCCTCAATTTGCCTGTTAGGAAATTTAAATGATGTCACCATGGACACAAAGTCAGTTCTAATGGTTCACATTGCCTTATGGATCGCTAAGAAAACTATCCTCCTGAACAGGAAAAATAAAAAAGCTCTTAATATTAATCAGTATAGAAATCTCTTGTTGGACCATATTGGTCTTGAGACGGCCTCTGGCTCCATATCTGATCAATTTCTCTGGGCTCCATCACCTAGTGGGGGTGGGGGGCACTTGGTTTTGTCGTTTAGGACACTGTTGCTGATGTGGGGGTTTTGGGGTTGGAGGCGTCTGGGGGGGACCCCGGGGGGTGGGATCACTGGGCGGATGGGGCGCTGGACGTCGTGGCCGGCCTGGGGTTGGGCTTTGGGTGGTGACCCCTGATGGCTGCATGCGGTGCCTTGGGGGGGTTGCACTGGCGGACATGGGTTACTGGCCTGGTGGCCGTGCTGCGCCTGGATAGGGTCTGGGGTGGGCCTGGGGATTCGGGGCTCGGGGGCGCCGCGCCCCCTAGCTGTGGTCCTGGCTGGGGGTCGGCCGGCGTGGGGTCTCTGTTGGCTGTGGGGGTCGTGGCCGGCGGCCGGCATGTGCAGCCGCCTCTCTCTTTTTCTCTGGGCCGATTGTCATCCCCAGTTCCTGTATGGTGTCTTGCCTTGTTTGCTGGTTGGGGTGCCTGGCTAATTGTCGCGGCGGCTAGGTGGCGTTTCTGGGCCGGATCAGTCCTTTTTTGCACTGGACTTGGCTCCTGGGTCTTGGTCTTTGTGTGGGGCGCTGGGGTTGGGCATTTGGCCGGGTTTGGTCGGACTTGCGGGTGGAGTGGCCGGATGGTGGGCGTGCAGCGCAGGTGGGTGGGGCGCTGGGTTTGGTCTCCTGCCGGGCCGTTGAGCAACAGTGGTTGCTCCACAAAGAATGAGGCTGGTGGATGTCGGCCTGGTGGGTCGGCCGCCCGGCTCATCGGTTTGCTCCTGGTCTGGGCAGGTGCGTCGACGTGGTTCGGGCTACGGGGGCCTCCGGTGTGCGGGTGGCGCTGGGGGCCTCCTTTGCTGGCGGGGAGGCTGCTGCTGTGTAGCGACAGGTGCTCTCCCGCTACGAGGGCACTTGGACGGGGGGGGAGGGGTGTGCGGGAGGGGGGTGGGGGGGGCGAACTCAACCTGGGTGTCTAGTGTCCTTTGGGATTTGAGAGTAGAGCGAATGTCAGAGTGGGTTTAGTTCCCCTTCTGGGATGGGGCTGGGGGTACTGCCTTGGTGTCCGTGGGGCTTTGTGGTGCTGTGGCCGTGGGCCCCGGGTCGAACTTGCCATGGCCTCCCTCCCCTGGTGGATCCCGGTGAACAGCGGTGCCTATTGGGGTCAGTGGGGGAGCTTGCTCCCTGGGAAGACATTTTGTCTCCCAGTCCTTCCCTCCCCATCCCTGGACACCTTTGTCCACCCGCTCCATCACTTTACCACTCATATAGGGTCTTGGGGCATGGGCACATCACTGGGGTGCGAGGAGGGGCTTCCCTCCTCGCTATCCCGTGGTGTCCTGGGTCCCAATTTTAATATACAACTTAGACACTCCCACTTATTACATTCTCACACGACACATATGTAGGGACTTTGGGGTGGGCACACTTTTCAGCATCCAGAGGGGGAGCGGTTCAATCAGCTTCACCTCTGGTGCCGGTGCCCACTGTTAAACCACATATAGACACTGAGGGCTCGGGGTGGGGGTTGGGGGATGTGTGGCTGCCTTCCCCACATCCCACCCCTCCGTTTTAAATGCACATTATAACAACACGCATCAACACCATACTCGAGCGGGAGGATGGAGGCTAGGGGTCTTTTCACACCCCTGTTCTCTACGGGCCATCAGGGGTTGGGGTCCGGAGGAGGACAGGCGGTCTGGTCGGGGTCCTGGGCTGTCGTGCTGCTTTGCCACTGTGGGGCCCTTGGCTTTCTGCTTGTCTCCGTCCTAGAAGGTAGGGGGTCCACTTCCCGGGTCCGGGGGCTGGTGGCTCTACTGTGGCATCGGTACCTGGACCTGGGCCCCTTGTCGGCCGGTCCCTTGTCGGGTCCCTGCTGGGGGGTGGGGTGCCCCTGGGCCCCGGGCCCCTGCATAGTGGCCGCTGGATGTTCCCCTGGGGTTCTCCTTTGCTCCTCTCTTGGGGGATGCGGTCGGCCCCGCCCGGGTTCGCCTGGGGCTCTGGCGGTCCTTTGGACGTCTTTGCTCCGATCTCCTTCATGTCTGCATCGATTCCTGGGAGACGGATTGATGTCTGCTCACACCAACTATCGAACACTCTTATGTAGAAACCTTATATGCACCAGCATGCTAACACACACACATAGATGTGGGGTCTCTGGTGTTTAAGGAAATGATCTTGGGCTGAGATTATCATTACTAGAGCTTGATTAATCGGTACCATGAGTTTTTCTGTGACATTGTTGTTGTATTTTTCTATCTATTTTTGTGTGATGTGGTTGTGTAATTCTTAGTTCACAATGTTTGGTTGGTTTTGTCGATGTTCCTTTTTCGTGTTTTGTTTTGTTTTTCCCCCTCTCTCTGCCGTCCTGTGGGTATGGAGGCAGACTTCAATGTCTTCCTGTGTTTTCTTTGTTCCCCTTCCTCTCTTGTATTTTCAACTCACCCTCTCTCTTGACTTTTTTTTTCCTACCTCTTCTTCATCTTCCTTCTTTCTTCTCCTTAATTTTCCGTCTCCGTGTCCATAACATCAGGAAATAAAAACCCCAACAATTCATAATAGAGATTTTCCACACAAATATCAAGTGGAGTACTATAGCAAAAGCTGTACAGCTCCGCTTGTGAAACTAAATCTGTTGGGCTTCTACTTGGTACTCAGACACCAATTCTGAGCTCCACACTGCCAAACAGGACACGTAAAAAAAAACAAAAAAAAAAAGAACCCAATCGCCTGGGGGTGTAGGATGAAGTGGCCCCTCTGCTGCTTTTGGTAGGGCTTCTTTCACCTTTTGGTACACCTGTGCAAGAGTCTTGGACAAATTTTGACAGTAAGAGATCATTGCATCCTCACACAAGCCTGCAGAGAGATTCGATTTTATCAGTGGGTTCAATCCCATCGTTGGAGGCCTGCCAAAAAGAATCTCAAAAGGACTAAGGTTATTTTTTGTCCGTTTTCTCATTCTCATGTAAAACAGAGCTAAGGGCAAAACTCTGGTCCATGCCAGACCTGTTTCCTCACAACATTTAACAAGTTTGGATTTTAACGTTCCATTTTCTCTTTCAACTGCTCCCCCCAACTGTGGGTGATGGGCACAATGCGTTCCATAATTTTACTCCCAAAAATTCACCCACCTCTGAAAGGGCTTTGTTTACAAAATGTGTGCCATCGTCGCTGGTGATTTTTTCAGGAATTCCCCACCTGGGGATGACTTCTCCCAACAGAGCCTTAACCACAGCTGCACTGTCTGCATGCTTGGTCGGGAAGGCTTCAGTCCATTTTGAGAACATATCGACGATCATTTAACAACTTTTTTTAGCTTCAGCAGGAGTCATCTCGATGAAGTCCATCATCAAGTGCTCGAAGGGCCTCTGAGTCCCCGGATGGCCTGCAGTTTTAGTGGACACCGGTCGCCCTGGATTATTTGTGGCACACACCATGCATGAATGACAATATTTCTCTGCGAAAGAGGTGAATCCTCTTGTAAACCAATGTTTAGCAACCAGATCAAACATACTACTTTTGGAACAATGATCCAACCCATGGCTGAACTTAGCAAAAACTGGAAAGAAATCTCTAGGAAGACATGGTTTGTTCTCAACAGAAAACCACACCCCCTCTTTTTTCTTACAACCTGCCTTCTTCCAGGCTGTCACGTCTAGTTGATCACCTAGTTGTGTCATGGCAACACAGGTAGTTGTCAGAGGCTGTCGAGCAGCTCTTTTGGTGGCTGAATCAGCTCTGGCATTTCCCAAGGAAACAGTGTCTCCTAAGGAGGAGTGAGCTGCGCACTTCATCACAGCAATCTTGGAGGGTAACAGAATTGCCCCCAGAAGCGCAGCGACCCGGGGTGCATTCAAAATGGGCATACCATCAGACTTCAGAAATCTGCGGTGCTTCCAGAGCGCCCCGAAATGATGCACGACACCTACTGCGTAGCTGCTATTGGACCATGTGTTGACTGCCTTTTCTTTGGACAGCTCACAGGCCCTGGTCAAAGCAATAAACTCGGCTGTCTGTGCGGAGAAATTAGACGGGAGGCTTCCTGTAGACAGAGTACAATGATCACAGCAAACTCCACCCAATTTTTCCATTGGGTCTCTGAAAGTTGACCCGTCCACATAAAGTATCAAGTCAGGGTTCTGCAGGGGTGTGTCAGTCAAGTCAGGTCGTGGTGTACACAGTACCTCTAACTCTGCCTGGCTCCCCGTCATAGTCCGTAGGCAGCAAACTGGCAGCATTTAGTCCCGTACACCTTCTCACTGTTATATTTGGCAAGTTTAACAGAATTGAAGAATACCTTAACCATCTTGCCGCCGACAGGTGTGACGTTCTCTGTTCCACTAAAATAATTGCAACGTCATGTGTGTTGTGGACACACAGCCTGTGGGTGGCGATAACCCACATTCTAGCTCCGACAGGAGAAGAAGAGGACCAGAGGTTATATAAGGCACCGCCACAGACCTTCCCACTCTCTTAAGTTGGGCTCTTGCAGCTAAACAGTGCTAGGAGGGACCCCATGTTTCCTTCGCTGGCAAAGAAAAAGACGTGAGATCTGGGAGGAACCCACTTCAAGGACGACAAGACTGTTGATCAATCAGGTGAATCGCAAACCCAGTGTCTTAAGACAAATCCAGCTGTTCTGTCCTTAGCCCTACAGAAACTCTCTGAATTTCAGATGCTACCGTAAGGAATCGAACTGCTAAAAAGCTACTGTTGCCGCAGAGCCACATCCAGACTACAGCCGTTACATCCACCGCCGACGGAGCTTATGTGAGATGAAAGCTGTGTTGGAAGCTGTGAACTAAGGTACTTTCAGTGAAGGAGGGTAGAGCTGATCGCTGTTTAAGCAAGAGGGAGAGGACAGCGACGTTCCAGCTCCATGGCTGCTACACTACAACAGCCATACGGCCTACCGCTGCTAACCGACCGCAGCTATTGCTAGACTGCCGGCTAACGTTGTGTTAGCTTCGCCCATCATCCACGGAGCAACCTGGAGAACTTTAACCGTTCAATAAGGTCTGTCTGGGCAGAGACGAGATTAGTTTAGTAGTTTAAACAAGATTTAAGGGTTGTTTATTTTCACTGTGATTTGTTACTTTGTGTAAGATTTCATTTATTGTTTGGGTACAAACAGGCCAGTCGGCCTGGAGGTTTAAAAGTGATTTTCGAGGTTTCCAATGGAAAGTCGTTTTATATCCTGCAACCTGAGTTACTCAATCCGACAGTTTTCCTTTGTTTGATAAATGATCCAGAGCGACTTTAAGCAGCGCCACGTGAGTTAGCTGTAAGCTACATGCTATAGCGAACCACGCGGCCCACCATTGACGGCTTTTTACTCATGAATAGACTGCCATTAATGCTATTCAACATAGAGATTGACTTTAAAACAGATAGTTTCAACACTAAACTAATCCTTTAAGTCATTTTTGAGACCGTGTTCTTGGTAAGTCAAAATACAAAATTAGATCGACATAATTGGTACGCCCGTTAACGTCAACATAAAGTCTAAATATTAATTTAGATCAATCACTGCGGTGAAAGATCCATTAATTAGAATCAATTATCTAAAGGTTATTGATTTCTGATTCAGCGAATGGTTTAATGAAACATTGCTTCTTCCAAAGAATGTTTTTCTTCACTTCTGCTTTACATTATGAATTGGTGGTTTGAAAACAAACCAGAATCTGCTGATTAGTCTTAAACTAATCACGATTAGTTTAAAACTAACTTGGCTTCATTCCCAACACTGTTCAAGATAAGCCTTGGTCTTTGAGCAAACATTTTTATTCTGAACTGTGACATCATTATCAATTTATTATTTATTGTTCCTCTTTTTGATCACACTCAGAAATAAAACATGTGGGACACACACAGTAAGAGGTGAATACATGACTATGTCTCTAGAGGCTAAAACAGCTTTCTCACCTGCCGTAACTGCTCTTAAAAAACCTGGGAGACCAGCTGCAACTGGATCAAGTTTAGCCGAGTAGTAAGCGACAGGACATTTCAACCCACAATGTTCTTGCAAGAGCACAGAAACCATACACCCATTCTTTTCATCAACCATCTGAAAAAACGGTTTCTGTGGGTCTGGTAAGGCCAGAACTGGAGGGTTTTGCAATACCCTCTTCAGTATCTCAAATCCTTGCAGTGCCTATGGGCACCACTGGATGGCGGCAGAGGCCACCATATTTTTCCAATGTATTAGCTCAGACAGGGGCTTTTCTAATAATGCATAGTTTGGAATGAAATTCCTACAGTAAGAAGTTAGGCCTAAAAAAGACATTTGTTTCTTGGTGATCGGTTTAGGAATCTGCTGCACAGCTTTGACCCTTTTAGTAGACAGAGACTTTGAGCTTTTTGAGACAATGTGACCAAGAAAAGTGACCTCTGATTACACAAACTGCAGTTTTGACAAACTAGCTTTATGTCCATATGCATGCAAATGCTTCAACACAGCAATAGTGTCTGTTTCACACTGTTTTTCCGACGGTGCACACAACAAAGATCATCCACATATTGGATCAACGCAGAGCCGGGAGACAGTTCTAGTCCCTCTAAACTCTCTTTAAGTGCCATGTTAAAGATGGTAGGAGACTCGATGTACCCCTGTGGGAGGCGGGTAAACGTGTAGCCTTTCCCTTCATACTGAAGAGCTAAACATTCTGTAAATGTTGTATGGGTGTTTAATTCTGTAGTGCATGTGGAAAAACTTAGAAACAGTGAATAATCAAGAAGAATGTAGTATATCACGCGTTGCCTTATGTGAAGAAGCTTTGATCATTATTCTGTGAACAAAGATCGATGTGGGAGGGGTTTCATGCCATGGTTCAATAAAAACTCTGTGCTGACGCAGAACGGAGCTCAGCGAAAGACGTCTCGCTGATAAAATCTACAATTGTTGTCTGTTGTTAATTATTGCTCCTCTTTGCAAAAATGAACGAGCATGCTGGAAGGTAAAACAAGAGGCCAAGAGAGCCTAGGGGTCATAAAATACCTTCCAAAAAATGGTGACCCCGACGTGATTTCTGGAGGAGCAAGGGAAAACGTGAGTTTGGAATAATAGGATTTTGTTGAAATTGTTGTGATCGACAGATACTGGAGACCGAAAGACGGAAGTGACCCGGCTCTGGAGCCATTTGGTAAGCGCTGCAACATGAGGCGCAAAATTGTCTAATCTAAAATTATGTTCTGTCTGTAGTTCTCCAGTAAATGTTGATTTCTGTTTCTACTGAGGTAAATAGACGCCGACTTGGTTGGTAAACTCAGGGTGTGCCCTGCCCTAAGTAAGGTGAGACGTTTCTTACTGAGAGCCTGCGTGTTGGGAACCGCAGGTAGGCCAAGTGCGGATGACTCGTGGATTGAGACCCACAAAATGTCTGAAAAAAAAACCAAAAAAAAAAAAAAACCCCAGAGATCAGAGAGCGATTTCAGCCCTGGCATTTCTTGTTCCTTTGAGCAGGATCCCAAATCTGACTGGATCTCCGGGAGGAACTGCAGGCTGCTCAGAGCCCGTGCACGGCCTGGTCTAGGACCAGCTGGATTAAAGCCCTTCACCTCAGCGTTAGGTCTAGGAGGCCGGCAGACCTATGGAGTTCCTCCCTGGAGCAACAGCTGGTAACGGGAGTCTTCCTTTACAAGGACACCAGCCAGTGAGTGAAATTTGATGCGTGAAAGAATAAAAAAATAAGAGAATAGAGAAATAGGTCCGGGACCTTTTTAATGCAAGTCTGGGATTTTGCAAATAAAGACAAAGATCGGGGATCTCACAATGAAAATCCATGGTAAAACAGAATATGACTGGGGTTTGACTCCATCAAACCGCGCAGAGGCCCGGGACCTCAGATCAACAATAAAAAATAATATATAGCCTAAAAATGATACTAGTAATGAAAAATACATGATAATAAAATACATGATGATATTAATGTGTGATAAACTGGTTGTGTGACTGTGTGTGTGTGAATGGAGATTTCTTCCTTCTGAAGCAGCAGAACAGGGTGGAAACCTTGCTGGTGTTAACAAAGCTCTGTTGACTGTTGAAGTAGGTTGAGAAGAGTCTCATGGAAAATTGAGTAAATAGCACTACGATAAGATAAATAGATCAGATAAAAGAGAAATAAAAGCTGAATTTAATTCATCAACATGGGAATGATAAATATTAAAAATGTAAAATAAAAACAGCAAAATAAAACTTATCAAAATATGGGGGGAAAATAACTGGCGACCTGTCCAGGGTGTACCCTGCCTCTCGCCCCTTGACTGCTGGAGATAGGCACCAGCCGCCCCGCAACCCTACATAGGATGGACGGGTATGGAAAATGGATGGATGGAATGGATGGGGGGAAAATAGCAAAGAAGATTTAAAGGAGATGCTAAATTTATGTTTTGTAAAAGAAAAGACAATACAACATTTCTTTAAAAATGAATAACAGATTATTAATTTGAAGGATGATTAACTGAGGAATCTCGCGCACTTCTTGGTAGTTGCGATCTAAAATAAAACTAAAAAGATCAAAAATTGAAGAGAAACCATTCGCCGTCTCAACAAATGGGTTAAAGAAGCAAAGCAAAAAGGAAAAAAAAGGTGGGTCGTGACGGGTAGACGTAATAAACAACTGATAAAAAAAAACAGATGTGCTTTTTTAACACCCAGGAAGATGACAAATGTTTTAAACTTTCTGTTTTCTCCTAAAGTTCCGCGAAAGAAAGTAAAAGAGAATACTCTCACGTCCATATTTTTAAAAATCCTTTGAAGAGCAAGGTAAACCGCTTTACCCTGATCTTAATGAATTATCTCAAACAAGAGACACCCTTCCCCCCTTCCCCTCAAGGAAGAGCCGTTCTCATAATAAACAAGACCCCTTTCCCTCTTTCCCTCAACAAAGAGTCGTTCTTATAAAAAACAAACCAACTGTGGTGGGGTGCGTCAGCACCGGTAAACGCATTTCCTGAGGGAAAAGACTTGTGTTTGAATTTTTATTGCTTTCCTAGCACTCCTGCACTAAAACCAGATCCACCATGCGTTTCAAAATTGTTAAAGGTTATCCAAACTTGCCAGTAAACGCAAGGAATGCAGAGGGGATACGACACACCTCCCCCGTTAGCTGATAATGAGGGGGATGTTTTATGACCTGTGTGCAGCGCTGTATCCAAAAGGTTGGGATTTCCTAAGTACAGCGGCAACTGTTACTCTATAATAATAATATAAAAGAACTTAGCTAATATTTTGAATGATATTCATGGGATGTCTGGGAGATCTCTCGTATAGTAGAAAAGAAATGGTTTAACAATGACGAATTATGAGCAGAGTGATTTTATTTTGAAATTCAGGCGGATCTCTACAGGTACTGTGGGGTAGCGACAGCTGGGTGGCTACGTGGATTTACTCTTTGTAACAAGTGGCAGCTTCAATTGCTTGCTTCTAAAATGTTTATTTTTTTAAATAATTTTTTGCTTCTAACATTTTAATGACAGAGAAATACCTGTTGAAGGGGAACAATCTCGCAATGCGCTGGGCTAGAGACTGCAAAGAAGAGAGGAATTTTTCGTTACGTGGTTACTGTAGGACAGAATTTAGTAACGCACTCCAAAATTCAACTTTAGTTACCGTAACACACTGAGTATAAGCGCACTTCAATATTTACACTGTAATGGCAAAAAGTAGTATCTCAGGGTTTCCATTATAAAGAAGACTTGAGTCCAAGAAGGCGTTTAAGTATTTAATTCAAACATGTCTGGCCAGACACGGAGGGGACAGAGTTACTCGTGCATCACCCTAACCAACCTTTCTAACTAGCCGCTTAAATAGTATTCAGCAATCACTGTTTATCTCTGTAGACGTCTTCTCCATCCTTCACGCCCCGCCTCCAGAGTAACCGCTTCACGCGAGTCATAGCAACGCATAAAGCAGCTCATCCGAAGGCCAGACTGTTATCTTACTGCCCCGGCGTCTGTCTCTCTGGTGACCTGACACATATATCTTTCTCATAACATTAAGCTGGAACAATAAACTAGTCATTTTACACTAGATGTATTCACTAAACAGAGAATATACACTTAATTCCTAATTGCATAACAATTTTCCACCACAATTCCCTGCTTTATTAACTTAATTAATACCATAAATATAAAGGGAAAATTCTTCAGTGCTATCACAAACTCCCTAAACGGTTGGTAGGTTGATCAGAAAAAAAGACAATGTTCCAAACAAATTACAATCAGACATGAGACATGCTTGGCCATGGAATTAGCTCACAGTGACAAATATCAGCTCCTTCCCAATGACTTTGCTGAGACTCCTGTGCATTGAGAGCGAAAACCCACGGGGTCCTCTTACGCCATTTTCTTGTGGGCAAAATGTCATCTCAACAGCCCCTCGCCTCAGAGGCGGCCATCCACAGGTCTCGTCATCGGTCAGGATGTTGATAAAACACAGAACACCGAACAGCTGGAACAATAAGCTTGTCATTTTACACTAGATGTATTCACTAAACAGAGAATATACACTTAATTCCTAATTGCATAACAATTTTCCACCACAACACTCAATGGAGTTGTTGCTAATTGGATAAAATTAAGGGTCTGATTAAGCAGGAAAGATGTCTGGACCTACACCTGAGATTGGGAAAGGTTGCCGGCCCTGGCCCAATCTGAGATGAATAATGGGACCACGTTTTTGGACATCCAGCAACAGACCCTTCCACATATAATTATAATAATAAGCTAATTTGTAGAATCTTTATGAGGGAGCAGATAAGCAGAGAGCAACAAATAGATGTGATGTTTTATTGTGGAAATATCAGTTACTGATTATGTGATTGACAGAAGTACAGGAAGTGAATGAAGCCAGATGGAGAGGAAAGGGCTGAATTTTATAGGAATTTTGTTTCTCACAGGGACAGAATCTGAGATTGAGTTGTTAAAAAATGAAATAAAATAATGGATCTAGCTACAGGAAGAATCTGTAGTGATAATTATATTATCTCCAGATTGTTTTCTAATTTGTTAGGAAGAGATTTCCTATTTCACTTGAAGTTGGACATGTTATTTGTAGGAGATAAATTAATAATCAAATTTGTAGATTTTCATAAAACTCTTGAAACGGGACAGCTACCAAAGACCTGTTCTACTTGGAAAAGAAAAATTAAAGTTCTAACTGACGTTTGTAATTAGATAAAGATAAAATAATTATATTTTTGCTGAGAGAAGATCCAAATTCAACCTTGCATGTTTTTGGCCAACAATGGGGAACAAGGGTATGGTGACCTCTAGTGGCGAACTAATTAGAGCATTTATTACAGACAATTCAATTCCCAAACTGATTAGTATGTGGATATAGAAGTGTGTCAGATATGAAAACAAAACAAAAAAATCTTCTCATACAAAATTAAGAAACAGCTTTGAGCAAACAAAGGCTGTACTGAAGAAGATGGTCTCACTGTCTGACCCGAGGGAAAATATGTTTTGCAGATGGGTGTCAATATTGAGATATAGCCTTGTCATGTCTAAACAGGGGGGGTATGATTACAGTCACATACATTTTTTGTTTGTTTGGCCTGTCTAATGTGTGCAAAACATAGACTGCAAAGATAAATAAGACCACAAAGAGGTAATTTCCAACAACAAATTATTTTTCTGAAGCAATATGCATGGATTTTATGGAACTAAATGAAGTTCTGTTTAATAAGAAAAGATAATTTCTCCAAATGGATTGAAATGTTACCAATGAAACATTCTGATACACTAAGTGTTGCAGAAATGTTGTTTAGAGAAATTATGCCTAGATTTGGGATCCACAAATGATCTTTGGTGATAACGGCACACATTTTGTGAATGAAATAATGGATAAGATAGGACAAAGATTATAGATTATTTTTAAGAGACAATGGGATTCTAAAAGCTGACTAAGAAAGGCCATGGATGAGACTAAACACAATTGGATTTACTGTTTGGTTATGGTTAAGCTACATATCAATATCACACCGATTAATAAAACAGGGTTGACACAATTTGAGACAATCTGTGGAAGACCTTACACCCTACTACAGTTTGGTATATTAAAATAAGAGGAACAATTACAAACTGATTTATGATTTTATGATAAAGATGTTGCAAATTGAAAAAAGCAATGGAAGAAACAGGACAAAATTGGATATTATCTTGATTTAACACCATAACACCAAATTTGAATATTGGCCTCATTATATTTGAAATAATCTATGGGCATAGATATAGAATTCCTTCGTTTGGGATACTCTCTTCTGAAAAACAATATGATTAAGATCTGGTGGTTTTCATGATCAAAATACTGAAAAGTAAATAAGTTATAAATGCAAACTAATCATATGCCAGATGATCCTATATTCCTACAGGAAGAAGTGAGCTGAAAGTAGGAGACTGGATCCTGATTAAAGCTGTAAACATAAAACTGGTCATCACCCAGGTGGGAGGGGCCGTTCTAGGTATTTTTGACCACGCCAACGGTTGTAAGGATAACAGAAAGACAGAGTTGGATATATTTAACCAATTGTAAAAAGCAGAGACCATGGGCCTGTACCATGAAGCCGGATTAGGTGGCTATCCAGCTATGTTTCAGCTTAGTTTCCACCAACCCTGGGTTTTGGGTACCATGAAAGTGGCTCGGCTTTGATCGGTGTTCGTTGCCATGGTATCTTACGCTGCACGGCTAACCTCCACCGGGGCAGGTTATGTTCTGGATTCAAGATCTCAGACTGAAGTTTGACCAATCAGCTGTGAGCAAAGAAACATATATATGTGACGTAACTAATTCCCAGCGTCTGTTCTCTGTTGCAATGGCTTCACCTTTTCTCCCTAATCCTGTGGATATCTCCGCGCAAATTGTAAGACGAGCACTTCGTAGAGAACGAGTTTTTAGGGACAGACAAAATCCATTTGACTTTCCTGATGCGTACTTGTATGAAAGATACAGATTTTCCGCGGAAGGAATGTCTTATCTCTGTGAGCTTCTTGAGCCGCACATAACAAATGTGACTCATCGAAGCCATGCCCTGACTGTACAGCACATGCAATCCCATCCATAATCGGCCGCCCCTTGTTGTTGCTCAGAGCCAACTCCTCTGCCACAGTGTAATCTTGAGGAGGTGGCCCTCCCTCAGTTTTCCTAATTTCACATTTTTTTCTGTTTGCTGCAAACAAGTGTTTGTGATTAAATGTTCTAAGAAAATAATAAAAAATATGGTAAATACTCACCACTTTGAATTATATTTTTATATTTTGTCTTGATCTGCTGCCAAGACCGTTTGGAGTTGGGGTTGCATCTAAAAATTAATGAATATCAATCTTTCTTAGGATGTAATAGCCTATACTTTCACATACATCTACACACACATATATATATATATATATATATATATATATATATATATATATATATATATATATATATATATATATATCAACACGAATACATTTTCATTTTAGCATTAAATATATTTTAATATGCTTAGCCTACTTAAATGTACATTAATTGTTTAACCCACGCATTAACACAATCAGCAATCTTCCTCCACGATTGTTCTCTTGCTTTGGCAGCAGATACAGTGTTACTGCGTGCTTGAAAAATATTTCTAAATTCTTCATATTTCTGGAGAATAATCTCTTGCTCCTCCGTTGAAAAGTAGATAGCTCTCGCTCTATCCATATCGAACGCGATTGGTTGTTCAGTGTCGTCGTCACTCTTTTATGTGCACGCGCCTGTGGATTAATCATAGCTGAAGGATCAAAGCCTGAGTTGACAGAGAAAGTTGATAACCTGCGTCATGGTACCAATTAAGCCTGATTACATCGGTTTGGTTTTGTCGATTCAAAACCAATCCTGTAACCCCGAGTTTGTTGAGCCACCTTCATGGTACAGGCCCCATCACTAGATATAGAGAAAGCGGTCTAAGAAAAGTGATGTTTCAGACTGATTACAAAGGGAAGTGAATACAATAGGTTTCACCTGTCTCAACTTCAGTGAAGAGAACCAGGAGATCCACTTTTCTATAGTGACTGCTTGAAGGGAGAGATAGTAACTATGAAGGTTTTCCTGTTACCTAGTACTTTTATTTTTACAGCTTTTTGGTGGTGTTATTCCATAGGAATGTTAGGACTCACAGAAAAACGACATATAGCACATGAAAAAAATGATTTATTGTCTTGGTTCACTCAGAGAAGGACACACAAAAACCCATTTGAAACTAATGTATGGTACCAATATGCAAGATATCTAGCAAATAAATGAAGCATAACTAACTGTTTTGTTTGTTCTCAAATGCCATACTCTGTAGGACATTTACCCATATATGTAGATGTTGGGTCCTGTGTGGCTGCAAGCATGGTGTGCGTGTTGGTGTGCATGGGCTCACCTTTTTCCTGTCAAGGTGCTGTGGGCAGGCCCTGTGCCAGCTGTCTCCACTCTGGCCAATTTGGGAGGAGGTTTAAAAGAGGAGCGTTCGCCTGTAGCAGACGCCAGATGGTTGAAACACTTTGTGTGGTAAACAGGCTGCTTCTTAGAGCTAGTTTCTAAGTGCTTCAGTGTAAAAGACTTACCTTCTCCTGCGTTTTCGTCCCCTTCAGTTTTCCTGGTCTCTTGCTGCAGCTGGCAGCCCTGAGCGTCTGCTTCTCTTGGGCCGAATCATCTTTTCCCCGCTGCTCCAGGGTAAAGTCCTCTGGAGGTTTGCCAGTCGGGGCCTCATCTGCCTGTCCGCCCTCGTGCACCTGTCTCGCCCTGGAATCCAAGGGCAAAGAGGAAAATTGATTCCAACCTCCTAACCACACCTGCGTGCGGCAGCTGCTCAACACCATCCAACTCTCCCCTCCAGGATTGACCACTTACCTCCCAAGTAAGAGCAGAACGCACAGATAACTTCCTGGCTGATCAGAAGCCATTGCTTTTACTCACCTATCTCCTCCCTGCTTCCAGTGGCAGCTCCAGAGTTTCCCTCCTCCAGTTCCCTGTGATTCCCCCTGCCTGGGAAACCTTATCCCCTTTAGAGAGAAGAAATAAATTACGGTTCAAATGGCACTGCTGTTGTTGCTGAGTCCTTCCGAAACCATGATCTGTGTCCAGATGTTACACTCCTCTCCAGGATTTGGACAAATTCTGAGCCTGAAGTACATGAACGAACGGGAAGTTATATGGGTAAAAATGTATATACTTCCATTACAAAAGTAAGGATAAATGGGAGACTGGGACAACATGGGATTAATCTAAATAGTTAAATCAGGACCAGTACACTTAAGACCTGACCAAAGATTTATTTGTTTTGAAAATTATAAAAATCTGTCCACACTTCCATACCGATCTCGGTACATAGGAAAAATATCACATAGGTTTTGTACACTCCACCGTATATGCTCCATACTTTGAGACCGTGAATGTGATGGGAACTTTTCTATGAACGACCTGCTGATTCTCTCCGGATCTTTGCTCTAACCCCATGTAGATGGGGTTTTGTTGAAACTTAAAGAGCCTTCTTTCCTTCTATCTGCAGTGGAGATCCAACACAGCAGAAGGAGGCGTCATGATCCCATCTGGGGCTCCAATGTACCACCTGAACACAAATTATGGAAGGATGAAAATAAGGTTGTATTATCTCTTTTCCATGGACCGGGGTGGGTAAGGTCATGTTAAAATTGGACACATTAAATTATAGATTCAGTGGTTTTGTTAATTCTTCCCTGGCAGGTCTAAAAGGCATAGCAGCTGAGATGCAGGAATTGAGACTAACGTCTCTATAAATATAGATTGAGATTAATCTACAAGTGTTTATTGAACAAAAAAATCTCTCCGTAACAGGCTGCAAATCTAGTCACACCTGATTAAAAGGAGACTTTTATAATTGGATGTTTCTGAAAAAGATTGGTTGGTACATGGAGTTCTATTTCAGAAAAAGGGGGAGATCCTTAGGCACAAGGCGAACATAGATTTCAACTATTATTGACCTTTCAATTGGTCGCTTCAAAGCATTTCAGATAAATAAAAGTCGCATTTGTTTGGGGTTCAACAGTCTTTTGGTTAATGGGTTAAAATTATAGTTGTCTTTTATAAAAGTCTTAGGCTTCATCAGCTCAGAAAATGAATAAAAATAGACGGTGATGTGGTAAGATCTTATAAAACTAGAGGTTTAATGAACTTAGGCTGTTAGCAGTGTAAATGAATAAAATTAGACTGTGGTCCTTCTGTGAGGGGTTGAGCTTTAAGCAGTGAAGCATTTTCTCTTTGAGCGGTCTCACGCACTCACCGTACCATTTGCAGAATCCAAACACCAGATGTTTCCTGGGTTTTTTTAGAGTTGTGACCTGTTCCCTGCTGACTTATGGCTCGTATCCGTTGTTTTTGGACTCAACCCATTCATCTTGCCTTGTGGCCTGTTTATTCATTTAGTGCTTGTTTGGAAGTTTTTATTTACATTATAACCCCTACTATATATTTTGAAGAAAAGTTCTTTATGGTCTAGGCTGTTCCAGTGTTGTTCATTTTTGATACAAGATTTTTAGAGTGCGCTTTGTGTCAATGATGATTTCTGTGATTCCACCATAAAGCAAAAGTAATAGCTTTTTCTACAGATTGACCTAATGTTTGTAGCAATATGGATAATAGTTTGATTTTGTGTTAGTGCGGCCGATCAGTGCGGCGCTACTTAGAACTATGGGGTGAGTGAGGGAGTTTTTAGAAAAAACGACAAATGCATAAGAATTTAAAATCAAATTAAATACAATTATGGATAAAGCAAACAGAAAAGGCAAATTAGTTGCGAGCTGTTCTTTTAGGCTTTGTTGACCAGGTGAGAGACCAGCAGCCAACCAGACCAGGATCTCTCAGGTCGTCAGACTAAAGAAAAAGGCTGAAGCCAATGCACTCCCACTGAGGAGCCAGGACGCACCTGAGAAGACTTCCAGGAGCAGCAAGCCAGAGCGGGTGCAGAACAGCAACGACCAGGCCACACAACCTACTTGAATCCTCTGCTGAGAGGTTTCCAACTTCAGCACACCTTCACCATCAGGTGGCAGGGCAGCTTGGAGCGCAGAGCCGCCCCGGCTGGGGCTGCAAGATCGGTTCTTAATATTACATTTTTCCACAATACCAGTTTTTCACGTTTCCTGTCCTGATATTCCAGATGTACCACAACTAGAAGCTGCTCTATAGAACCTGGATCCTTAGATCATCCCCCTGTTATATCATTAACTGTATAACATAAAGAAGACGGCATCTGGCCTCCAAGCAGACAGGCAGAATATGGATAATCATTTTTAGATGGATTGAATTTAAAAGTTAAAGTTGGGGTTAAAATGAAGAGTTATTAAAATGATTCATGCATCAATCAGGGATTACTAGATTTAGGAAAAACTTTCATTTTAAAAGTAGCTTTCAAAGAAGGCAGTAATTCCTCAGCGTTCTATCACCTGAAGAACATCTCTAGGATTAAAGGAGTGATTTTGCAACACGACCTAGAAAAACTCATCCATGCGTTTATCTTTAGTCGGATTGATTACTTCAACAGCATCTTCACAGGTCTGCCTAAAAAGTCAATCAGACAGCTGCAGCTGATCCAGAACGCTGCCGCTCGCGTCCTCACTAGAACCAGGAAAGTAGAGCACATCACCCCAGTTCTAAAGTCCTTACACTGGCTCCCTGTAGCTCAGAGAATAGACTTTAAAATACTTTTACTAGTTTATAAATCATTACATGGCTTAGCACCAAAATATGTTGAAGACCTGTTGTCATGGTACCAACCACCAAGACCACTCAGGTCCTCCAACTCTAGCCTACTAAACATCCCAAGAATCAGAACTAAACATGGAGAAGCAGCTTTCAGTTTCTATGCTCCCCTTATCTGAAAAAAAAACTTCCTGACGAGTGTAGAGCTGCTGAAACTCTGAACTGCTTTAAATCGAGACTAAAACCATCTGTTTAGAATTGCCTTTGAGTAAATGCTTTATGTTATATGTATGAAATGTGTTCATGCTCTCTTGCTTTTTTTATTTATTTTTTATTTTATTTTATTTTTTAATTTATTTATTTATTTTTGTTAACCCAGCAGTAATAATGCTGGACTGTAGGAGGGAGCTGGAGTACCCACAGAGAACCCACAGGGAGAACATGGATACTCTAGAGAAAGACCCCAGGCTGGGATTCAAACCCAGGACCTTCTACTAGCAAGGCAGCAGTGCTACCCACTGCCCCACCATGTCTCTCTCTCTCTGTTTCCATGGCGACACTGAAAGGAGAAGTCCCTGCTTCCTTTACTGAAAAATTTCCACTGAGGTTGTTGAATTTCCTCAACGTATCTGGATGCAGACTCTGTAAAACTCTGTGATCTTCATCCTGGGCTGCTGGATTTAAATGTTGCTTGCAAACAGAATCCCAGAACTTCTGTTGGGATTTAAAGTGAACAGAAAATCTGTTTAGCAGAGGAGAAAAGTGAAATAAAATTTTGGGGATGTTCAACCAGGGAGAAATGTTGGTCCTCCTCCCCACCACCAAGCTCCACCTTTACCTCCTGCTCCATCCAGAAAGACCTCCCTCCCTAGCAGGGCTGTTTTCAGGTCCGGTTTCTACCCGTTTTAGTCTGACTTGGTTCTGGTTCCTGCAGTGGAAACACAGGGGGAGAAAAACCAGGCCAGAAAACTCCGCTGGTTCCTGAAAAGGTTCCTGCAGCGGAAACTCCCCTTCAATGATCATGGCTTCTTTAACAGCAGTGTGTGTTCATCCCTCTTCATCAGGGAACCAATCACAGTGGGAGTTTCTAACAAGGAGTCAAGGCAGCAGGTCCAGAACAAGTTCAGGAATATCCAGCCTGAGGTCTCCAGGTCCAGAGTTCTTCATCAAGTCAGCACTGAACCTTCAGAGTGAAGGTCAAAGGTCCTCATGTGCTGCAGACTGGACCCAGTAGATCCTGCTCTGTAACTCTGGAATTTTTTCAGTCTGACCACATTTTAAAACTTTTGTGTTTCCTAAAAACTTGCCTTTGATTCTGACCTTCATGTTCAAACAGGAGAAAGCTGTTTGAGATACAGTTTGTGTCTCTGAGTCCATTTGAAGGTCAGAACTGATGTTTAGATCCAGCATTTAAACAAAGTTAATCAACAATCAAAAACTGTTCCACTGTTTATGGTTTTGGCTGAAATGCAGAAACGTTCCTTAAAGAACCTCTGTCGGTTCTAATGTTCTACATGCAGTCACTCAAAGGCTACATCTGGGATCTTTCTGCAACATGAAGAAGTTTGAAGAAACTATCTGAGCTCCTTCCCCATTGGTTCTTCAGTCAGTTCTCTGAAAGCAGGGCTGATGCTTCACTACACTATGTTCAGCTGAAAGAGCTTCAAGAGCAGAACCTGACCCGGTTTAGGTCCAGATTCTCAGGTCAAAGTGTCTGGAAGAAGCTCCAAATGTCCACTGATTCTGTTCCTGATGATCTTCCAGCCAAGAGATAAAAACCCAGGAATGCTTTAGTAGTGGATCAAGTAGGCGTGGCCTCTGACTGTCATCAGTTCTCCAGCTGAGACAGAGGTTGAGTTTCCTACATTTCATCCTAACGTCCATTATTGTTTCCTTGTTGAGCTCAGAGGTCCCAGAGATCCCGTTTCTGCAGCAAAGCTTCTTCTTCTGCACCAAATGAAATAAGTCCATCCTGGACTCAGAGATGTTGCTAGAAAGTTAGATTGAAGTCAAACAAAGAAACTAAAGCCTCTTTCTGCTTTTTTCTGCTCTGTGTGGGATTACAGGCTAAAACCTTTGTTACAGGGAGCAGAACTTCACCAAGTCCAGAACCAGGTACCAGCTGGTTCTGGTCCATTTCCAATAATATCTGCTTCCAGACTCTCCAGACAGCTGTGATCCACAGCAACGCTTTCAGCCCACAAAGTCCCGACTGCTGTTCCTTCCTGGTGGTGCAGCACTAAAGGAAACCTCCCCAAGTTCTCTTTCTCTTCCAGATGGAGCAGAAACCAGATATTATAGAACAGATATTAAATGGAGTTTATGTCCAGTTAGGATCAGGGGAATGTGTGAGGGACACGACTAGGGTTAGGGCTTTTGCTGTGAGAGCAAAGCATTTAGGGAATGTATGAGCAAGAAACAGTGACTCAAGGCAAGGCAAGGCAAATTTATTTGTATAGCACACTTTCAACAACAGGGTAATTCAAGGTGCTTTACTCAAAGGCAGCTCTAAACAGATACGTTTTTAGTTGTGATTAAAAAGAACAGTGTTTCAGCAGCTTTGCAGTTGTGTGGAAGTTTGTTCCAGATTAGAGGAGCATAGAAACTGAAAGCTGCTTCTCCATGTTTGCTTCTGATTCTAGGGATGTTGAGTAGACTGGAATTAGAGGACCTAAGTGGTCTGAGGGGGTTGGTATAGTAACAGTAGATCTTCAACATATTTTGGTGCTAAGTCGTTCAAGGATTTATAAACTACTAAAAGTGTTTTGAAGTCTATTCTCTGAGCTACAAGGAGCCAGTGTAAGGACTTTAGAACTGTGGTGATCTGCTCTAGTTTCCTGGTTCTAGTGAGGAACACAAGCAGCAGCGTTCTAGATCAGCTGCAGCTGTCTGATTGACTTTTTAGGCAGACCTGTGAAGACGCTGTTGCAGTAATCAATCCGACTAAAGAGAAACGCATGGATTTGTTTTTCTAGGTCCTGTTGTGACATCAGTCCTTTAATTCTAGAAATGTTCTTCAGGTGATAGAAGGCTGACCTTATTATTGCCTTTATGTGACCCTGGAGGTTCAGGTCTGAGTCCATTACTACACCTAGGTTTCGAGCCTGATCAGTAGCTTCTATCTGTATTAACTGGAGCTGTGTGCTGACTGTTGATCGTTTGTCTTTAGGTCCAAAAGTTATTACTTCTGTTTTGTTTCTGTTCAGCTGGAGAAAGTTATGGCACATCCATCCATTGATTTGGTCAATGCATTGATTTAGGGTTTGAATGGGTTCAGAGTCACCTGGTGACATTGTAATGTAGAGCTGAGTGTCATCTGCGTAGTTATGGTAGCTAATGTTATTGGTTGCTATAATCTTGCCTAGTGGGAGCATGTAGATATTAAATAAGAGGGGCCCCAGGATGGAGCCCTGGGGCACCCCACATGTGATTTCTGTTCGTTCTGATGAAAAGTTTTCTATTGAAACATAGAAGTCCCTGTTCTTTAGGTAAGACTCGAACCAGCCAAGTACTGTACCAGAGAGTCAGACCCAGCTTACCAGTCGTTCCAATAAAATATCATGATCAACAGTGTCAAATGCTGCACTGAGGTCCAACAGAACCAGCACTGTGGTTCTTCCACAGTCTGTATTTATGCGGATGTCATTAAATACTTTGACGAGGACAGTCTCGGTGCTGTGGTGAGCGCGGAAACCAGACTGAAAAGCATCAAAACGGTTTGTCATTGTTATGAAGCCATTTAACTGCTGAAACACAGCTTTTTCAATAATCTTACTGATGAATGGGAGATTAGAGATTGGCCTGTAGTTCTGCATTAACGTGTTGTCCAGATTTTTCTTCTTTAGCAGTGGTTTAATAACTGCTGTTTTTAAAGCCTGAGGGAAGACACCTGATAGCAGTGATGAGTTTACTATTTGAACAAGATCAGAACCAATAACAGGAAGAACCTTCTTTAGAAAAGCTGTGGGTAGGATATCAAGACAGCAGGAGGAGGAGCTTAATTGGATAATGATTTTTTTAAGGCTGTTCTGGTTTAATTTGTGGAATTCAGACATTTTCTCTACATTGTTGTTGATTGGGGATAGCACTGGTTGTGGGTTCGATATTGAGGTACAGATTGACCGTCTAATTGTTAGAATCTTTTCAGTGAAAAAGCTGGCAAATTCATTGCAGGCCCTGGTAGAGTTTAGTTCAGGGGCTACTGTCACTAAAGGATTAGTTAGTCTTTCCACTGTTGCAAATAGAGTCCGTGCATTATTAATGTTTCTGTTGATGATTTCAGAAAAGAACGATTCCCTAGCATCTTTTATAGTTAGCTGATATCTATTCAGTCTCTCTTTGTAGATCTCACAGTGAACCTGGAGTCGAGTTTTCCGCCATTTTCTCTCGGCTCGTCGACACTCTCTTTTTTCACTACGTACCAGTGGATTACTTGTCCACGGAGACTTCTTTCTACCTGAGACTACTTTCACTTTAGTTGGAGCAATGGAATCCATGATGTCTGAGATTTACACAAGGAAATTATCTACCAACTTATTTACTGAGTTTGAATTGGGAGATGAGGGGGATGTGGTGGAAGGATAAATACGTTTAAAGGTTTCTACTGAACTGTCCCCTTGAAAACGCTTTTTTATAGTGGTCTTACTGTGGCTGGATAATTTAGCAGAGATGGTACTTTCAAAGATAATACAGAAATGGTCAGATAATGCAATATTAATTACAGAGTTGTCAGAAATATTTAAATCTTTGCTGATAATTAAGTCCAGAGTGTGTCCTTTATTGTGTGTTGGTTGTTTGACATGCTGGATCAGTCCGAAGTTGTGGAGAGTATCATCTAATGTTTTTGCTTGTCTATCTTGGGGTTTAAAGGGCAGAGAAAGTCCATCCAACTGGTTAAATCTCTGATTGGCCTGAAGAGCATGAGGTCATGGTTCTTCAAATCAATGAAAGCTCCCAAATAAAGCTTCCAGACAGTCTTTGCTGTTGTCATTTTGCCCACGTTTCTCCTGCAGTGATGATTGTAATGTGATCTATTGTGCAGCTGCAGCTTCCATCCAGCTCAGAGATCATGTCTGCTCTGTTTGACTAAGTTGTCTTCATGAAATCAGTTTCCTTCATTCAGAGACTAAAACTGAAATGTTCAGTTGTATGATGTTAAAACTGCAGTTTGAATCCATCTCAGGATATGATTCAGAATCCAGTTCATATCACCGATCAGCAGGCGTGCAGTCATTGATCAGCTCTGAAACATTGGAAAAAGAAAGCATCATAAAATCTGTCTGAATATGAAGCCAGAATTCCTGATGAAAATATTCAAGGTCAGATTCACGTTGAAACGTTTCAAAGCTTCAATAATGAGCTTTTTTCTTTCTTCTGATCATCCTGCTGATCAGTTTCACATAAACCTCCATCAATATCTGGTATCAGGTTCATTCTGTGGAATATAGCGCCATCTGGTGGCATTAGTCCCTAACTGCATCCACGGTGAAACCAAAGTCTGATTGTCAGTGTTTCTGGGTCTTTCAGATGATGGAGGCCAACCTGAGCAGAGAGATGAACCTGAACATTGACACAGATCTGGTTTCTGTCTCCACTCACTTCAAAGACCTGAGAAACTCTCTGTGGGGTAAAAACAGCAGCAGACATCTGTCTGTTCATCCAACAGTTCAGCTCAGATCTCCAGGAGATGTTTGTGATCTCCTCAGGATGAATGCAGAGTCCTCTTATTCCCAATTGTTGGATCTGGGATTTGATGCTGTCTCAAACAGGACTTTGCTTGGTCCCAGTGTGTGCTAACTGGAAGTATGCAAGGCTCTTATGGGTTTTCTTTTTGTCACTGGACTTTGTGAAGGAGTGTGAGTAGTGGAGCTGTAATTCCTCCTTATTAGACAAAGTCCATAATGCGCCATCTGGCGTACAGCCTGCAGAAAATTCATAAGAAGAAGAAGAAAACAACTCAGGTGATGAAGGGAGGGGCTGAGCAGCAGGTATCAGGAAGGGAAGTTTTACCAGAATCTCAGACTCCAGTTTGTCTCTGAAGAACGAGTGGATTAAAACATGTCTGTCTCAGAATTGAAGGTAAAATCACATTATTATCATAACTTTCCTGTTTCTCACTGAGTTTTTCTCTGTGTGGAGAGAAAGAGTCAGAACTCTGATTGATTCTCTGTTGACAGATTTTTGTTCCAGAGGGAAACTTTCTGTTCCTGCGTCTGCAGCTGTTTACAGTGTTTGGTGTCAGCAGCAATAAATGTGTTTCTAATGATTGTTTCTGGGTCTGTGGAGGAACAAAGAGACTCAGATCTCTGTTAAAACAAAGGTTGCTGTGGTGGTTTCTGTCCCGACTCTGGATCCAGCAGAACCAGAGAACTTTCTGTTATCAGTGAACCGAGTCAGAATAGGATGAACCTGTTTGTTAGGATCCCTGAGGTCTAATGTCATCAGGTGTTTAGATAGTAAACAGACAGTGGCGGCTGGTGAGATGTTTTTTGGGTGCGGCTGCCTCAACTCACTGACTGTCAATAAAACATTTGTTAAGATTAATTCATGTAAACTCTATATACCAAGAAAACATTTTCACATTAAGTTAAACATCTAACAAATAATTTATTTCATAATAAAATAAAATAAAATAAACACCCGGACATGTTAATGTAGTCAGCGAAAGAGGCCAATTTTGGATATTAATGACATTAAGTGTTGTATTTTAATTAATATTTGACAAAACAAACAATAAATATATTTGGTCATTTTAATTAGGTCATAATACATTTTTTAACAACAATGTTTGCTTAACAATTAGGTCAAGGGTTATAAATGTGCCTTTTTGCAATGAATCACACTACAAGTTTAGAAGTTAAAGAAAAAATATATTTATTTCAAATGTTATTACATTAGTATAAAAAATTTAATTTGAATATTTATCTTATGACAGTAAAAATGGGAGTGAAGTGCTTTGGGGACAGTTAAGAAAACTGAACAGTAGCATACCTTCATTATTAAAGTCAGGAAGTCTTGCACAAGTTTCTTCTCGATGTAGTGCATGGTCAGAGCATTGAGGTGATCCTGTGTCATGGAGTTTCTCATTAAGGTCTTGATCCTCTTCAGAGTGGAGAAGCACCTCTCAGATTCAGCTGTTATCATGGATGGGGTCATGAGAATCTTGAGAAGGCTGACAGTCTCTGTGAAAATGCTCTGAAGGTTGTTCTCCATGAAAAACTGGTACAGAGGCACTGCTCCACTGCAAGCTTTGAACTCACTGTTCTCATAAATGAGAGACAGTTCAGTTCTGAGCTTGGCCTTGTCCAGCACTGGATAAGCCTCCACAGTTGTGTCCAGTGCTGTCTGAGGAAACCTCACACTGTGCTGTGGAAACAGTTCTCCGTGCAGCAGGGTCGCACTGACGAGATGCTGAGTGAAGGCAAAGTGTTCCTCTATGTGCAGCAGGATGGTGTCACATACCTGAAAAACATTTACAGTTTTCCTTTATAATACATTTACAACCATAACAGTTTTATTCCAATGTCAATCTGTCAAAAAAAGCATTATGACAATATTAAAAGTATAATAAAAATAATAAATAAAAAATAAAAATATCTATTGCAGAGTAACAGCTGCATCATTAATTCAAACTAAAGTAAAAATGTGCAATAAATCTAGCTTTTGTGTTCATTTCATTCTACCAGAAAAGAAAAGAAAAGATTGTTGTTACTTCTAATGCCAGCCTCTGTTGTTCTCCTGATCCCAGCGTTCTCTGTCTCTTTGGTAGCTGCTCACCTGTAGTGTCTCCACAGAGAGAAGGAATGGACATCCTGGTTCAAACAAAACATAAATTCACCACTTGACTTGACATGATTGATATTTTTACTGTATTTTTGCATGTTCATCTGTTCTGAACATTTGACCAGTATAAATAACAGTATGAATTAAGACATTAAATTCTAATGAAACTCAAATATTTTCTACCTTTTTTCAGACTTGGATAAATAAAATATAGTTATTTACCTGATGGTGAGCATGCTGTCTCTGAAGCCCTGCAGGAGAGCTTTAATGTAGACAGGGTCGATGTTCCTCTTCTGCAGCTGGTTGAACAGTGTGTCCACATGAAGTATGATTTTATAGAACAGTCTTAGAAAACAAACAGAACGCCTCATCCTCCAGCATCCTCACAAAGCCTCCAGCCTCTCTGACAGGTTGAGGATCAAAGTTTCCAGAGTCTCTGATGGTGTGAAAACACTTCAGCAGATTGTCCTTGTGCTCATGTACAGTTTAAAGCACGACTGTGAAAGCTCCAGCGTGTTGTAGAGGCTCTGGGTAGTCTGTGTGAAACCACCTGTTCCAGAACAGCAGTTCGCTTTGGTGACCTGGAGAAGAAGGCCGAAAATCCAGCAAAAAAATGTGCCGATCCTCGGGATGTTGCATGATGAGATTCAACTGGTGTGCGTAGCAGTGGACATTGTGCCCATTTTCATATACCTCCATTATTTTCCGCTGCACACCACAGGTGGCCCCCCTCATTACTGCGGCGCCATTGTAAGCCTGAGCGATAAGCTTGGCTTTCTGTCCCTCAGGGAGGATGGTGTGTAGCCTCTCCAGGAGCGCTGAGGTGATGGTATCAGCAGATGCCTTCTGGATGTTAATTAATTCATAAAAACGCTCTTGTACATTGCCGTCTCCATCAATGTAGCGCAGAACAAGCACCAGCTCTTTACTGATGGATCTGTGGATCCTGAGTGTCAAGGAGGTGCATTTGTAATACATGTTCCTTCTACGTCCCTGAGTCAGGCCAGATGCCTCCCTGAGTGAAGAGCCGTCCTTACAGCTGAACTTGTGGCTATAGTATACACTCTGAAGTGAGTGGGAGAAAAGAGGCCTGAAAGAGTTGTGAAATTATTACTCAGTGGCAGCGTGAGTGGGACTCAGAAAGGAGGGGTAGGCATTACTATAATATTCAGAGGGGTGTTGGGAACGCTGCAACATGGGGAAACAACAGAATGGAGCAGGTCCTGATAACAAGACTGCGACTTGGTCACTGTGGACTAGCATCTGGACTTTATAAGACTCCAAACACAAATCTGGTTTATGTGAGAGCTGTGGGAAAGAAGAGACTGTGTCCCAGGTTCTTTGCTGTCCAAAGACGACCCCTTTATTCCCAATTGTTTGATCTGGGATTTGATGCTGTCTCAAACAGGACTTTGCTTGGTCCCAGTGTGTGCTAACTGGAAGTATGCAAGGCTCTTATGGGTTTTATTTTTGTCACTGGACTTTGTGAAGGAGTGTGAGTAGTGGAGCAGTAATTCCTCCTCATTAGACAAAGTCCATAATGCGCCATCTGGCGTGCAGCCTGCAGAAAATTCATAAGAAGAAGAAGAAGAAGAAAACGACTCAGGTGATGAAGGGAGGGGCTGAGAGTCAGAACTCTGATTGATTCTCTGTTGACAGATTTTTGTTCCAGAGGGAAACTTTCTATTCCTGCGTCTGCAGCTGTTTACAGTGTTTGGTGTCAGCAGCAATAAATGTGTTTCTAATGATTGTTTCTGGGTCTGTGGAGGAACAAAGAGACTCAGATCTCTGTCAAAACAAAGGTTGCTGTGGTGGTTTCTGTCCCGACTCTGGATCCAGCAGAACCAGAGAACTTCCTGTTATCAGTGAACCGAGTCAGAACAGGATGAACCTGTTTGTTAGGATCCCTGAGGTCTGATGTCATCAGGGGTTTAGATGGTAAACAGACAGTGGCGGCTGGTGAGATGTTTTTTGAGTCCGGCTGCCTCAACTCACTGACTGTCAATAAAACATTTGTTAAGATTAATTCATGTAAACTCTATATCCAAAAAAACATTTTTACATTCAGTTAAACATTTAACAAAGACTTTATTCCATAATAAAATTTAAAACAAATTAACACCATGAACATGTTTCTAGTTGGCGAAAGAGGCCAATGTTGGATATTAATGACATTAAGTGTTGTATTTTAACCGATATTTGACAAAATAAACAATAAATATATTTGGTCATTTTGATTAGGTCATAATACTTTTTTTTTTTTTTTTACAAATAAATTATGCTTAACAATTAGGTCAAGGGTTACATATGTGTCTTTTTGCAATGAATCACACTACAGGTTTAGAAGTGAAAGAAAAAATATACTTATTTCAAATCACGTTATTACATTAATATAAAAATGTTATCTGAATATTTATCTGCACGCCACAGGTGGACCCCCTCATTACTGCGGCGCCGTCGTAAGCCTGAGCGATAAGCTTGGCCTTCTGTCCCTCAGAGAGGATGGTGTGTAGCCTCTCCAGGAGCGCTGAGGTGATGGTTTATTATCGTCTCCATGAATGTAGCGCAGAACAAGCACCACCTGACAATGGGTGGAAATGTCGGTTGTCTCATCTGCTTAGCAATGAAATCTTTGTACTTCTGCCAGGATGTAACTCCTCACCACAGACAGTCTTAGATGTGCCTTTAAAAATGGTCGCCGTCTTCAGGTGCTCCTCTATCGCGTTATCTAAGGAGGCTACGAAGGCTACAAGCCCCCGAAAAATGCCTGGGTTTTCTGATGACTCTGTCTCATCATGTTCACACAAAACTAACTGAAAAGCTCCACAAAACTTCACACAATCGAATATTTTGGATAAAACATGCCGGTTTTTATCTACCTCCTCATTGTGCTTCCTCACAGCCAGCCTGTGACCATCATCTCGTTGGGTGGTGATGTTCTGGCGTCCTAATATGGCTAGTTTCACCAAGTTATCCATGTGTGTCCCTGTGTTCTCATGCTTCTTTATTTTTTCGGACAGATATTTCATATCCCTCACTCCTGTAGCTGTCCAGGCGGGATCAGTGCTGGTTGTTTTAAAAAGTAGGCACGGAAAACAAAAAAGTGAGTTAGCATAGCTACATCCAGCTAGACAAGCCTTTCTGGTGTACCAGCTACAAGAGAAGCCTCTCACATACCTCTTTATTTTTTCATTCGCCAGCTGTTTGATAGCGAGGTCAGGTTGATCAGGGCCCATCTCTTTAACATAAAGCTTCTCTATCAAAGATCTCCTCTCAAATGGTTCCTGGAGAAGATATTTTACAGAGTTGGTACTGAACTCTACTGAGGTTGTCATTTTGTCTGGCGTTTAGGTGTAAAATGGTGCCTTTTAAACATAATCCTACTGCATTTATGCTTACAAACACCTGATGAGATTTCAGTTCTGCTTTTAACTCAATAAACTCATATTGTCTTAAAGAGGCTCATTGATGTTAATATTAACCCAGCAGCAGCTTCTTTAGTGGCTTCATCCAGGAGAGAAACCCAGCTAAACAGATCAACTCTCTCTCTATGACCTTTATCTAAAGGAACGTTTTAAGCCTGGTCTTAAAAGTAGACCTGGTGTCGGCCTCACTGACTAAACCTGACTCTCAGCAGGGGGACCGGCAGACCATCTTCCTCTAAAGGAGGTCTGGACCTGAAAGGTTTCAGAACCGCTGCTTTAACTGAAGCCTCTCTAACAGGACATGTGAACAAGCCGCTGATGTTCAGGACCAACACATCACTACTTCAGAGGAAATGTTCACTCCTTCATTCACTACATCTGATCTCACTCTGGATGTTTCTACACACCTGGAACATGATTCCAGTTTAGACCTGAAAAGGTTTCAAACTCAGTTTTAGCTCTAATGTTATTCATAAAGTCAGAAGTTCTCCAGATGGTTCTGAGGAGATCAGCCAGGAGACATCAGAAGCTCATGAAGTAGTGAAGGAGAGGACAATTCAGACCCAGATGTTACCTGCTGGAATCAGGTTCCTCTAAACCCTATACACACATGATGGGAATCAGCTTTCTGCTGTATAGGACACTTACTGGACCTGGATCACTGGGAACTGACTGGTTCTGGTTTCTCACTGGGAACTGACTGGTTCTGGTTTCTCTCTCAGACCGGCTGAAGTCCAGAAGATGGAAGGTTTGGATCTAAAGGAGGACAGAGGAGAACCTCCAGGATCCAGCTGTCCGTCTATGAGGAGTGACCGGTCCAAAGGAAATCCTCTAAACTTCAGTAGAGAACCTGGATCCTCAGACCTAAAGTAAGAAACCAGTTTCTAACTGATTCATGTGACTCTGCAGAGATAAAATAGATCTGATATTAACCAGTTGATCTTCAGGGTTTAACTAGAAATTAATTTAATTTTATTCTAACTTAAATTAAAACTAAATAAACCTGAAGTTTATTGGTCAGTAAATCAGTAGAGTTTCACGATTCAGAGTTGGTCTATAAACCCACTGAGAGAGTGAAGGACAGCAGCTTCTATACCGGGAACGCTGGGTCCAGTCTCTATACTGGGAACACTGGGCTCAGGTGATCCCAGCAGGCTGACCATCAGGCCCCGCCCACTGAGCATCAGCAGGTCAAACCAACAGGTGAACAGGTAACAGCAGCTCTAGAGGACTGGGGTCGTCAGCTTGTTCTAATGTTCTGTTTCAGGTTCTGTTCCTGGTTCTGATCTTTAATGACGACCACATCAGCTCCTCAGACCAGATGAACAGCTTTAGTTCTGATATCAGGAACAGATCCTCTGCTCTCCACCTTCTCACACTAGATGGCATCAATGTCACAGTGTACAGTACTTTCTGGGCTTCGTAGTATTACTACTGAGTACTATAGAAGTACTTTGTAGAATAATTCATAGAAACATGATCTGATCTTCTCCATCAAACTGTGATATGAGCCTGTTGTCCTGCAGGTGTTGGTTGGACCCATGTGATCCAGACCAGTAGAACCCAGTTCTGAAGATAATGTTCAGTTTGATCCAACAGATCAGTCTGAATTTTTCACTCTGGACCTTTAAACCTTCTGCTTCTCTGCAGCAGTTTGTGTTCAGAGCTTCTTCACTGGTTTTATCATAGAGCTTCTCACTGATAGATGTGATCTGAATAACATGTTTGTGTTTCAGAGGTCAGAACCACAGACAGAGAGCAGAACCTCCAGGATCCAGCTGTCCATCTATGAGGGGTGACCGGTCCAAAGGAATATCCTCCAGACTTCAGTAATGAACCTGGACCCTCAGACCCAGAGTAAGAAACCAGTTTATAACTGGTGGATGTGACTCTGCAGAGACCAACCAGAGTTTAAACTTTGATTTCTGCTTAGAAACTGATGCAGGGAGACAAAATCATCATTTTACATCATTTTAGTTCTTTGTTCAGTTGTGACCTAAACTGGGCTTTGATAGAACAGAAGAAACTGTGGAGGGAAAACTAAATAGTTTCCTTTGTGTCTTAATGAAGACCCAGAACAGAAGCTGGACTGCTGACAGCCAATCAGAGCAGCTGTGCTCCAGGTAAGACTGAACATCTCCAATCAGAGCTTCCTTCTATCGTCTCTGTTGAACCAATTCCTCGTCTTTAGTCCGGATTTGGAGATTCAGGATTTGAAAAGTCTTTCTGGGATCAATTATTTCTACTAAATCTCTGTATTTCCAGCTGGTGTAACTGGAACGTCTGTGTTCAACCCAACAACCTACTGGGTTTGATTTGAACTGGTTCTATTTTCAGCCCTTTGTGGTAAATGCATTAAAACTGAACATCTCCTTAAAGCTGCTGGTCATTTTGATGCATGAAGACAAAATGGTGGAAAAATCAACCTGCTGCACGGCTGCTTTTACAGAAAGAGGGAAGGAAAGTCTGAGAGACAGAAACTTTATTTACTCTGACAATATATTACAGATTATAGTAGAAATATTTGTATATAAAACACGTAATGATTCTAACTAGTAAGGCACTCTGTGAGCGCAGACCTCAGCTAAGTCACCTCAGTCTCCACCTCATGTTGTGATGTAATTCTAACTTTTTCAGATTCCTTGACCATGAAAACATAACTTTAGTAGCTGGATTCACATTGATATCATAATTCAGCCTTTATTCACAAAAATGTCTTTTTCAGTAATGACAGTTTTCTTCTGGATCTAGCTCCATAGCTGTCGAAGTTACACCAAATGTATTACCACACTTCGGATTCCACAATGACCTTGGCTATATTTATATATTTGTTGCAAATTAGTTCTTTAAATCTTCTTAAAAACATCCAATCCCGTCTTTAAGTGAGAAATGTCATTTTAAATGTGAACACTACCTGATCCAATGAAAACACAGACAAAGCAAGGCAAGGTCATTTGTATAGCACACTTTCATCAACAAGGTGATTGAAGGTGCTTTACATAATTAGAGGTAAAATAAAAACAGCATTAAAACACAAAGCATATCAAGTAAAAACAGCAATAAAGGAAGAAGCACACACACATACTTCAAGGCATTACAAAGAATATAATGTAGAAACATGGTACATAAAACACATGATATATGAAAGCATCACTCAAATGCAGCTCTAAACAGAGCAAGTTTTAAGTTGTGATTTAAAAGAACTCAGTGTTTCAGCAGCTTTGCAGCTGTCTGGAAGTTCGTTCCAGATTAGAGGAGCATAGAAACTGAAAGCTGCTTCTCCATGTTTGGTTCTGATTCTAGGGATGTTGAGTCGACTGGAATTAGAGGACCTGATTGGGGGGGGTTGCTATAGTAACAGTAGATCTTCAACATACTTTGGTGCTAAGCCATTCAATGATTTATAAACAAATAAAGTATTTAGAAGTCTATTCTCTGAGCTACAGGGAGCCAGTGTAAGGACTTTAGAACTGGGGTGATGTGCTCTACTTTCCTGGTTCTAGTGAGGAACACGAGCAGCAGCGTTCTGGATCAGCTGCAGCTGTCTGATTGACTTTTTAGGCAGACCTGTGAAGACGCTGTTGCAGTAATCAATCCGACTAAAGATAAACGCTTGGATGAGTTTTTCCAGGTCCTGTTGTGACATTTCAATTCAATTCAGTTTATTTATATAGCGCCAATTCACAACAGATGTCATCTCAAGGCACTTAACAAGAAGTTATTTCAATACATTTACACAAACATTCCAATCAGTTAAAATTTTTCCGATTTAAGGAATCCCAGCAGATTGCGTCAGTCATTGGCGTGAGGTTGGGCAGACTTTCCAACCACAGCAATCCTTCAGCAATCCCTCATACTGAGCAAGCATGTAGCGACGGTGGAGAGGAAAAACTCCCCTTTAACAGGAAGAAATCTCCAACAGAACCAGGCTCAGTAGGAGCGGCCATCTGCCACGACCGTCTGGGGGTTTGAGACGACAGAGCAGAGACACAGAAGGAACAGAAGATCTGATATAAGAGAACTTTCTATGTTACAGAAAGTAAAAAGTTGATAACAGGACACAGTGGATGTTCAGTTACTGGGAGGATCATCCCAGTCGATGCCCCCCGTCCAACAGGGCATTGCAGCCAAACAGGATACCAGACCAGGTATATCTTCTATGGAGAGAAAAACACTGAGAGAAAACAAAGTTAACTGTCGAAATAACAGAATGTACTGTAATACAACTGGAGAGTAGTAGGAGAAAAGGAAGTAGCAGAGTGAAGAAAAGTGGTACGTCTGTCCTCCAGCAGTCGAAGCCTATAGCAGCATAACTACAGAGATAGCTCAGGATGACCTAAGCCATTTTAACTATAAGCTTTATCAAAAAGGAAAGTTTTAACCCTGGCCTTAAAAGTAACCAGAGTGTCTGCCTCACGGACTAAAGCTGGGAGCTGGTTCCACAAGAGAGGAGCCTGATAACTAAAAGATCTGCCTCCCATTCCATTTTTAGAAATCCTAGGAACTACAAGTAAACCTGCAGTCTGAGAGCGAAGGGCTCTGTTAGGAATGTATGAAACAATCAGATCTCTGATGTATGATGGAGCTGGATTATTATGGGCTTTATATGTAAGAAGGAGGATCTTAGATTCTATTCTGGATTTAACAGGGAGCCAATGAAGGGAAGCTAAAACAGGAGAAATGTGATCTCTCTTTTTAATATTCATCAGAACTCTTGCTGCCGCATTTTGGATCAACTGAAGGCTTTTAATGGCATTTTGTGGACTACCTGATAGTAAAGAATTACAGTAGTCCAGCCTTGAGGTAACAAATGCATGGAATAGTTTCTCAGCATCACTCCTGGACAGGATGTTTCTAATTTTAGCAATATTCCGGAGGTGAAAGAAGGAAATCCTAGAAACCTGTTTAATATGGGATTTAAATGTCAAGTCTTGGTCAAAAATAACGCCGAGGTTCTTTACGTTATTACTGGGGCCCAATTTAATGCCATCCAGATGAAGTGATTGACTAATCAGTTTCTTTTTTAGAACTTCTGGTCCAATGAACTTCTGGTCCAATGACAGCAACTTCTGTCTTGTCAGAATTTAAAAGCAAAAAGTTTAGATTCATCCATGTTTTTATGTCTTCCAGACATGCCTGTAATCTACATAACTGACTGGGTTCATCAGGATTTATGGATAAATATAGTTGTTTATCATCGACATAGCTGTGGAAATTTATCTCTCGCTGTCTAAGGATTCTACCAATTGGGAGCATATATATGGTGAAAAGAATTGGTCCAAGCACAGAACCCTGTGGAACTCCACAAGTAACCCTTGAGAGTGAAGAAGATTTATCATTTAGATGAACAAACTGGAATCTATCAGACAAATATGATTTAAACCAGCCTAGTGCTGTTCCTTTGATCCCTGCAAAATGTTCAAGCCTTTCTAAGAGAATATTATGATCGACTGTGTCAAAAGCAGCACTGAGATCTAACAAAACCAGAACAGACACCAGTCCATTATCTGAGGCCATGAGAATATCATTAGTAACCTTCACCAGTGCTGTTTCAGTGCTGTGATGAGCTCTAAAACCTGACTGAAACTCTTCAAACAGCTCGTTACTGTTTAGATGCTCACAGACTTGATTAGCAAAAATTTTCTCAAGGATATTGGATAAGAAAGGAAGGTTAGATATAGGTCTGTAATTCATTAAGTCATCTTGATCAAGGGAAGGTTTCTTGAGTAAAGGTTTAATTACAGCTATTTTAAATTCTTGTGGTACGTATCCGTTTACTAAGGATAGATTCATCATATCCAAAATGGGGCCAGGAACCAAATGGAACACTTCCTTAAATAATTTGGTTGGGATTGGGTCCAACATACAAGTTGAAGGTTTAGATGAGGCTAATATTTTTGATAATTCTGAAAGCTCGACTGAATCAAAACAGCCTAAGCACAAATTAGGTTCTACAGTTCTTTCCGATGCTGCCTCATTTACTGAGGAAGAAGTAATCATGTTTGGGAGGATGCCAATGATTTTATTTTTAATAGAATACATTTTATTTATGAATAATCCCATAAAATCAGCACTGCTAAGAGCTGGGGGAATAGTTGGCTCAACAGACATATGACTCTGTGTAAGTTTGGCAACTGTACTGAAAAGAAACCTAGGATTGTTTTTATTTGCCTGGTGGACAATACAAAACCACAAACAAAAATGGTCTTAATGTTTTTCAATTTGGATGAAGAAAATTAAGGGTTAGATGTTCAAAAGAACTGTAGCTATCAAGTGGTCTGGGAATAATTAGTAAATCAGAATGAAAAATGTTTGCAACTCCTCCTCCTCGCTCAGTACTTCTAAGAATGTGAAAATTTAAATGATTGGAAGGAGTTGACTCATTTATACTGACTTTATTCCTCCTGCTGCAACCAGGTTTCTGGTGTTTCCAGTGTTTGGAACGACTAATAAATCCAGCCAGATTCCTAGAAAGAAGACCTGCTCCATCCACAGTGGGATGGATGCCGTCACTCCGGATCAGACTAGGTTTTCCCCACAATGTTCGCCAGTTATCAATGTAGCCCACATCATTTGCAGGACACCACCCAGACAACCATTGATGGAATGACAGCATGCGGCTAAACATGTCGTCACTGGTCCCGGGCAGGGGACCAGAAAAAATTACTGAGTCTGACATTGTTTTGGCAAACTTACACACCGAAGCAACACTAATTTTAGTGACCTCCGATTCCCGTAACCGGGTGTCATTACCGCCAGCATGAACAACAATCTTACTGTATTTACGCTTATCTTTAGCCAGCAGTTTCAGGTAGGATTTGATGTCGCCCGTTCTGGTCCCTGGCAAGCATTTGACTATGGTCAATGGTGTCTAATGCCACGTTTCTGACTATGGAGCTACCGATTACCAGGGTCGGTTTCTCAGCGGGTTAGTCGCTGAACGGGGAAAATCTGTTAGAAACGCGGGCAGGTTGGTGGTGGCCCGTGCGCTGGGTTCTAGAGCTATGCTTCCTACGTACAGTCACCCAGCCGGCCTGAGGTCCCGGCTGCGCGGGCTCTATGGGAGGATGGCTAGGGGGCTCTGTCCTTGTTGGCTCCGCGCTGGCTAATGGGCTTCGGCTATCTGCTGGTTTTTCAACAGCGCGGAGCCGGGCCTCTAATTCCAATACCCTCGCCTCCAAAGCTACAAAAATATTACATTTATTGCAGTTACCATTATCACTAAAGGAGGCAGGGAAGTAACTAAACATCTGACACAGAGAGCAAGAGATAAGATTTAGAGATAGGAGAGAGAAGAGTAGCCATAGCCGCAATGAAGCTAAGCTAACTGAGCTAGCAAGACCTTACCACCCCAAGAAAAACTGTGTGAAACACAAGGAGTTCCCAAAACGTGAAGTACACCACCACAAAACGTGTGTTTTAGTGTGCTTGTGTGTTAAAATAACTTAGAAAGGCCTCAGCACAGAGAAAACAAGATCAATTCAAGAGAGTCTGAACACCAAACAGCTCCAAGGTGTAAAACAGGACTACAGGAAATGACGCAATACAGCTTACCCAATCACAGACCGTTTATCCAGTCAACATGTATCACATGTGGCCCGCTCTGTAGAAATGGTGGACATCAGTCCTTTAATCCTAGAAATGTTCTTCAGGTGATAGAAGGCTAACCTTGTTATTGCTTTTATGTGACCCTGGAGGTTCAGGTCTGAGTCCATTACTAAACCTAAATTCCGGCCCTGATCAGTAGTTTCTAACTGTATTAACATAAGCTGTGTGCTGACTCTTGATTGTTCCTTCTTAGGTTCAAAAGTAATTACTTCTGTTTTGTCAGCTAGAGAAAGTTATGGCACATCCATTCATTTATTTGCTCGATGCATTTACTTAGGGTTTGGATTGGTTCAAAGTCACCTGGCAACAACGTAATGTAAAGATGTGTATCATCTGCATAGTTATGGTAGCTAATCGTGTTGGTTGTTATAATCTGTGTTAGTGAGAGCATGTAGATATTAAAAAGGAGGGGCCCTAAGATGGAGCCCTGGGGCACCCCACATCTGATTTCTGTTCGTTCTGATGAAAAGTTTCCTATTGAAACAAAGAAGTCCCTATTCTTTAAGTAAGACTCGAACCAGCCAAGTACTGTACCGGAGGGTCCGACCCAGCTCTCCAGTCGTTCTAATAATATATCATGATCAACACTGAGGTCCAACAGAACCAGCACTGTGGTTCTACAACAGTCTGTATTTTTGCGGATGTCATTGTAAACTTTGACGAAGGCAGTCTCGGTGCTGTGGTGAGCACGGAAACCAGACTGAAAAACATCAAAGCGGTTGGTCATTGTTAGGAAGGTATTTAACTGCTGAGACACAGCTTTTTCAATAATTTTACTGATGATAGAACAATGTTCTCAGATTCAGATTCATTTATTAATGACAAAAAAAAAAACAAGTTGGTGGAATTTGTTTTCGGTAGAGCATGACATGCTCACAGCTCTGTGTCATTACACAATACAACCAATAAAAAGACAGATACACATAGAACCTTCAGATAAATATTAAATTTAGTGTCCGTACAGCTGTTTTTGAATCTGGTTGATTTTGCTGGCAGGGACCTGTAGCGTCTTCCAGAAGACAACAATATGAACAGATGATATGCAGGGTGAGAGAGGTCAGAGGTGATTCTTACTGCCAGTTGTGTGATGCGTCTGTAATACAGTGTGTCAATGGAAGGGAGGGTGTGGCCTGTTATTTTAGATGATTTGTCTATTATATATTGTAGTTTTTGGTGAGAATAGGAGTCCAAATTTCCATACCAGACTATTAAGGATGAAGTGAGTATGCTTTGAATGATGGCGGGTGTAAAACTGAAGCCAGATATTGTGCTTGACTCTGAATTTTTTTAGCTGTCTGAGAAAAAAGTATTTTTTAATACTTTTATTGGCTTGTTTGTACATCTGGTCTGAGTGTAGTTTCCATTTAAGTTTGTTGCTGATGTGTGTGCCTAAGAATTTTAATGACTCTGTGATGGTTCTAAGGATCCGATTGTTTAGCATCACATCATGAGAAGTCAGAGACCTTATAATGATGACACCTCCTAATGTTCCACATGGTTTTGTTCCAACTTAATCACTAAATCCTGTTTTTAACTCCAGTTGTCTTTTCTTCTGTTTCAGCAGATGTTGATCTGCAGGAGGTTTTAGAGGAACATAAGATCAGTCTGAGGAGGAGATGTGAATGTGTGACTGAAGGAGTTGATGAAACAGGAAGTAGAACCCTCCTCAACAGGATCTACACTGATCTCTACATCATAGAGGGACAGAGTGAAGAGGTTAATACCCAACATGAGGTGAAGCAGCTGGAGAAAGCTTCCAAGATCCAGAAGCTCCATGACCGTCCAATCAGGTGCCAGGACATCTTTAAAGCCTTACCTGACCAACATGGAGCCATCAGAGTGGTTCTGACCAATGGCGTCGCTGGTGTTGGAAAAACCTTCTCAGTGCAGAAGTTCACTCTGGACTGGGCAGAGGGCTTGGAGAACCAAGATGTTAGTGTGGTGGTTCTGCTTTCCTTCAGGGAGCTGAATGTGATCAGAGATGAGCAGCACAGTCTTCTCACGCTGCTCCATGTTTTCCATCCAACTCTCCAGAAGCTCCCAGCAGAGAAGCTGGCTATCTGGAAACTTCTCTTCATCTTTGACGGCCTGGATGAAAGCAGACTTTCACTGGACTTCAACAACAGTCGGCTGGTTTCTGACGTCACACAGAAGTCATCGGTCGACGTTCTGCTGACAAACCTCATCAAGGGGAAGCTGCTTCCCTCGGCTCTCGTCTGGATAACTTCCAGACCTGCAGCAGCCAATCAGATCCCTCCTTCATGCGTCGCCAGGGTAACAGAAGTACGAGGCTTCACCGACGCCCAAAAGGAGGAGTACTTCAGGAGGAGGTTCAGTGATGAAGAGCTGTCAAGCAGAATCATCTCCCACATCAAGACCTCCAGGAGCCTCCACATCATGTGTGCAATCCCAGTCTTCTGCTGGATCACTGCTACAGTTCTGGAGAACATGTTGACCACAGAGCAGAGAGGAGAGCTGCCCAACACCATGACTGACATGTACTCACACTTCCTGCTGGTTCAGACAAAGAGCAAGAAGAACAAGTACCATGGAGGACATGAGACAAGTCCACAGGAGCTGATGGAGGCTAACAGGGAAGTTCTTCTGAAGCTGGGGAGGCTGGCGTTTGAACATCTGGAGAAAGGAAACATGTTCCACCAAGAAGACCTGGAGCAGTGTGGTCTAGATGTCACAGAGGCCTCGTTGTACTCAGGAGTTTGTACAGAGATCTTCAGAAGAGAGAGTGTGATCTTCCAGAAACCAGTCTACTGCTTTGTTCATCTGAGCATCCAGGAGTTTCTGGCTGCAGTCTACATGTTCCACTGTTTCACCACCAGGAACACAGAGGAGGTGGAGAAGTTCCTGGAACGAAAATACCGAAAAACATATCTGGATGACTTCATGAAAGGAGTCATGGAGAAATCCTTCAGCAGTAAAAATGGCCACCTGGACCTGTTTGTTCGCTTCCTTCATGGCCTCCCTGTGGAGTCCAACCAGAGACTCTTAGGAGGCCTTCTGGGTCAGACAAAGAACCGTCCAGGAACCATCCAGAGAATCATCAACAATCTGAAGGAGATGAACACTGATAGAATCTCTCCTGACAGAAGCATCAACATCTTCCACTGTCTGGTGGAGCTGAAGGACCTCTCAGTTTATCAGGAGATCCAACAGTTCCTGAAATCAGAGAACAGATCAGAGAAGGAGCTCTCAGTGATCCAGTGCTCAGCTCTGGCCTTCATGTTGCAGATGTCAGAGGAGGTTCTGGATGAGTTGGACCTGGAGAAGTACAACACATCAGAGAAAGGACGACGGAGACTGCTTCCAGCTGTGAGGAACTGCAGAAAGGCTCAGTGAGTCCAGATGTCCTCATGGTGTGAATGCTGACTCAGCACTATTGTCCTCTTATTTTTTCTTCTTCTTCTTCTTCATCTGAGCGGAAGTGGAGGGGAAGGAGAGTGAGAGTGTTCTTTGAGTGATTGGTTTTTCAAACTTTTCTAAATTCTTGTTCGTCTTTTTTTTGGTTTATTTTATTGTTCGTTAGTGTGTTGTCCTTTGTTTTGTGGAAGGAAGGTATCACTGTTGGTGGGGCGTATGTGTCAGCTGTGCCGCTGGGACAGCCTGCTACTCGCATCACCTTGTCCAATGTTCCTCCGTTCATCACTGATGAATTTTTGAAACGGGAACTTTCCATGGAAAGGTTGTGTCACCGTTTAAGAAAGTCTTGTCTGGATGTAAATCACCGTTATTAAGTCACGTTGTTTCCCACAGGCGTCAGGTTTTTATGATCCTCCCCAACAAGTCAGAGGAACTTAACCTGCGCTTTCATGTAAAAGTGGAGGAATATGACTATATTGTTTGCAACGTCATGTGGCATGAAATGTTTTCGCTGTGGGGAGGAGGGACACACAATAAAGGTGTGTCCGAAGAGGTCAGGTTTGGTGTCTGTTGCTGCGGGGCAAGGAAGCTCTGCTTCCGCGGAGCCCCGTGAGGCCGAAGCAAGCTGACGCGCCGGGCACCGCGGGACCTGTCGCAGTGGACCCTGGTGCTCCGGAGACCGTGTTTAGTGATGCCCTGGATACAAATCAGAAGATAGCGGTGGAGGATGAGGTCGGAGACAGTAAATGGAGGTAAATGGAGAGAATGAGGCTGGTGTTGAGCAGACAAGTGAAAATGTAAAGGCGGAAAAAGGGAAAAAAGGCTGTGGCTGAGATGAGCTGCTGCTGAGATCTCGCGAGAGCTGTGCGTAAGTAATATGGCGGTAAATTGGTAAAACAAACAAACTCGGGTAAAAACAAACCATAACATTTGAGCCAAATATAGCAAATGTTTAATAATAATAACCATTATTTTGTATTTCTCCATAAACAAACTGGACGAGGAAACCTTGCACAGCTGAATCCACCGTCCGAGATTTTCTCCAACATCAGTTAAAGCTCCCAAGCGACACGGTAAAAAACATCACTTTTCACCGCGTCCACCGGCTCGGAGGTAAGAAGCCCAACAACAGCCGGCCGCGACCAATTGTTGCTAAATTCGAGCATTACAAGCAAAAAGAGCAGGTCAGAGGCCAGGGCTGAGAGCTGCGGGGAACGAATTATAGCGTTAACAATCAATATCCGAAGGAAATCCTGGATAGAAGGCGCGTTTTGTTCCCAATCAGGAAGAAATATATCAGTGAAGGCACCAGAGCTACAGTAGCGGTAGATAAACTGTATGTTAATGGGCAGCTGTTCAGCTGTACTCCATGGCTTTTTTAGTCATGTAACACTGGTCAGATGAGAGTTGTTTTATCAGTCAACTATAATCTAATGTTAGCACAGCTCTGTAAAGTTGTTTACATTACTCAATGTGGGCGGGCCAGGGCTAAGCACTGGGATACTGGCTCTTTTTTCCTTTCTCATCTTCACATGTCTATCACCAAATGTCTTTGTCACTCATTTTTCCTTCTTTTATCACTCACACACACACACAGAATTTTTTCATAACATAACTATTTCTTTCTCTCTCTCTCTCACCCTCACCCTTCACACCTTCACAACTTTCTTCTATTTTTCTCTTTCTTATATCTCGGCTTTTGGATTTTCAATCAGGCAACCCCAAGCAAAAACTAATAATACACCTGTGTTTATCTTTATCTTTTTCTATGGTGATATGGACTTTACAACTTTTATCTCAAAACTATGACTACTCTAAGGTTTGTCACGTGGAATATTCATGGAGCTGGCACCAGAGAGAAAAGAGTTAAGATTCTTAACCAGCTTAAAAGATTGAAGGCAGATGTCATCTTATTACAAGAAACCCATAAATCTACCTCAGCTGCAGATGATCTTAAATCCCCTGAGTTTCCTAATGTGTTTTCTGCACGCTATAACTCCAGACAAAGGGGAGTAGCAATATTAATAAATAAAAATATAAATTTTACAGTAATAGATACAGTTACAGATCCAGAGGGTAGATTTATTATAGTAAAACTATCTATACATAACCAAAAGTTATGTATTGTCAGTATATATGGTCCAAATGTTGATGACCCCTCATTCTTTCATTCCTTCTTCTCTGTGCTCCTTGAACACATGGATTGCTCACTTCTTCTGGGTGGCGACCTCAACTTTGGTTTAAATGAAATATACAGGCTCAGCACAGCAGGGACTCAGCGCAGCTGGAAATCTATAGATATAGTCAAACAGTACATGAGCGATTATGGACTTTGTGATGCATGGCGATCACTTCACCCCAATGACAAAAAATATACTTTCTTCTCAAATGTCCACCATTCATATTCTCGACTGGATTATTTCTTAGTCAGCAGCTCACTGTTGACTGACATTTCAGACACTGAGATACACCCTATAGCTGTTAGCGATCATGCTCCTGTTTCTCTATCTTTAGTAAATAAAACAGAAACACCTCAAAGCAAAAATTGGAGATTTAATATATCCTTACTTAAGGATAAAGAATTTATTAAATGTTTCAAAAAAGAGTGGGCCTCATATTTGGAATATAACGACCTCCCTGGTACGTCGCCATCCATTCTTTGGGAGGCAGGAAAAGCTGTGATTAGAGGTGAAATAATCTCATTCTCATCAAATAAAAAGAAAATGGAAAAAAAACGTATTCAGGAATTAGAAGAAACTATTAATTCATTAGAAGCTTCTCTAGATGAGGAGAGGCTAGGCAAAATCCATAAAGCAAAGCTAGAATTAAATCAAATTATTAATAAACAGACCCAGTTCTTAACTCAAAACTTTATTACCTTTGAACAAGGTAATAAATCAGGTAGATTTTTGGCTAACCAGCTTAAAATTAATAAAGAAAAAGCAACTATATCTGCTATTAAAGATCAGACCGGGAATACAGTATATGATCCCGGAAGAATAAACAACACATTTAAAGTATTTTACAAGGCTTTATACTCACCAGAGAAAAATCCATCAGATCATGAAATTGAATTTTTTTTTGATAACATAACACTACCTAAATTATCTGAAAGTCAAGCGATGGCCCTGGATTCACCACTAACAGCGGCTGAACTCCAAGAGGCCCTCCAAGGCATGCCCAATAAAAAGGCTCCAGGCCAAGATGGATTTCCAGCAGAGTTCTATAAAGAATTCTGGAATATTCTGGCACCAACATTCCACAGAATGCTGCAGGAAACTAAGGAAAATGGCCGACTCCCACCAAATATGAATTCTCCCTACATTAGTCTTCTACTAAAATCAGGTGATGACCCTTTGTTTCCTACCAGTTATCGTCCCATATCCCTTATTAATGTTGATCTTAAAATAATCTGCAAAGCCCTTGCAAAAAGGATAGAGAAAGTAACCCCTCTTATAATACATCCTGATCAAACTGGTTTTATTAAAGGGAGACATTCTTCCACAAATTCACGTAGATTAATAGATTTAATAGATTTTTCTTACTGTAAAAACATTAAAACTAATATATTATCTTTAGATGCAGAAAAAGCATTTGATTGAGTTAACTGGAAATTCTTATTTGTAACCTTACATAAATTTGGCTTTGGAAATTCTTTTATAAACTGGTTGAAAATATTATACAGTTCACCAACAGCATGTATCAGGACAAATAACCAAACATCATCTAGGTTTTATCTTCAGAGAGGTACCAGGCAGGGATGTCCTCTCTCTCCCTCCCTGTTGGCTATTTTTATTGAACCACTAGCTGCAGCAATCAGGCAAACTCACAATATTAAAGGCATAAAATGCAATAACATAGAACAAAAAATCAGTCTTTATGCAGATGATGTATTACTTTTTCTCCAGCATTCACAAACCTCTTTCTCTCAGGTAATCGGGTTGATAAACTCTTACTCAAATGTTTCAGATTATTCTATAAATTGGTTAAAATCTACAGTTCTTCCAATCAATTGTTCTGTCCAGAATCCAACTAATACACAACTGCAGTCAGGGAATATTACCTATTTAGGAATCAATGTCTCACCAAGAGTGGCAGATTTAATAACGCTAAACTACATCCGACTTTTAAAAAAAGTGGAAGATGATCTTGCTAGATGGAAATCCCTACCCATATCACTTATGGGAAGGGTTGCTTCAATAAAAATGATGGTATTGCCCAGAATCAACTACTTATTCTCAATGATCCCAAGTAAACCATCACTAGACTGGTTTAGATCTCTGGACTCCTCTATCTCTAAATTTATTTGGAAAGATAAACCCCCTCGTATCATCTTAAAAACACTGCAGAAGACCAAAGAAAAAGGAGGTCTAGATCTGAGAGTTTCTAAAAATCCACAATAATCCCATGCAGACGTAGACCCATCTGGAATAACCCCGACATCTTGCAAAAAAAAATGTATGATAAGTTTCCCAGTCTGGAGGTGCAATGGAATTGAATACCTGGAACATATATTTGAAGAACAGACTTTATCCCATTTAATACATTAATTACACAATATGGAATTGATAAAAACAAATTCTTAAAATATCAACAAATTAAATCTATTATTAAAGGTAAATTTAGGCTCAATACAGCTGAATTACAAATTCCAGCAAGAGTTTAGATTTTCTTAATCTCAACCCCCCCAAATTGCTGTCTAAAATATACAAAACTTTATCTACATTAGATGAATCAATAGCCATCCCTATTTCAAAATGGGAGGTGGATTTATCAGCCAGCTTTGACCAAAACGTCTGGTCTCAGATATGTTAAAGAACCTTTAAAATAACAAAAAAAATCCTCATTTCCAATTAATACAATACATAATCCTTCATAGAGTACACTATACAGATCAACGAATGTTTAGGATGGGTTTTATATCGTCTAATAACTGCTTACAATGCACAAGCAACATACCAGATACTTATGTTCATGCGCATTGGTTCTGTCCACCTGTTAAGAAATGTTGGTGCCAGATATGTGAGGACTTATCAAAGTGTCTGAAATGTAACATCCCACCATCTCCCTCAATTTGCCTGTTAGAAATTTAAATGATGTCACCATGGACACAAAGTCAGTTCTAATGGTTCACATTGCCTTATGCATCGCTAAGAAAACTATCCTCCTGAACTGGAAAAATAAAAAAGCTCTTAATATTAATCAGTATAGAAATCTCTTGTTGGAACATATTGGTCTTGAGACGGCCTCTGGCTCCATATCTGATCAATCTCTCTGGGCTCCTTTGATCGGCTCCATCACCTAGTAGGGGTGGGGGGCACTTGGTTTTGTTGTTTGGGACACTGTTGCTGATGTGGGGGTTTTGGGGTTGGAGGCGTCTGGGGGGGACCCCAGGGGGTGGGATCACTGGGAGGATGGGGCGCTGGACGTCGTGGCCGGCCTGGGGTTGGGCTTTGGGTGGTAACTCCTGATGGCTGCATACGGTGCCTTGGGGGGGTTGCACTGGCGGACATGGGTTACTGGCCTGGTGGTCGTGCTGCGCCTGGGTAGGGTCTGGGGTGGGCCTGGGGATTCGGGGCTCGGGGGCGCCGCACCCCCTAGCTGTGGTCCTGGCTGGGGGTCGGCCGGCGTGGGGTCTCTGTTGCCTGTGGGGGTCGGGGTCGGGGCCGGCCGGCGGCCGGCATGTGCAGCCGCCTCTCTCTTTTTCTCTGGGCCGATTGTCATCGCCGGTCCCTGTATGGCGTCTCGCCTTGTTTGCTGGTTGGGGTGCCTGGCTGCTGGTCGCGGCGGCTGGGTGGCGTTTCTGGGCCGGATCAGTCCTTTTTTGCACTGGACTTGGCTCCTGGGTCTTGGTCGTTGTGCGGGGCGCTGGGGTTGGGCATTTGGCCGGGTTCGGTCGGACTTGCGGGTGGACTGGCCGGGTGGTGGGTGTGCAGGGCAGGTGGGTGGGGCGCTGGGTTTGGTCTCCTGCCGGGCCGTTCAGCAACAGTGGTCACTCCACAAGGAATGAGGCTGGTGGATGTCGGCCTGGTGGGTTGGCCGCCCGGCTCATTAATTTGCTCCTGGTCTGGGCGGGTACGTCGCCATGGTTCGGGCTACGGGGGCCTCCAGTGTGCGGGTGGCGCTGGGGGCCTCCTTTGCTGGCGGGGAGGCTGCTGCTGTGTAGCGACAGGTGCTCTCCCCCTACTAGGGCACTTGGACGGGGGGGAGGGGTGTGCGGGAGGGGGGGGGGGGGCGTGGCGAACTCAACCTGGGTGTCTAGTGTCTTTTGTGTTTTAAGAGTAGAGCGAATGTCAGGGTGGGTTTAGTTCCGCTTCTATAATGGGGCTGGGGGGGCTGCCTTGGGGTCCGTGGGGCTTTGTGGTGGTGTGGCCGTGGGCCCCAGGTCGAACGTGCCATGGCCTCCCTCCCCTGGTGGATCCCGGTGAACAGCGGTGCCTATTGGGGTCAGTGGGGGAGCTGGCTCCCTGGGAAGACATTTTGTCTCCCAGTCCTTCCCTCCCCATCCCTGGACACCTCTGTCCACCCGCTCCATCACTTTACCACTCATATAGGGTCTTGGGGCATGGGCACATCACTGGAGTGCGAGGAGGGGCTTCCCTCCTCGCTATCCCGTGGTGTCCTGGGTCCCAATTTTAATATACAACTTAGACACTCCCACTTATAACATTCTCACGCGACACATATGTAGGGACTTTGGGGTGGGCACACTTTTCGGCATCCAGAGGGGGAGCGGTTCAATCAGCTTCACCTCTGGTGCCGGTGCCCACTGTTAAACCACATATAGACACTGAGGGCCCGGGGTGGGAGTTGGGGGATGTGTGGCTGCCTTCCCCACATCCCACCACTCTGTTTTAAATGCACATTATAACATCACGCATAAACACCATACTTGAGCAGGAGGATGGAGGCTAGGGGGCTTTTCACACCCCTGTTCGCTACGGGCCATCAGGGTTGGGGTCCGGAGGAGGAACAGGCGGTCTGGTCGGGGTCCTGGGCTGTCGGGCTGCTTTGCCACTGTGGGGCCCTTGGCGGTCTGCTTGTCTCCGACCTAGAAGGTAGGGGGTCCATCTCCCGGGTCCGGGGGCTGGTGGCTCTACTGGGGCATCGGTACCTGGACCTGGGAGCATAAAGTGTGTATGGTGTGTATGAGTGAGGGTACAGCGTCATTATTTTGGGTGTCTTGGTGAGTCAGTGAGAATGTATGGGTTTAAGAGGGAGGGAACGTATGACTGTGTCTGTATGTCTTTGTCTACCTGTCAGGTTGGATCTTGGTCTGCCCCCTCGCCTGGCGCACTTCAGGCCTTACACTTAATGGGGGGCCTATTTCCCCTCCATCACTCCCCACCGGTGACAGGGGCCCCTGCCTGCCGGTCCATCGGTGGTCAATCCGGTTTGGACCTGGTACGTGCCTGGCCGGGCCTGGGGGGGCCGGTGTGTCGGTCGGCCGATGCGCTGGGCCGATATCTTCCTTTGGTTTGTTGGGGCACCTCTTTTAGAGGTGCCAGGTTTGGGATTGTTGGGTGGTGCCTGCTCGGTGGCTCGGCTGGATGCAGATCCGGCGTCTCTGCTCGTTTGATCACCTGTTCTGTGCGCACCGTGTGTGGCTGGTTCATTGGCGGGTTGGACCGGCCCTGGCCCTCGTTGGATGCCTGGTCTCGGCGCCCTGCGTTGCGCGAGATCAGGACCCGGGAGCTGGTACAACTTGGTGTCCAGATGCTGGCTGAGCCCGGTCTGGGGATGCTGTCCGTCCCCTGCGGCTATCGGCGGGGCGCTGGGATGTTGGCGGTGGGGATTGGCCTAGGGTGGAGGCGGCGCGTGGCGGCCCCTGCATTGCCGGGGGCCCCTCGTCGGCTGGTTCCTTGCCGGGTCCCTGCTGGGGGGTGGGGTGCCCCTGGGCTCCGGCTCTCCCGGTCCATTGACCGGCCCGCCCTGGCGCGGCCAGTTGCCGGCGGGGCCCGTGGGCTCATCACCATTGCCCCCCGGGCCCCTGCATAGTGGCCGCTGGATGTTCCCCTGGGGTTCTGCTTTGCTCCACTCTTGGGGGATGCGGTCGGCCCCGCCCGGGTCCGCCTGGGGCTCTGGTGGTCCTTTGGACGTCTTTGCTCCGATCTCCTTCATGTCTGCATCGATTCCTGTGAGACGGATTGATGCCTGCTCACACCAGCTATCGAACATTCTTATGGAGAAACCTTATATGCGCCAGCATGCTAACACACACACATAGATGTGGGGTCTCTGGTGTTTAAGGATATATTATTGGGCTGAGGTTATCATTACTAGAGCTTGATTGTTTTTCTGTGACATTGTTGTTGTATTTTTATATCTATTTTTGTGTGATGTGGTTGTGTAATTCTTAGTTCACAATGTTTGGTTTGTTTTGTCGATGTTCCTTTTTCGTGTTTTGTTTTGTTTTCCCCCCTCTCTCTGCTGTCCTGTGGGTATGGAGGCAGACTTCAATGTCTTCCTGTGTTTTCTTTGTTCCCCTTCCTCTCTTGTATTTTCAACTCACCCTCTCTCTTGACTTTTTTTTTCCAACCTCTCTTCTTCATCTTCCTTCTTTCTTCTCCTTTATTTTCCGTCTCCGTGTCCATAACATCAGGAAATAAAAACCCCAACAATTCATAATAAAGATTTTTCACACATATATCAAGTGGAGGACTATAGCAAAAGCTGTACTGCTCCGCTTGTGAAAGTCAATCTGTTGGGCTTCTACTTGGTACTCAGGCACCAATTCTGAGCTCCACACTGCCAAACAGGACACGTAAAAAAAAAAGAAAAAAAAAGAGAAATGGTCGGAAAACAGGGTATGCAGAGTTTTACAGCTAGACAAGAGCTTCGAGTGTAGCGAGAAAAGAGGTGAGCAGGAGAGCGATGAGGTGGGGAATGTTAAAGTTGTGGACTTCGTGAAGCCCGCTGAGGAAATGGAGGTGGGTGCTAATGCTTCAACTGGAAAGAAACAGTCCAAGAAGCGGAATGTTTCTGCTGAAGGAGACGCCGAGATGAGGGCGGGGGCGAAGAGCAGCAGGCAAGCTGAACAGTCTGGTCTGCAATCAGACCAAACAGATGAGAGTGACTGTGAAAGTGTTTTTTCTGATTTAAGTGATGTGTCGCTGCTGAAGTTCCTACACAAAACAAAGAATATGAAAGGGTTGGACATTGAGTTGTTTTTCCCTGATGTTAAACCTTTTTGTAGATCAGTGAAATGTCATATCGCATATAGAGAAAAAGCGGGTTTAACAAACCAAGAAGTGTATAGACCAAAAAAATGTTAACCAGGGTTAAAAAAACTGCTGTAAACTAATGGTCTGAATGGCCTTGACAACAACTTTGCTGCTTTTTATTTTATTTTTATATAGTGAGGTTTTAAATAACATAGCCTCCGTGAGTACTTTTAAAATATGCTCGTTAAATGTTAACGGAGCTAGGGATCCTAAGAAAAGAGCAGTGCTCTTTGAGTCTATTAGATTGAAAGGAGCGCACGTTGCTTTTTTACAGGAAACTCATAGTGACAATAACAACCTGATTGACTGGAACAAATAATGGAGGGGAAGGTTTTTTTTGGATCACGGCTCATCAGCAAGTGCGGGGGTGGGTGTATTGTTTTCTGAAAATTTTCACCCCAACTCTGTCTCTGTAGAGTCCTTTGTCAAAGGGAGCGCTCTGGCTGTAACAGCTGTCTTTGACCTTTTTACCCTTGTCTTCTTAAATTTTTATGCTCCTACTGTGGGTGCGGAGAGAGTAAGGTTTTTTAACACTGTAAATGGAAACTTGAAAGGCCTCAAGGCTACGGACTATCTAATTTTGGGAGGGGATTTTAATTGCATGGTAGATCAGAGCTTGGACCGGAACCACTTGGAGCCTCATTTACCATCAATGTGTGCCCTGAAGCAGCTGGTCAGCAACCATGGTCTGGTGGATGTTTGGAGAAGGATGCACACAGACTGCAGACAGTATACATGGTCTCACCACAAGGAAGGTAGGATCTCGTTAGCTCGTTTAGACCGTTTTTATTGTTTTTCACATAATTTTAGTATGATCATTACATGTAGAATTTTACCTGTTGGTTTCACTGATCATGCCCTTCTTGAATGTGTGATAACACAGTTGGATGTGTCTCACAAGAGTGCATATTGGAAGTTTAATTTTAATTTGATCGCTGATAAGTGTTTTAGGGATATTTTAGGGTTTTATTGGACTAATTTTAAACAAAGGAAAAATGATTTTACATCTTTAAGACAGTGGTGGGATCATGGGAAGGTAGAAATTAGGCAACTCTGTCAACAGTATAGTCTTGGTGTCACGCGTGACATCACCGGATCTATTAGGGTTCTGGAGACAGATATAGTGGAGTGTGAGCGCTTATGTGAGTCCACAGGAAATCAAGGATATTTTGAAATGCTTAAGACTAAAAAGGCCATGTTGGCGAACCTGCTTGACATGAAGGTGCAAGGCGCGCTGGTTCGGTCTCGGATCAAAACCATATCACAGATGGATGCCTCTTCCAGCTTCTTCTTTGCGCTGGAAAAGAAACGGGGCCAAAAGAAAGTAATCTCTGTTGTCGGATGATGGACTTGAACTGACTGAGCAGGCCAGGATAAGAGAGAGAGCTGTTGGTTTTTACTCATCACTATTCAAGTCTGAATGGGTGGGGGATCAGAGTGCACTGAAGGATTTTTTAACTGGATTGCCTGAAGTCTCTGCTAGGACTAACTCAACGTTGGCGGAGCCTTTTTCAGCAAGGGAACTTGGTGCTGCCCTACGACTGATTCAGGGGCAGAAAGCCCCTGGCATTGACGGCCTGACTGTTAAGTTGAGAAGAGCAATGGAAGAGGTCATCCATCGTGACCAGGCGTACTGCGTGCCAGGCAGCTCCATGGTGGACAATATCCACCTGATTCGTGATATTTTGAAAATCTCCAGTTCATTGGGAAAAAATGTTGGTCTAATTTCACTAGATCAAGAAAAGGCCTTTGATCGCGTTGAACACTCCTTTTTGTGGGAAACAATGAAGAGTTTTGGGTTCAACGCTGATTTTATAACCATGATCAAGGTGTTGTACAGTGACATTGAGAGAATACTGAAGATTAATGGCAGTCTGTGTGCTCCTTTTAGGGTGTGTAGAGGTGTCAGACAGGGATGTGCTCTGTCTGGGATGCTCTATGCGTTATGCAGGTAATAGTTTTAAACTAGAAAATTTCAGGAAATTTAAACGGGGCCTGCCACGTGGTGCGTAATCAGTCACACACCCCAAATTTAATATGTTATCAATAGGTTCGAAGCAATAGGTAGAAAAAGTTGGGACAAATTAAAAAAATGCTTAAATGCTAACATGAGCTAGCATGCTAATGCTAACTAGCATGTTATCAATAGCCTCGAAGCAATGAGTAAAAAAAGTTAAGCAAATTCAAAAAATTTGCTAAAATGCTAACATGAGCTAGCATGCTAATGCTAACTAGCATACCAATGCTAGCTAACATGTAATCGTTAGCCTCAACGTAATCACTACGAAAAGTTAAGAAATTTTAAAAAATTAGCTAAAATGCTAACATGAGCTAGCATGCTAATGCTAACTAGCATGCTAATGCTAGCTAACATGTAATCATTAGCTACAACGTAATCACTACGAAAAGTTACGAAAATGTCAAAAATTAGCTAAAATGCTAGCCTGAGCTAGCATGCTAATGCTAACTAGCATGCGCATGCTAGCTAACATGTAATCATTAGCATCAGAGGAATCAGCACGAAAAGTTAGTCAAAAACCCAAATTTAGCTAAAATGCTAAAAATAGCTAGCATGCTAATGCTAACTAGCTTAATAATGCTAAGTAGCATAATATTAGGTAAGGGGTGTGAATACTTTTCTATGTGTTGGAATACTCTCCTAAGTCAGATAAGCGGTCTGTTTTAAAAGCCCAGGCAGCAATGTGCTTAGAAATGAATGGACAATGTATTTCCTGAAGCATTATGGGAAATGGAGTTGTGGCAGGTATAAAGAATGTGCCTATTAAGTAAACTGACTTATAGACAGAAAGAGAGAGAGAGACAGGGACACAAAGTCCTTTAAGACCGCTCAATTCGCAGCTCGACAGTCACTGACAGAGAGACAGAGACGGGTAGACAGAGACAGACAGGGAGACAGAAAGAGACAGAGAAAGACAGACAAAGAGACAGAAAGAGAGACAGAGACAGACAGAGACAGAGAAAGACAGACAGGGAGACAGAAAGAGAGACAGACAGAGACAGAAAGAGAGACAGAGACAGACAGAGACAGAGAAAGACAGACAGACAAAGAGACAGAAAGAGAGACAGAGACAGACAGAGACAGAGAAAGACAGACAGGGAGACAGAAAGAGAGACAGACAGAGACAGAAAGAGAGACAGACAGAGACAGAAAGAGAGACAGAAAGAGAGACAGAGATAGACAGAGACAGAGAAAGACAGACAAGGAGACAGAAAGAGAGACAGACAGAGACAGAAAGAGAGACAGAGACAGACAGAGAGACAGAAAGAGACAGAGAAAGACAGACAAAGAGACAGAAAGAGAGACAGACAGACAGACAGAGAGACAGACAGACAGACAACCCCTATGAATCTTCTATAGAAAATCTAAGGGCTTTTATTTTGAAGAGCTTGTTTGAGTCTTATTTTGAAAGTCCAGCATGGATGTCAGTTGAGGCTGATTCAGTCTCTTTATTCATATGTTGCGCTACCACCAATGGTAATCAACTGTTCTATCAGACCTTAAATTCATGTCCATAGAGTGTTATGATGACCTTTAGTGACCTTTAATGAGCTCTTCCCCACAGAGCCTCAGACAGTGTGGGTCAAAAGTCAATTTCAAGACATGTATGAGCACTCCACACTAATCAGAATTACTGGAAATGAAGCTACAGCTACCCAAATGTCAGTTTCAAGACATAAACAAGCACTCCACACTAATCAGCAAAAAAAGAGACAGAGAAAGGCAGAAAACTTCTTGAAGAGCGCTGCGTCCGCAGCGCAGCTTCCACTGTCAGAACGTCACACAGACAGCTGATGTCTCAGTTCTTTCAGACCGCTGCTTCCGCAGCGGACCCTCCGCTGAAACACAGACATGGAGTCCTTCAGAGTCAGTCGCTCTATGTGAGAGTAGTGTAATAGTAGTAATAAATATGTAATAGATCTTTAATAGTAGTGTAAAACAATAGGGTACTGTGATATTGTATTAAAAATCTTAGGGCTTTTATTTTCAAAATATTGTTTGAGTCTTATTTTGTGGGTCAAAAGTCAGTTTCAAGTTATGTAAGAGCACTCCACACTAATCAGAATTAGTACAAAGTAATCTACAGCTTCTATGGTAAATCTGAAGGCCTAAATCCATGTTCCAATAGAGTTGGAATGAACTCTAATGACCTCTGGCTCTCCTGAGAAGTGCAGGTGTGCCGTTGCTTGGCAACTAATGGCCGTGACTAATTTAGCGTGACTAATTTGTCTCTGACATGTCAGCCACTTTGAAGCTCTAAATCCATCTCTGACCCCAAAAACGGCTCCGAACAAATTGCCGCTGTTCGAAAACCGTGCGATGTATCGAAAAAATTCTTGAAGCGTCAGTGAGAGCCGGGTTTCGTCTTCGATCATGGAAAAGCACAACTCTCTACATATTTTACAGTCCGAGAACGAACGAGTTAAAAATGTCTTGTCACAAGGTGCTGCGTCAGAAACTGTCAGACTTGCTCAATGTTAAACAATAGGGGGATTTTCTGAAATCTGCTCAAAATGTGTCTGATTTTTTGCAAACTCGAGTGCACTGAGAGAACACGGTGAGACACAGAGAAATTTCGAAAAGATCGTGTGAATGTCGTCGGACGTGCCTTTCACATGGCCGAAAATCAGTTCAGTAGAACGAAATATGTGACCGTGACGACGAGTTATAAAATAATTTGGGTTCCAGCTCGGACAAAGTCTCACACTCTAACTTAACGGCAGTTACACTGAAAAATTTTAAAATTTTTAAATTTGAGGCAAACTTTGGGTCGCTCAGAGGCTCATTGTGAAAAAACCGTAACAGATATCAACATCCCGTCTTCACTTCTGAAAAGTGCTCGGATATTCCTACAAACTGAGATTTTAATGGTTTTTCTAAGTGAACGTATGATGACACAGTAAATCCTCAAAAAAGTGGATTTTTTTGATCGCTCCGACACCGGACTCCATTCATTCCTATGGGATTTTTGGGCGTGGTTTTTCGCTAATTACGTCGCCATGGTAACTCCAATCGCTTATAAAAGTAATAGCACCCATCTCGAGATCGAGCCGCACGTTTTGATATATATATTGTGGGGGTGCATGCTACGGTACGACCCGCATTAAGGTGGACGGAAGAAAAATAAATAAATAAACTAGAAAATTTCAGGAAATTTAAACGGGGCCTGCCACGTGGTGCGTAATCAGTCACACACCCCCAATCAGAGGTTATGCTGCCTAGCCTAGCACACTAATGCTAGCTAACATGTTATCAATAGGTTCGAAGCAATAAGTAGAAAAAGTTGGGACAAATTAAAAAATTTGCAAAAATGCTAACATGAGCTAGCATGCTAATGCTAACTAGCATGTTATCAATATCCTCGAAGCAATGAGTGAAAAAAGTTAAGCAAAATTCAAAAATTAGCAAAAATGCTAACATGAGCTAGCATGCTAATGCTAACTAGCATGCGCATGCTAGCTAACATGTAATCATTAGCTGCAACGTAATAACAGTGAAAAGTTAAGAAAATTCAAAAAAATAGCTAAAATGCTAAAATGAGCTAGCTAAAATGAGCACACCCCCAATCTAACATGTTATCAATAGGTTCGAAGCAATAAGTAGAAAAAGTTGGGACAAATTAAAAAAATGCTTAAATGCTAACATGAGCTAGCATGCTAATGCTAACTAGCATGTTATCAATAGCCTCGAAGCAATGAGTAAAAAAAGTTAAGCAAATTCAAAAAATTAGCTAAAATGCTAACATGAGCTAGCATGCTAATGCTAACTAGCATTTTATCAATAGCCTCGAAGCAATGAGTAAAAAAAGTTAAGAAAGATTCCAAAATTAGCAAAAATGCTAACATGAGCTAGCATGCTAATGCTAACTAGCATACTAATGCTAGCTAACATGTAATCGTTAGCCTCAACGTAATCACTACGAAAAGTTAAGAAATTTTAAAAAATTAGCTAAAATGCTAACATGAGCTAGCATGCTAATGCTAACTAGCATGCTAATGCTAGCTAACATGTAATCATTAGCTACGACGTAATCATTACGAAAAGTTACGAAAATGTCAAAAAATTTCTTAAATGCTAGCATGAGCTAGCATGCTAATGCTAACTAGCATGCGCATGCTAGCTAACATGTAACAAATAGCATCAGAGGAATCAGCACGAAAAGTTAGTCAAAAACCCAAATTTAGCTAAAATGCTAAAAATAGCTAGCATGCTAATGCTAACTAGCTTAATAATGCTAAGTAGCATAATATTAGGTAAGGGGTGTGAATACTTTTCTATGTGTTAGAATACTCTCCCAAGTCAGATAAGCGGTCTGTTTTAAAAGCCCAGGCAGCAATGTGCTTAGAAATGAATGGACAATGTATTTGCTGAAGCATTATGGGAAATGGAGTTGTGGCCAGAACAAAGAATGTGCCTATTAAGTCAACTAACTTATAGACAGAAAGAGAGAGAGAGACAGGGACACAAAGTCCTTTAAGACCGCTCAATTCGCAGCTCCACAGTCACTGACAGAGAGACAGAGACGGGCAGACAGAGACAGACAGGGAGACAGAAAGAGAGACAGAGACAGACAGAGAGACAGAAAGAGACAGACAGAGAGACAGAGACGGGCAGACAGAGACAGACAGGGAGACAGAAAGAGAGACAGAGACAGACAGAGAGACAGAAAGAGACAGAGAAAGACAGACAAAGAGACAGAAAGAGAGACAGAAAGAGAGAAAGAGACAGACAGAGAGAAAGACAGACAGACAACCCCTATGAATCGTCTATAGAAAATCTGAAGGCTTTTATTTTGAAGAGCTTGTTTGAGTCTTATTTTGAAAGTCCATCATGGATGTCAGTTAAGGCTGATTGAATATCATATGTATAATGAAATCCTCTGAAGGGTAATCCATTAATCTAACAGGCCTTAACTCCATGTCTAAATAGAGTTCTAATGACCTTAAGTGACCTTTTGTTCTCCTCAGAGGCCAGCTGTGCTGTTGCTAAGTAACAGCAAAGTCACAGGTGCATGTGTGTGTGACCCAATCAGCTGATGCTCGGCTTACAGGCAGGCAGTCAGACAGACAGACAGACAGACAGACAGAAAGACAGCAATAGTTTAAAACAATAGGGTCCTGTGATATTGTATTGAAGATCAGAGGGCTTTTATTTTGAAGAGATTATTTGAGTCTTATTTTGAAAGTCCAGCATGGATGTCAGTTGAGGCTGATTCAGTCTCTTTATTCATATGTTGCGCTACCACCAATGGTAATCAACTGTTCTATCAGACCTTAAATTCATGTCCATAGAGTGTTATGATGACCTTTAGTGACCTTTAATGAGCTCTCCTCCACAGAGCCTCAGACAGTGTGGGTCAAAAGTCAATTTCAAGACATGTATGAGCACTCCACACTAATCAGAATTACTGGAAATGTAGCTACAGCTACCCAAATGTCAGTTTCAAGACATGAACAAGCACTCCACACTAATCAGAAAAAAAAGAGACAGAGAAAGGCAGAAAAATTCTTTCAGACCGCTGCTTCCGCAGCGGACCCTCCGCTGAGAGACAGACATAGAGTCCTTCAGAGTCAGTCGCTGGCTCATCTCCAAAGAGACAAGAGGTGCAGCTGCTGCTTAGAGGGACAGACAGACAGACAGACAGACAGACAGACAGACAGACAGACAGACAGACAGACAGACAGACTGCAGTAGTGTAAAACAATAAGCTGCTATGATCTTCTATAGAAAATCTGAGGGCTTTTATTTTGAAGAGCTTGTTTGAGTCTTATTTTGAAAGTCCATCATGGATGTCAGTTAAGGCTGATTGAATATCATATGTATAATGAAATCCTCTGAAGGGTAATCCATTAATCTAACAGGCCTTAACTCCATGTCTAAATAGAGTTCTAATGACCTTAAGAGACCTTTTGTTCTCCTCAGAGGCCAGCTGTGCTGTTGCTAAGTAACAGCAAAGTCACAGGTGCATGTGTGTGTGACCCAATCAGCTGATCAGACAGTGTGGGTCAAAAGTCACTTTCAAGACATGTATGAGCACTCCACACTAATCAGAATTACTGGAAATGAATCTACAGCTACCCAAATGTCAGTTTCAAGACATGTATGAGCACTCCACACTAATCAGAAAAAAAAGAGACAGAGAAAGGCAGAAAAGTTCTTTCAGACCGCTGCTTCCGCAGCGGACCCTCCGCTGAGACACAGACATGGAGTCCTTCAGAGTCAGTCGCTGACGGAGAGAACCTCTATGTGAGAGTAGTGTAATAGTAGTAATAAATGTGTAATAGATCTTTAATAGTAGTGTAAAATAATAGGGTACTGTGATATTGTATACAAAATCTTAGGGCTTTTATTTTGTAAATATTGTTTGAGTCTTATTTTGTGGGTCAAAAGTCAGTTTCAAGACATGTAAGAGCACTCCACACTAATCAGAATTAGTACAAAGTAATCTACAGCTTCTATGGTAAATCTGAAGGCCTAAATCCATGTTCAAATAGAGTTGGAATGAACTCTAATGACCTCTGGCTCTCCTGAGAAGTGCAGGTGTGCCGTTGCTTGGCAACTAATGGCCGTGACTAATTTGTCTCTGACATGTCAGCCACTTTGAAGCTCTAAATCCATCTCTGACCCCAAAAAGGCTTCCGAACAAATTGCTGCTGTTCAAAAACCGTGCGATGTATCGAAAAAATTCTTGAAGCGTCAGTGAGAGCCGGGTTTCGCCTTCGATCATGGAAAAGCACAACTCTCTACATATTTCAGAGTCCGAGAACAAACGAGTTAAAAATGTCTTGTCACAAGCCCCAGCTTCAGAAACTGTCAGACTTGCTCAATGTTAAACAATAGGGGGATTTTCTGAAATCTGCTCAAAATGTGTCTGATTTTTTGCAAACGAAAGTCCGCTGAGAGAAAACGGTGAGACATAGAGAAATTTTGAAAAGATCGTGTGAATGTCATCGGGCGTGGCTTTCACATGGGCGAAAATCAGTTCAGTAGAAGGAAATATGTGACCGTGACGACGAGTTAAAAAATAATTTGGGTTCCAGCTCGGACAAAGTCTCGCACTCTAACTTAACGGCAGTTACACTGAAAAATTTTTAAATTTTTAAATTTGAGGCAAACTTTGGGTCGCTCAGAGGCTCATTGTGAAAAAACCGTAACAGATATCAACATCCCGTCTTCACTTCTGAAAAGTGCTCGGATATTCCTACAAACTGAGATTTTAATGGTTTTTCTAAGTGAACGTATGATGACACAGTAAATCCTCAAAAAAGTGGATTTTTTGGATCGCTCCGACACCGGACTCCATTCATTCCTATGGGATTTTTGGGCGTGGTTTTTTGCTAATTACGTCGCCATGGTAACTCCAATCGCTTATAAAAGTAATAGCACCCATCTCGAGATCGAGCCGCACGTTTTGATATATATATTGTGGGGGTGCATGCTACGGTACGACCCGCATTAAGGTGGACGGAAGAAAAATAAATAAATAAACTAGAAAATTTCAGGAAATTTAAACGGGGCCTGCCACGTGGTGCGTAATCAGTCACACACCCCCAATCAGAGGTTATGCTGCCTAGCCTAGCATACTAATGTTAGCTAACATGTTATCAATAGGTTCGAAGCAATAAGTAGAAAAAAGTTGGGACAAATTAAAGAATTTGCAAAAACGCTAACATGAGCTAGCATGCTAATGCTAACTAGCATGTTATCAATATCCTCGAAGCAATGAGTTAAAAAAGTTAAGCAAAATTCAAAAATTAGCAAAAATGCTAACATGAGCTAGCATGCTAATGCTAACTAGCATGTTATCAATATCCTCGAAGCAATGAGTGAAAAAAGTTAAGCAAAATTCAAAAATTAGCAAAAATGCTAACATAAGCTAGCATGCTAATGCTAACTAGCATGCTAATGCTAGCTAACATGTAATCATTAGCTGCAACATAATCACTACGAAAAGTTAAGAAATGTTGAAAAATTAGCTAAAATTAGCTAGCATGCTAATGCAAACTAGCATGCGCATGCTAGCTAACATGTAATCATTAGCTGCAACGTATTAACAGTGAAAAGTTAAGAAAATTCAAAAAAATAGCTAAAATGCTAAAATGAGCTAGCATGCTAATGCTAGCTAACATGTAATCATTAGCAACAACGTAATCACTACGAAAAGTTAAGAAAATTTGAAAAATTAGCTAAAATTCTAAAACTAGCTAGCATGCTAATGCTAACTAGCATGCGCATGCTAGCTAACATGTAATCATTAGCTGCATCGTAATAACAGTGAAAAGTTAAGAAAATTCAAAAAAATAGCTAAAATGCTAAAATGAGCTAGCATGCTAATGCTAACTAGCATGCTAATGCTAGCTAACATGTAATCATTAGCTACAACGTAATCACTACGAAAAGTTAAGAAAATTTGAAAAATTAGCTAAAATGCTAACATGAGCTAGCATGCTAATGCTAACTAGCATGCGCATGCTAGCTAACATGTAATCATTAGCTGCAACGTAATAACAGTGAAAAGTTAAGAAAATTCAAAAAAATAGCTAAAATGCTAAAATGAGCTAGCATGCTAATGCTAACTAGCATGCTAATGCTAGCTAACATGTAATCATTAGCTACAACGTAATCACTACGAAAAGTTAAGAAAATTTGAAAAATTAGCTAAAATGCTAACATGAGCTAGCATGCTAATGCTAACTAGCATGCTAATGCTAGCTAACATGTTATCATTAGCATCAGAGGAATCAGCACGAAAAGTTAGTCAAAAACCCAAATTTAGCTAAAATGCTAAAAATAGCTAGCATGCTAATGCTAACTAGCTTAATAATGCTAACTAGCATAATATTAGGTAAGGGGTGTGAATACTTTTGTATGTGTTGGAATACTCTCCTAAGTCAGATAAGCGGTCTGTTTTAAAAGCCCAGGCAGCAATGTGCTTAGAAATGAATGGACAATGTCAATGCTGAAGCATTATGGGAAATGGAGTTGTGGCCAGAACAAAGAATGTGCCTATTAAGTCAACTAACTTATAGACAGAAAGAGAGAGAGAGACAGGGACACAAAGTCCTTTAAGACCGTTCAATTCGCAGCTCCACAGTCACTGACAGAGAGACAGAGACGGGCAGACAGAGACAGACAGGGAGACAGAAAGAGACAGAGAAAGACAGACAAAGAGACAGAAAGAGAGACAGACAGAGAGAAAGAGACAGACAGAGAGAGAGACAGACAGACAGACAACCCCTATGAATCTTCTATAGAAAATCTGAGGGCTTTTATTTTGAAGAGCTTGTTTGAGTCTTATTTTGAAAGTCCATCATGGATGTCAGTTAAGGCTGATTGAATATCATATGTATAATGAAATCCTCTGAAGGGTAATCCATTAATCTAACAGGCCTTAACTCCATGTCTAAATAGAGTTCTAATGACCTTAAGAGACCTTTTGTTCTCCTCAGAGGCCAGCTGTGCTGTTGCTAAGTAACAGCAAAGTCACAGGTGCATGTGTTTGTGACCCAATCAGCTGATCAGACAGTGTGGGTCAAAAGTCACTTTCAAGACATGTATGAGCACTCCACACTAATCAGAATTACTGGAAATGAATCTACAGCTACCCAAATGTCAGTTTCAAGACATGTATGAGCACTCCACACTAATCAGAATTACTGGAAATGAAGCTACAGCTACCCAAATTTCAGTTTCAAGACATGAACAAGCACTCCACACTAATCAGAAAAAAAGAGACAGAGAAAGGCAGAAAAGTTCTTTCAGACCGCTGCTTCTGCAGCGGACCCTCCGCTGAGAGACAGACATGGAGTCCTTCAGAGTCAGTCGCTGACGGAGAGAACCTCTATGTGAGAGTAGTGTAATAGTAGTAATAAATATGTAATAGATCTTTAATAGTAGTGTAAAATAATAGGGTACTGTGATATTGTATAAAAAATCTTAGGGCTTTTATTTTGTAAATATTGTTTGAGTCTTATTTTGTGGGTCAAAAGTCAGGTTCAAGACATGTAAGAGCACTCCACACTAATCAGAATTAGTACAAAGTAATCTACAGCTTCTATGGTAAACCTGAAGGCCTAAATCCATGTTCCAATAGAGTTGGAATGAACTCTAATGACCCCTGGCTCTCCTGAGAAGTGCAGGTGTGCCGTTGCTTGGCAACTAATGGCCGTGACTAATTTAGCGTGACTAATTTGTCTCTGACATGTCAGCCACTTTGAAGCTCTAAATCCATCTCTGACCCCAAAAAGGCTTCCGAACAAATTGCCGCTGTTCGAAAACCGTGGGTGGTATCGAAAAAATTCTTGAAGCGTCAGTGAGAGCCGGGTTTCATCTTCGATCATGGAAAACCACAACTCTCTACATATTTCAGAGTCCGAGAACGAACGAGTTAAAAATGTCTTGTCACAAGCCCCAGCTTCAGAAATTGTCAGACTTGCTCAATGTTAAACAATAGGGGGATTTTCTGAAATCTGCTCAAAATGTGTCTGATTTTTTGCAAACGAAAGTCCGCTGAGAGAAAACGGTGAGACATAGAGAAATTTCGAAAAGATCGTGTGAATGTCATCGGGCGTGGCTTTCACATGGCCGAAAATCAGTTCAATAGAAGGAAATATGTGACCGTGACGGCGAGTTAAAAAAAAATTTGGGTTCAAGCTCGGACAAAGTCTCGCACTCTAACTTAATGGCAGTTACACTGAAAAATTTTTAAATTTTTAAATTTGAGGCAAACTTTGGGTCGCTCAGGGGCTCATTGTGAAAAAACCGTAACAGATATCAACATCCCGTCTTCACTTCTGAAAAGTGCTTGGATATTCCTACAAACTGAGATTTCAATGGTTTTTCTAAGTGAACGTATGATGACACAGTAAATCCTCAAAAAAGTGGATTTTTTTGATCGCTCCGACACCTGACTCCATTCATTCCTATGGGATTTTTGGGCGTGGTTTTTCGCTAATTACGTCGCCATGGTAACTCCAATCGCTTATAAAAGTAATAGCACCCATCTCGAGATCGAGCCGCACGTTTTGATATATATATTGTGGGGGTGCATGCTACGGTACGACCCGCATTCCGGTGGACGGAAGAAAAATAAATAAACTAGAAAATTTCAGGAAATTTAAACGGGGCCTGCCACGTGGTGCGTAATCAGTCACACACCCCCAATCTAACATGTTATCAATAGGTTCGAAGCAATAAGTAGAAAAAGTTGGGACAAATTAAAAAAATGCTTAAATGCTAACATGAGCTAGCATGCTAATGCTAACTAGCATGTTATCAATAGCCTCGAAGCAATGAGTAAAAAAAGTTAAGCAAATTCAAAAAAATTGCTAAAATGCTAACATGAGCTAGCATGCTAATGCTAACTAGCATTTTATCAATAGCCTCGAAGCAATGAGTAAAAAAAGTTAAGAAAGATTCCAAAATTAGCAAAAATGCTAACATGAGCTAGCATGCTAATGCTAACTAGCAAACTAATGCTAGCTAACATGTAATCGTTAGCCTCAACGTAATCACTACGAAAAGTTAAGAAATGTTTAAAAATTAGCTAAAATTCTAAAATTAGCTAGCATGCTAATGCTAACTAGCATGCACATGCTAGCTAACATGTAATCATTAGCTGCAACGTATTAACAGTGAAAAGTTAAGAAAATTCAAAAAAATAGCTAAAATGCTAAAATGAGCTAGCATGCTAATGCTAACTAGCATGCTAATGCTAGCTAACATGTAATCATTAGCTACAACGTAATCACTACGAAAAGTTAAGAAAATTTGAAAAATTAGCTAAAATGCTAACATGAGCTAGCATGCTAATGCTAACTAGCATGCTAATGCTAGCTAACATGTTATCATTAGCATCAGAGGAATCAGCACGAAAAGTTAGTCAAAAACCCAAATTTAGCTAAAATGCTAAAAATAGCTAGCATGCTAATGCTAACTAGCTTAATAATGCTAAGTAGCATAATATTAGGTAAGGGGTGTGAATACTTTTCTATGTGTTGGAATACTCTCCTAAGTCAGATAAGCGGTCTGTTTTAAAAGCCCAGGCAGCAATGTGCTTAGAAATGAATGGACAATGTATTTGCTGAAGCATTATGGGAAATGGAGTTGTGGCCAGAACAAAGAATGTGCCTATTAAGTCAACTAACTTATAGACAGAAAGAGAGAGAGAGAGAGACAGGGACACAAAGTCCTTTAAGACCGCTCAATTCGCAGCTCGACAGTCACTGACAGAGAGACAGAGATGGGCAGACAGAGACAGACAGGGAGACAGAAAGAGACAGAGAAAGACAGACAAAGAGACAGAAAGAGAGACAGACAGAGAGACGGACAGAGACAGAGAAAGACAGACAAAGAGACAGACAGAGAGACGGACAGAGACAGACAGAGAGAAAGAGACAGACAAAGAGACAGAAAGAGACAGAGAAAGACAGACAAAGAGACAGAAAGAGAGACAGACAGACAGAGAGAAAGAGACAGACAGAGAGACAGACAGAGACAGACAGAGTAAAAGAGACAGACAGAGAGATGGACAGAGACAGACAGAGAGACAGACAGACAGACAACCCCTATGAATCGTCTATAGAAAATCTGAAGGCTTTTATTTTGAAGAGCTTGTTTGAGTCTTATTTTGAAAGTCCATCATGGATGTCAGTTAAGGCTGATTGAATATCATATGTATAATGAAATCCTCTGAAGGGTAATCCATTAATCTAACAGGCCTTAACTCCATGTCTAAATAGAGTTCTAATGACCTTAAGAGACCTTTTGTTCTCCTCAGAGGCCAGCTGTGCTGTTGCTAAGTAACAGCAAAGTCACAGGTGCATGTGTGTGTGACCCAATCATCTGATGCTCGGCTTACAGGCAGTCAGACAGACAGACAGAAAAAGAGCAATAGTTTAAAACAATAGGGTTCTGTGATATTGTATTGAACAGTGTGGGTCAAAAGTCAATTTCAAGACATGTATGAGCACTCCACACTAATCAGAATGAATAGAAAGTAATCTACAGCTTCCCAAATGTCAGTTTCAAGACATGAACAAGCACTCCACACTAATCAGAGAAAAAAGAGACAGAGAAAGGCAGAAAAGTTCTTTCAGACCGCTGCTTCCGCAGCGGACCCTCCGCTGAGACACAGACATGGAGTCCTTCAGAGTCAGTCGCTGGCTCATCTCCAAAGAGACAGGAGGTGCAGCTGCTGCTTAGAGGGAAAGACAGACAGACAGACAGACAGACAGACAGACAGACAGACAGACAGACAGACAGACAGACAGACAGACAGACAGGAGGGCAGACAGACTGCAGTAGTGTAAAACAATAAGCTGCTATGATCTTCTATAGAAAATCTGAGAGCTTTTATTTTGAAGAGCTTATTTGAGTCTTATTTTGAAAGTCCATCATGGATGTCAGTTAAGGCTGATTGAATATCATATGTATAATGAAATCCTCTGAAGGGTAATCCATCAATCTAACAGGCCTTAACTCCATGTCTAAATAGAGTTCTAAGGACCTTAAGAGACCTTTTGTTCTCCTCAGAGGCCAGCTGTGCTGTTGCTCAGTAACAGCAAAGTCACAGGTGCATGTGTGTGTGACCCAATCAGCTGATCAGACAGTGTGGGTCAAAAGTCAATTTCAAGACATGTATGAGCACTCCACACTAATCAGAATTACTGTAAATGAATCTACAGCTACCCAAATGTCAGTTTCAAGACATGAACAAGCACTCCACACTAATCAGAAAAAAAAGAGACAGAGAAAGGCAGAAAAGTTCTTTCAGACCGCTGCTTCCGCAGCGGACCCTCCGCTGAGAGACAGACATGGAGTCCTTCAGAGTCAGTCGCTGACGGAGAGAACCTCTATGTGAGAGTAGTGTAATAGTAGTAATAAATATGTAATAGATCTTTAATAGTAGTGTAATATAATAGGGTACTGTGATATTGTATAAAAAATCTTAGGGCTTTTATTTTGTAAATATTGTTTGAGTCTTATTTTGTGGGTCAAAAGTCAGGTTCAAGACATGTAAGAGCACTCCACACTAATCAGAATTACTAGAAACAAATCTACAGCTTCTATGGTAAACCTGAAGGCCTAAATCCATGTTCCAATAGAGTTGGAATGAACTCTAATGACCTCTGGCTCTCCTGAGAAGTGCAGGTGTGCCGTTGCTTGGCAACTAATGGCCGTGACAAATTTAGCGTGACTAATTTGTCTCTGACATGTCAGCCACTTTGAAGCTCTAAATCCATCTCTGACCCCAAAAACGGCTCCGAACAAATTGCCGCTGTTCGAAAACCGTGCGAGATATCGAAAAAATTCTTGAAGCGTCAGTGAGAGCCGGGTTTCGTCTTCGATCATGGAAAAGCACAACTCTCTACATATTTCAGAGTCCGAGAACGAACGAGAGAGAAATGTCTTGTCACAATGTGCAGCTTCAGACTTTCTCAATGTTAAAGTATACGCTGCTCTTCTGAAATCTGCTCAAAATGTGTCTGATTTTTTGCAAACTCGAGTGCGCTGAGAGAAAACGGTGAGACATAGAGAAATTTCGAAAAGATCGTGTGAATGTCATCGGGCGTGGCTTTCACATGGCCGAAAATCAGTTCAGTAGAACGAAATATGTGACCGTGACGGCGAGTTAAAAAATATTTTGGGTTCTCAATAATCTTGGGTTTCACACTCTGACGAAACGGCAGTTACACTGAAAAATTTTTAAATTTTCAAATTTGAGGCAAACTTTGGGTCGCTCAGAGGCTCATTGTGGAAAAACCGTAACAGATATCAACATCCCGTCTTCACTTCTGAAAAGTGCTCGGATATTCCTACAATCTGAGATTTTAATGGTTTTTCTAAGTGAACGTATGATGACACAGTAAATCCTCAAAAAAGTGGATTTTTTGGATCGCTCCGAGATGTGAATGCATTCATTCCTATGGGATTTTTCGGCGTGGTTTTTCGCTAATTACGTCGCCATGGTAACTCCAATCGCTTATAAAAGTAATAGCACCCATCGTGGAATCGAGCCGCACGTTTTGATATATATATTGTGGGGGTGCATGCTACGGTACGACCCGCATTAACGCTGGACGGAAGAAAAATAAATAATAATAAAGAAGCCGTTTAGAGGTGTAGAATAATAGGTGCCTTGCCATGCAATTGCATGGGAGGCAGTGCATTGCATTGCTTCGCAATGCAATGCTCTGCTTCTCCCTGCATTGCATTGGCAGGCCCCTAATAAATAATAAAGAGTCCAGTTTAGAGGTGTAGAATAATAGGTGCCTTGCCATGCAATTGCATGGGAGGCAGTGCATTGCATTGCTTCGCAATGCAATGCTCTGCTTCTCCCTGCATTGCATTGGCAGGCCCCTAATAATAAAGAGTCCAGTTTAGAGGTGTAGAATAATAGGTGCCTTGCCATGCAATTGCATGGGAGGCAGTGCATTGCATTGCTTCGCAATGCAATGCTCTGCTTCTCCCTGCATTGCATTGGCAGGCCCCTAACTAGAAAATTTCAGGAAATTTAAACGGGGCCTGCCACGTGGTGCGTAATCAGTCACACACCCCCAATCAGAGGTTATGCTGCCTAGCCTAGCATACTAATGCTAGCTAACATGTTATCAATAGGTTCGAAGCAATAAGTAGAAAAAGTTGGGACAAATAAAAAAATTTGCAAAAATGCTAACATGAGCTAGCATGCTAATGCTAACTAGCATGTTATCAATATTCTCGAAGCAATGAGTGAAAAAAGTTAAGCAAAATTCAAAAATTAGCAAAAATGCTAACATGAGCTAGCATGCTAATGCTAACTAGCATGTTATCAATATCCTCGAAGCAATGAGTGAAAAAAGTTAAGCAAAGTTCAAAAATTAGCAAAAATGCTAACATGAGCTAGCATGCTAATGCTAACTAGCATGCTATCAATATCCTCGAAGCAATGAGTGATAAAAGTTAAGCAAAATTCAAAAATTAGCAAAAATGCTAACATGAGCTAGCATGCTAATGCTAACTAGCATGCTAATGCTAGCTAACATGTAATCATTAGCTGCAACGTAATAACAGTGAAAAGTTGAGAAAATTCAAAAAAAAAGCTAAAATGCTAAAATGAGCTAGCATGCTAATGCTAACTAGCATGCTAATGCTAGCTAACATGTAATCATTAGCTACAACGTAATCACTACGAAAAGTTAAGAAAATTTGAAAAATTAGCTAAAATGCTAACATGAGCTAGCATGCTAATGCTAACTAGCATGCTAATGCTAGCTAACATGTTATCATTAGCATCAGAGGAATCAGCACGAAAAGTTAGTCAAAAACCCAAATTTAGCTAAAATGCTAAAAATAGCTAGCATGCTAATGCTAACTAGCTTAATAATGCTAACTAGCATAATATTAGGTAAGGGGTGTGAATACTTTTCTATGTGTTGGAATACTCTCCTAACTCAGATAAGCGGTCTGTTTTAAAAGCCCAGGCAGCAATGTGCTTAGAAATGAATGGACAATGTATTTGCTGAAGCATTATGGGAAATGGAGTTGTGGCCAGAACAAAGAATGTGCCTATTAAGTCAACTAACTTATAGACAGAAAGAGAGAGACAGGGACACAAAGTCCTTTAAGACCGCTCAATTCGCAGCTCCACAGTCACTGACAGAGAGACAGAGACGGGCAGACATCGACAGACAGGGAGACAGAAAGAGAGACAGAGACAGACAGAGAGACAGAAAGAGACAGAGAAAGACAGACAAAGAGATAGAAAGAGAGACAGAAAGAGAGAAAGAGACAGACAGAGAGACAGACAGACAGAACACCCCTATGAATCTTCTATAGAAAATCTGAAGGCTTTTATTTTGAAGAGCTTGTTTGAGTCTTATTTTGAAAGTCCATCATGGATGTCAGTTAAGGCTGATTGAATATCATATGTATAATGAAATTCTCTGAAGGGTAATCCATTAACCTAACAGGCCTTAACTCCATGTCTAAATAGAGTTCTAATGACCTTAAGAGACCTTTTGTTCTCCTCAGAGGCCAGCTGTGCTGTTGCTAAGTAACAGCAAAGTCACAGGTGCATGTGTGTGTGACCCAATCAGTTTCAAGAAATTTAAGAGCACTCCACACTAATCAGAATTAGTACAAAGTAATCTACAGCTTCTATGGTAAACCTGAAGGCCTAAATCCATGTTCCAATAGAGTTGGAATGAACTCTAATGACCTCTGGCTCTCCTGAGAAGTGCAGGTGTGCCGTTGCTTGGCAACTAATGGCCGTGACAAATTTAGCGTGACTAATTTGTCTCTGACATGTCAGCCACTTTGAAGCTCTAAATCCATCTCTGACCCCAAAAAGGCTTCCGAACAAATTGCCGCTGTTCAAAAACCGTGCAAGGTATCGAAAAAATTCTTGAAGTGTCAGTGAGAGCCGGCTTTCGTCTTCGATCATGGAAAAGCACAACTCTCTACATATTTCACAGTCCGAGAACGAACGAGAGAAAAATGTCTTGTCACAAGGAGCAGCTTCAGACTTTCTCAATGTTAAAGTATACGCTGCTCTTCTGAAATCTGCTCAAAATGTGTCGGATTTTTTGCAAACTCGAGCGCGCTGAGAGAAAACGGTGAGACATAGAGAAATTTCGAAAAGATCGTGTGAATGTCGTCGGACGTGGCTTTCACATGGCCGAAAATCAGTTCAATAGAACGAAATATGTGACCGTGACGGCGAGTTAAAAAATTATTTGGGTTCCAGCTCGGACAAAGTCTCGCACTCTAACTTAACGGCAGTTACACTGAAAAATTTATAAATTTTTTAAATTTGAGGCAAACTTTGGGTCGCTCAGAGGCTCATTGTGAAAAAACCGTAACAGATATCAACATCCCGTCTTCACTTCTGAAAAGTGCTCGGATATTCCTACAAACTGAGATTTCAATGGTTTTTCTAAGTGAACGTATGATGACACAGTAAATCCTCAAAAAAGTGGATTTTTTTGATCGCTCCGACACCTGACTCCATTCATTCCTATGGGATTTTTGGGCGTGGTTTTTCGCTAAATACGTCGCCATGGTAACTCCAATCGCTTATAAAAGTAATAGCACCCATCTCGAGATCGAGCCGCACGTTTTGATATATATATTGTGGGGGTGCATGCTACGGTACGACCCGCATTCCGGTGGACGGAAGAAAAATAAATAAATAAACTAGAAAATTTCAGGAAATTTAAACGGGGCCTGCCACGTGGTGCGTAATCAGTCACACACCCCCAATCAGAGGTTCTGTTACCTAGCCCAGCATGCTAATGCCAAATTTAAAAAATAGCTAAAATGATAACATGAGCTAGCATGCTAATGCTAACTAGCATGTTATCAACAGCCTCGAAGCAATGAGTAAAAAAAGTTAAGCAAAATTAAAAAATTAGCAAAAATGCTAACATGAGCTAGCATGCTAATGCTAGCTAACATGTAATCATTAGCCTCAACGTAATCACTACGAAAAGTTAAGAAATTTAAAAAAATTTGCTAAAATGCTAAGATGAGCTAGCATGCTAATGCTAACTAGCATGCTAATGCTAACTAGCATGCGCATGCTAGCTAACATGGAATCATTAGCTACAACGTAATCACTACGAAAAGTTAAGAAAATTTGAAAAATTAGCTAAAATGCTAACATGAGCTAGCATGCTAATGCTAACTAGCATGCGTATGCTAGCTAACATGTAATCATTAGCTACAACGTAATCACTACGAAAAGTTAAGAAAATTTGAAAAATTAGCTAAAATGCTAACATGAGCTAGCATGCTAATGCTAACTAGCATGCTAATGCTAGCTAACATGTAATCATTAGCTACAACGTAATCACTACGAAAAGTTACGAAAATGTCAAAAATTAGCTAAAATGCTAGCATGAGCTAGCATGCTAATGCTAACTAGCATGCGCATGCTAGCTAACATGTAATCATTAGCATCAGAGGAATCAGCACGAAAAGTTAGTCAAAAACCCAAATTTAGCTAAAATGCTAAAAGTAGCTAGCATGCTAATGCTAACTAGCTTAATAATGCTAAGTAGCATAATATTAGGTAAGGGGTGTGAATACTTTTCTATGTGTTGGAATACTCTCCTAAGTCAGATAAGCGGTCTGTTTTAAAAGCCCAGGCAGCAATGTGCTTAGAAATGAATGGACAATGTATTTGCTGAAGCATTATGGGAAATGGAGTTGTGGCCAGAACAAAGAATGTGCCTATTAAGTCAACTAACTTATAGACAGAAAGAGAGAGAGAGAGAGGGACACAAAGTCCTTTAAGACCGCTCAATTCGCAGCTCCACAGTCACTGACAGAGAGACAGAGACGGGCAGACAGAGACAGACAGGGAGACAGAAAGAGAGACAGAGACAGACAGAGAGACAGAAAGAGACAGAGAAAGACAGACAAAGAGACAGAAAGAGAGACAGTGACGGACAGACAGAGACAGACAGGGAGACAGAAAGAGAGACAGAGACAGACAGACAAAGAGATAGACAGAGAGACAGAGACGGGCAGACAGAGACAGACAGGGAGACAGAAAGAGACAGAGAAAGACAGACAAAGAGACAGACAGAGACAGAGACAGGCAAGGAGACAGAAAGAGAGACAGAGACAGACAACCCCTATGAATCGTCTTTGGAAAATCTGAAGGCTTTTATTTTGAAGAGCTTGTTTGAGTCTTATTTTGAAAGTCCATCATGGATGTCAGTTAAGGCTGATTGAATATCATATGTATAATGAAATCCTCTGAAGGGTAATCCATTAATCTAACAGGCCTTAACTCCATGTCTAAATAGAGTTCTAATGACCTTAAGAGACCTTTTGTTCTCCTCAGAGGCCAGCTGTGCTGTTGCTAAGTAACAGCAAAGTCACAGGTGCCTGTGTGTGTGACCCAATCAGCTGATGCTCGGCTTACAGGCAGTCAGAAAGACAGACAGAAAGACAGCAATAGTTTAAAACAATAGGGTCCTGTGATATTGTATTGAAGATCAGAGGGCTTTTATTTTGAAGAGATTGTTGAGTCTTATTTTGAAAGTCCAGCATGGATGTCAGTTGAGGCTGATTCAGTCTCTTTATTCATATGTTGCGCTACCACCAATGGTAATCAACTGTTCTATCAGACCTTAAATTCATGTCCATAGAGTGTTATGATGACCTTTAGTGACCTTTAATGAGCTGTTCTCCAAAGAGCCTAAGACAGTGTGGGTCAAAAGTCAATTTCAAGACATGAACAAGCACTCCACACTAATCAGAATTACTGGAAATGAATCTACAGCTACCCTAATGTCAGTTTCAAGACATGTATGAGCACTCCGCACTAATCAGAATTACTGGAAATGAATCTACAGCTACCCAAATGTCAGTTTCAAGACATGTAGGAGCACTCCACACTATTCAGAATTACTGGAAATGAATCTACAGCTACCCTAATGTCAGTTTCAAGACATGTATGAGCACTCCACACTAATCAGAATTACTGGAAATGAAGCTACAGCTACCCTAATGTCAGTTTCAAGACATGTATGAGCACTCCACACTATTCAGAATTACTGGAAATTAATCTACAGCTACCCAAATGTCAGTTTCAAGACATGAACAAGCACTCCACACTAATCAGAAAAAAAAGAGACAGAGAAAGGCAGAAAAGTTCTTGGAGTGCGCAGCTTCCACTGAAAGAACGTCACACAGACAGCTGATGTCTCAGTTCTTTCAGACCGCTGAGAGACAGACATGGAGTCCTTCAGAGTCAGTCGCTGACGGAGAGAACCTCTATGTGAGAGTAGTGTAATAGTAGTAATAAATGTGTAATAGATCTTTAATAGTAGTGTAAAACAAAAGGGTACTGTGATATTGTATCAAAAATCTTATGGCTTTTATTTTGTAAATATTGTTTGAGTCTTATTTTGTGGGTCGTAGTCAATTTCAAGACATGTATGAGCACTCCACACTAATCAGAATTACTGGAAATGAATCTACAGCTACCCAAATGTCAGTTTCAAGACATGTATGAGCACTCCACACTAATCAGAATTACTGGAAATGAATCTACAGCTACCCAAATGTCAGTTTCAAGACATGTATGAGCACTCCACACTAATCAGAAAAAAAAGAGACAGAGAAAGGCAGAAAAGTTCTTTCAGACCGCTGCTTCCGCAGCGGACCCTCCGCTGAGACACAGACATGGAGTCCTTCAGAGTCAGTCGCTGACGGAGAGAACCTCTATGTGAGAGTAGTGTAATAGTAGTAATAAATGTGTAATAGATCTTTAATAGTAGTGCAAAATAATAGGGTACTGTAATATTGTATACAAAATCTTAGGGCTTTTATTTTGTAAATATTGTTTGAGTCTTATTTTGTGGGTCAAAAGTCAGTTTCAAGACATGTAAGAGCACTCCACACTAATCAGAATTAGTACAAAGTAATCTACAGCTTCTATGGTAAACCTGAAGGCCTAAATCCATGTTCAAATAGAGTTGGAATGAACTCTAATGACCTCTGGCTCTCCTGAGAAGTGCAGGTGTGCCGTTGCTTGGCAACTAATGGCCGTGACTAATTTAGCGTGACTAATTTGTCTCTGACATGTCAGCCACTTTGAAGCTCTAAATCCATCTCTGACCCCAAAAAGGCTTCCGAACAAATTGCCGCTGTTCAAAAACCGTGCGATGTATCGAAAAAATTCTTGAAGCGTCAGTGAGAGCCGGGTTTCGCCTTCGATCATGGAAAAGCACAACTCTCTACATATTTCAGAGTCCGAGAACAAACGAGTTAAAAATGTCTTGTCACAAGCCCCAGCTTCAGAAACTGTCCGACTTGCTCAATGTTAAACAATAGGGGGATTTTCTGAAATCTGCTCAAAATGTGTCTGATTTTTTGCAAACGAAAGTCCGCTGAGAGAAAACGGTGAGACATAGAGAAATTTTGAAAAGATCGTGTGAATGTCATCGGGCGTGGCTTTCACATGGGCGAAAATCAGTTCAGTAGAAGGAAAAATGTGACCGTGACGACGAGTTAAAAAATAATTTGGGTTCCAGCTCGGACAAAGTCTCGCACTCTAACTTAACGGCAGTTACACTGAAAAATTTTTAAATTTTTAAATTTGAGGCAAACTTTGGGTCGCTCAGAGGCTCATTGTGAAAAAACCGTAACAGATATCAACATCCCGTCTTCACTTCTGAAAAGTGCTCGGATATTCCTACAAACTGAGATTTTAATGGTTTTTCTAAGTGAACGTATGATGACACAGTAAATCCTCAAAAAAGTGGATTTTTTTGATCGCTCCGACACCGGACTCCATTCATTCCTATGGGATTTTTGGGCGTGGTTTTTCGCTAATTACGTCGCCATGGTAACTCCAATCGCTTATAAAAGTAATAGCACCCATCTCGAGATCGAGCCGCACGTTTTGATATATATATTGTGGGGGTGCATGCTACGGTACGACCCGCATTAAGGTGGACGGAAGAAAAATAAATAAATAAATAATAAAGAGTCCAGTTTAGAGGTGTAGAATAATAGGTGCCTTGCCATGCAATTGCATGGGAGGCAGTGCATTGCATTGCTTCGCAATGCAATGCTCTGCTTCTCCCTGCATTGCATTGGCAGGCCCCTAATAATAAAGAGTCCAGTTTAGAGGTGTAGAATAATAGGTGCCTTGCCATGCAATTGCATGGGAGGCAGTGCATTGCATTGCTTCGCAATGCAATGCTCTGCTTCTCCCTGCATTGCATTGGCAGGCCCCTAATAATAAAGAGTCCAGTTTAGAGGTGTAGAATAATAGGTGCCTTGCCATGCAATTGCATGGGAGGCAGTGCATTGCATTGCTTCGCAATGCAATGCTCTGCTTCTCCCTGCATTGCATTGGCAGGCCCCTAATAATAAAGAGTCCAGTTTAGAGGTGTAGAATAATAGGTGCCTTGCCATGCAATTGCATGGGAGGCAGTGCATTGCATTGCTTCGCAATGCAATGCTCTGCTTCTCCCTGCATTGCATTGGCAGGCCCCTAATAATCTGGTGGCCTCTTTACTGTTACACCGATTGGTGTGCCTGGAGCCGCCCAATGGCTTGCTGGCTGAGATACAGTCAAGGATGGTAAGCTTCTTTTGGGATAAATTTCGCTGGGTACCGCAAGCCGTCCTTTTTCTGCCTCGCAAGGAGGGGGGTCAGGGCCTGGTCCACCTGGCCAGCAGGGTAGCTGCTTTCAGGTTGCAATTTGCAAAGAGTCTCTTGTTTGGGAATGCTGATCTAGTGTGGAGAAGTGCGGCCTGGTATATTTTGAGGAGTCAAAGTGGTCTGGGTCTAGACTTTGAATGGTTTTTAACATGTTTTAAATGTCCAGTGTTGAATACCTTACCTAGCTTTTATCAAGGGGTTTTTAAAGCGTGTGCTCTTTTTAAGTGGAAAAGAAGTCAGCACAAGTCTTTATATTGGCTGTTGAAGGAGTCCTTAGTGGCTGGTGCAAAATGTGATATAAGCGACGACTCCCTGCCTGGTTTGACAAGGATGCTGTTTAGCTCGGAGATCGTAAACATCGGAAGGCTGATCCGGGTGGCGGGATCTACGTTGGCAGATGCCATAGCCCTGGCTTCAACACTGAAGATTTCTTCAGTCAGACTGGCTCAGAAAGCGTTGGAACTGTGGAGGAAGAAGCTTTCTGAAAATGAGTTCACGCTTCTACGAAGATGTAGTAGGGGTGAACTTGCTCCAGACTCATCGGATGACCCCCCAGATCTGCTGTTAACGCCTCCATTCAAAGAGACTGATGGACCTCTGTTGTGGAGTGGAGAGGGAAAAGACCTAACTCTTCGTAGCTTTGAAAGACACAACGTTTACAAGATTTGTGTGAAAGTGCAAAATCTGGAGCACTTGAAAGGAAGGCTGTCATCGGTTTGGGCCAATAGATTAAGAGGGTGTGAACCACAGTGGTCAACCATATACAGTGAAAAAAAGAACTGGGGATCTACAGTGGAGGATTCTTCATGGGGCAATAGCCACAAACTCGTTTTTATCAAAATGTAATGCAAATGTGTCAAACGCCTGTCCCTTTTGTAAAGCCCTTGAGAATGTTTTTCATATTTTTGTGGAATGCAAGAGGGTTAAACCTCTCTTTAGTATCCTTAGGTGGATCTTTGGTAATTTTGCCATGTTTTTTTCTGACACAGTATTTATTGGGGGGGTGGGGAAGAGCAACTTTGGACTTTTTCAGCCAATAAAACATCTAAATGTTCTGCTCATCCAGGACAGCACTGCTGGAGCTTTTGGTGTTTTTATCATTTAAAAAATATTCTACTTTTTAACAGTTTCTATTGAAATGAGTAGAAAATCTTGAAAATCAGCCAGAGACACATTTTAAACACCTCTTCACTCATTGGGCCGTTACCCATAATTCACCTTTTAGAATCTTTTACTGTTTTAAATAAATCACTGTTTAGATTTGATGAAAAATTGGACCAAACAAAGAAATCTCTGAATTGCTGCTGTTGCCATGGAAACTTGTTTTCTATTTTGAAAACTTTGTGAAGCAACTTTTCTTGCTGCCACTAGTTTCCCTCTGAGTTTGTAGCTGAGGCACCAAAATGTGTAGATTTCTGTGTGGCTCCAGAAAAAGTGGTTTCTGTTGGAGTCCTAGTTTCTGTCAGATCCTCCCAAACCTCTGAGAACTCTGCTTCCAGAGTCTGGAACCCTTTTCCTCATCAACACTTCATCTGCAGCCTTGGTTGAAGCTGCTAGATGTCCTCCATGACGACCTGGAGACACATGAACTTTAACATTTTAGACATTCCAGCCTCTTTTGATCATTGGGAGAACTTTCACTGTTTTCACATGAAAAATGCTGCTGGACCTAGGGTTGGGCGATTTCCCCAAATTGGCAGTTGACGAGGTTTACAGTAAAACATCGACGATGATATCGTCGCCTCGGGGGGGTCAGGCATCATGATGGACGATGACGCTCTTTCTTCATGTGTTTAGCAACAATTTCTTCTGACACCCAAACCTTTCTTCCTCTGAGACAATGGACAGATCACTCCAGAGACACGTGTCTCTCTTATCACCAGTTTGTCCCATGTTCCTCTAAGATCAACAGTCTTCTGTCAGATCCCTCCAGAACCCAGGAATCTCCAATCTGGGTTCTGCCTCCTGTCAGAAATCAGGAGGAAACGATGTTTATAATCCATCATATCTGTTACACAAAACAGTGTAGAAATACAAAAATCATCTGAAACTCATCACATTTCTGCCAATGATTTTTTTCTACATCAGCAGATGGATGATGGAGGGATGGAGCCAGATGAATATGCATTGATTAGATTTACATAAAGTAGACGGCCACATCCTAACATAGACATCTGGAGATATTGACTGAGTTCTGCTGTTTTACTGTAGATTATTTTAATATTTAGTTTAATAAAATAATTTATTGCTCAGATGATTTGTCCTGTCCAGAGTGTCTCCTGCCTCTCACCCATTGGCTGTTGGAGACAGAGAGGAGGAGCCATGATCCTAAAGAAGCTGACGTTTCAATAGAAAATGGATGAATAGAAAATCTTTGATTCTCCTTGGTTGATTGACAGGCAGCAGTCAGAGCTCAGCAGGAAGAAACAGGGAGGTTTGCTAACAGGCAGCCTCTAGTAAATTCTGGATAATGAACTCTGCTAGTCATTTGTATAGAGTGTATAGAGAAAGGGACCAAGGACACAGCCTTGTTGGGCTCCAGTGTTGCTAATGATCCTTGATGATATTGTTGTCTGTATTTTCACTGTAAATACAGACTACACTTTATCTAGTCTGTGTTTGTAATCCAGATTGTCTGATTTAATTAGAACTGACTTTATTTCTTCTCTAATCTCAGACTTGGTGGCTGTAAACTCCCAGAGGCTGAATGTGAAGTTGTGGCCTCAGCTCTGAAGTCCAACCCCTCCCTGACTGAACTGGAAATAAGTCAGATCGAGATCATCGGAGGTTCAACCTTTGGAGACTCTGGACTGAAGCATCTGTGTGAGATCCTGGAGAATCCAGTCAGTAAAGTGAAGATCCTCAGGTTTGTTTTCTTTATTCAAGTAAAATCATTCATTTCTACTTTAATACTTTAATGTAATAATTTTATTCTAATTTTTTTTAATAACAACCTGCTGTCCAGATGTCAGAATGCAGTTTCCATCTTGTAATTTATATATTTTCTTATTTAAGATTTTCAATTCAGTTTCAATTCAATTCAGTTTATTTATATAGCGCCAATTCACAACAGATGTCATCTCAAGGCACTTAACAAGAAGTCCAAATATTTAACTTTATTTTTCACACTTTAAAATGCTTTAGCCTGATGGACAAAAAATAGGTAAATAAGTCAAATGATGATAATTAATAATGGAGATGTTTCAGTTTTGGTTTGGGAAAGATTCAGATGATTAGATAATAGAATTTTCTTCTAATTTCCTCTTCACATCTTTACATCAAGAATGAAATGTTGTTCCTCCAGAGTAGAGCTAAGACCAAAGACAGAAACACTAACAAGTTAAAATAATATTAAAATAGTGTTGGGACTAAAAGTTGCAGTTCACCCGTCATCCACTGGGGGCTCACTGCAGAAAGGCGCAATCTCCCATTGACTCCCATGTTAAAAAGGCCAACTTCACAGCAGAAATAAACATGTTTACAGTCTGGTTCAAAAAACAATTTCAGGTTTAATAGGTCAGGTTTATCGTCATGACAACTCTGAGGGGGGTGAAGTTTTTTTTAACTAATCCGTTTAAACATAATTTAATCTTGAAATTATGAATAATTAGGGGCGTGTCCTTTTTATTGACAGTGCTTGTGGCTAACGGTGACTAGCAGCTTGCCGCCATAGACTGTTTACCCCGCTGCTTGCTCTGGGGAAGGTCTTCAGCCTGGGACTCATGTTAAGACTTTGGCCCTTTTATTTCTCTGAACTTGAACATCAGTTGCAAGTGGAAACTTTATTAGTGTTTAGATATAAATCGAGCACTTATTGGACAAAGATGGCTTGCTGTGGTACTGATTGCGCTAACAGACCGTCCAAGAAGTCTCTGCTCCTTTTTTTTCAGTAAGTAAAATAATGTTTCTGTACGTTAACTTATATATATATATATATATATATATATATATATATATATATATATATATATATATATATATATATAATACAGTGGCTTGCAAAAGTATTCGCCCCCCTTGAACTTTTCCACATCTTGTCACATTACAGCCACAAACATGAATCAATTTTATTGGAATTCCACGTGAAAGACCAAAACAAAGTGGTGTACACGTGAGAAGTGAAACAAAAATCATACATGATTCCAAACATTTTTTTACAAATAAATAACTGAAAAGTGGGGTGTGTGTAATTATTCAGCCCCCTGAGTCAATACTTTGTAGAACCACCTTTTGCTGCACTTCCAGCTGCCAGTCTTTTAGGGTATGTCTCTACCAGTTTTGTACATCTAGAGACTGAAATTCTTGCCCATTCTTCTTTGCAAAACAGCTCCAGCTCAGTCAGATTAGATGGACAGCGTTTGTGAACAGCAGTTTTCAGATCTTGCCACAGATTCTCGATTGGATTTAGATCTGGACTTTGACTGGGCCATTCTAACACATGGATATGTTTTGTTTTAAACCATTCCATTGTTGCCCTGGCTTTATGTTTAGAGTCGTTGTCCTGCTGGAAGGTGAACCTCCGCCCCAGTCTCAAGTCTTTTGCAGACTCCAAGAGGTTTTCTTCCAAGATTGCCCTGTATTTTGCTCCATCCATCTTCCCATCAACTCTGACCAGCTTCCCTGTCCCTGCTGAAGAGAAGCACCCCCAGAGCATGATGCTGCCACCACCATATTTGACAGTGGGGATGGTGTGTTCAGAGTGATGTGCAGTGTTAGTTTTCCGCCACACATAGCGTTTTCCATTTTGGTCTCCTCTGACCAGAGCACCTTCTTCCACATGTTTGCTGTGTCCCCCACATGACTTGTGGCAAACTGCAAACGGGACTTCTTATGGTTTTCCTTTAACAATGGCTTTCTTCTTGCCACTCTTCCATAAAGCCCAACTTTGTGCAGTGCACCACTAATAGTTGTCCTATGGACAGATTCCCCCACCTGAGCTGTAGATCTCTGCAGCTCGTCCAGAGTCACCATGGGCCTCTTGGCTGCATTTCTGATCAGCGCTATCCTTGTTCGGCCTGTGAGTTTAGGTGGACGGCCTTGTCTTGGTAGGTTTACAGTTGTGCCATACTCCTTCCATTTCTGAATGATCGCTTGAACAGCGCTCCGTGGGATGTTCAAGGCTTGGGAAATCTTTTTGTAGCCTAAGCCTGCTTTAAATTTCTCAATAACTTTATCCCTGACCTGTCTGGTGTGTTCTTTGGACTTCACAGTGTTGTTGCTCCCAACATTCTCTTAGACAACCTCTGAGGGCGTCACAGGGCAGCTGTATTTGTACTGACATTAGATTTCACACAGGTGCACTCTGTGTAGTCATTAGCACTCATCAGGCAATGTCTATGGGCCACTGACTGCACTCAGACCAAAGGGGGCTGAATAATTACGCACAGCCCACTTTTCACTTATTAATTTGTAAAAATGTTTGGAATCATGTATGATTTTCGTTCCACTTCTCACGTGTACACCACTTTGTATTGGTCTTTCACGTGGAATTCCAATAAAATTGATTCATGTGGAAAAGTTCAAGGGGGCCGAATACTTTTGCAAGCCACTGTATATATAGTCTGTGTGGTCAGTGAAATGGGGGGCAGAGTTGTCAACAGTGTTGTGGCAACCGATGTAATTGTAAAAAAAAAAAAAGAAAAATACAACAACATATTAGACATAACAATCAGGGCTATATTTGTACTTTTTGCTTTAAGATCAATTGTCCAAAAGCCCATATTCAAAAGCAGTGACACATCTAACTGGATGCCTTTCACTGCCTTTCAAGGTGGCCTTTAAGAAAATTAGCAATATCACTTAAAAAAATATAATTTTCCCTATATGTGAAATGAACTTTGTCTGACATTAGACTGTCATGTCTAATGTGAGGATGCATAACAATGGCACCATTTAAACTAGGAATAAAAGAAGCCATAACACTGTTGACAAACCTGCTGGTCTTTTCTATGTTTGCTGGGTTTACAACTGCCCTCTATCGACGCCTTTGGGTGATGAAGAAGAAGATGATGGACATCTGAGGGTGGAGAACGTTAAGCTGGTGCAGATCTTCTAAGCTCCACACTGCCAGACAGGACATGTAAAAAAGATGGATGAAAGTAAAAGAGCGATAAAAGTTATTTTCTGGTCCACTTTGCCCTACGCCCTGAATCTCACACATGCTGTACCTCAAATTAAATGATAACTAATAATGTGAGTTTCGACTTTGTTTGTCATATGATTTGTGATTTATTTGCTTGTAAAAGTTTGTAATGAAAAAGATTACCAATCAGAAGTTGCAGATATGACATTAGCTAATATTAGCTAGCACTTGAAATACCCACAGAGATCTTGTAAAACTCATCCTGCATGCTGGCTCTCACCAACCGACTATTTCTCCCCCAGCATAGCTGCCACTTTCCACATGGCCAGATTTATAGAGGTTTTCTCCATGTTTAATGCTCCTTCCTTCGTCCTGGAAGAAGGATGCGAAGCTCACTAAACTCACTGCCATTTTTCTTCTTCCTCTTTTGTGGTTTGGTGATGTAAATGTTGTGAGACGAGCAGTTGTAGTCCATTACGTGTTTTCACACAAAACCTAAAGTAACTTTTGCTGCCTGTCAAAAATTATCACTTTCTCGGCATCAAAATGTATCTTTAAGATTCACGGATATCATATGTTACATCCATAGTACATTTAAACGGGATCAGAGAATAACTTTGATCAATCCATTGATTCTCATTCAGCCAGTTCACAACTCAGTTCACAACTATGCAGTCTGATTTACAATAATAAAATATTTATCACCATAATTTTATCCCATGGTTTTGCAATTTAAACAGAGAAACACTGTCAGGAGCTTCTTGCTGTAGTTCTTTTTTTTTGGTTTGACCCAGCAGCCAAACTACAGGAGGTCCTAGTGTAATGGCAGAAAATACTTCAGGGTTTCTATATTAAAATAAGACTCCCAGAAGGCGTTTAAGTATTTAATGCAAACATGTTTTGGCCAAAACATGGAGGGGACAGAGATTGCTCATGCATCGCCCTAACCAACATTTCTGACTAACAGTTTAAATATTATTCAGCAATCACTGTTTATCTCTGCAGCACGTCTTCTCCAATCTTCACGCCCCGCCTCTGGACAGCTGCTTCATGCCAGTCTGATTGCGAGGCATGAAGAATAACATCCAAGGCCAGACTATTATCTTGGAGCCCCGCCGTCTGTCTCTCTGGTGACCTGACACATCTTTATCAGAAACATTAAGCTGGAACAATAAGCTTGCCCCTAACCTTGTCATCTACCCTAGATACATTCACTAGACAGAGAATATATACTTAAATCCTAATTACATAGGAATTTTGCCACCACAATTCCCTGTTTTTATTAATTTAATTAATACCATAAATATAAAGGGAAAATTCAAAAGTGTTATCACAAATATCCCTTAAAGGTTGGGTAGGTTGATAAAAAACAATGTTCAAAACACAAATTTACAATCAGACATGATACATGTTTGGCCATGGAATTAGCTCACAGTGATAAATATTAGATCCTTCCAGATGACTTTGCTGAGACTTCTGTGCATTGAGACAGAAAAACCCACAGGGTCCTTTTCGCCATTTTCTGGTGGGCAAAATGTCATCTCAACAGCCCCTCGACCCAGAGGCGGCCATCCACAGGTCTCGTCATCTGTCGGGATGCTCTAAATAAAATACAGAACAAAGGAAAAATTATGTAGCATCTTCTGGTACACTTTTAGGTATTACATCTATACTAAATGTTGAAATGTGTACGCTTCCCTTGTGCTGTTGTCTGTTGTCATGAAGTCAGCCTCTGCCAGCATCCAGTAACCCGTAGCCACAATCAGTCCTTCCCTGGAAAGGAGAGAGTGGTCACCCCTCAGAAGGTCCTTCAGTGAAAACCTCCCAATGTGACCCTTGGGAGCTGAGCTAATTAAGTATTAGAGCATTGATGTACAAACACCGATGAGCTAATTCACAAAAGATGAATAGGATGATTATGACAAGTGATTAAGTAGAATCGACACCCTTGGAGTATGTGGAGTATGGTTTCAGATCAACCTGAAGCAGCTGTGTGCAAAAGCCATTCTAAACAAACTCACAACCGGGGTAATGAGCCAAACCTCATCAACCGAAAGCTAGATTAGAATTAAGGTAAATGTCTCCAGATCACTCTGTACTAAATCCATGCAAAGGAAAAGACAAACAACCATTCCAGTTTGTTAGAGCAAAAATCCCAAGAATCAACTACTCCCAGCAAGAAGTAAAGAAGGTTTTCAGATCAAATTAAAACTTGTAAAGTGCCCAGATATAATATGTACTACGACTCTGAACCCGAACCGAAATGGAATATGAAGTCAGACATCATGAGTTTAACTCCCAGGTAGTAAAAAAAAACATTAATTTACACACACCTTACAGAGTTATGATTTACAAGAAACACAATTAAACTGCCCAAATTCAATTCCCCCCTTTTTAAGAATTCATCTTGCACATGCCTTAAAACTAAGGAACAAAGAAAAAATTACTTCAACTGCTTCTCCAGTATCCAGAAAAGAAACACAGTAGTGGGGTTAAAGGTCCTGCATAAGACATAACCTCAGAACTTGTGTATCCTGCTGCTGTCGCTGCTGTGGGAGCTCCAACCCTCACATGTCCATAACCCAATAATTTAGGTTCACAAAAACAGAACAAAACAAATAAATTCCCCACATAGTTACCTAATGTATTTAAGAATTTAATCCTGCCTGCATGGGTTTTTCAGAACCTGCTTTTGTCAGAATCTAATTGATGTTACACTAAGGATTATCTTTACAGCCACCTTAGTTAGAAGTTCAATAAACAAATTCCTCCTGCTTTTTGTTAAAAATTGTTTTACTCAGGACACTGTTTAACTTACCTTATTAATATTTCTGCTGTTGTTGTTTGTTTTGATCTGTTTCTTACAGTTTATTCTGTTAATTTCTTGGAAAATAATACATTTATTTTTCATGCACAACTTCACCTGCACAACTGTAAAACATCTCTTTTTTTCAAATTATCTAACTCAGTTGCACATTCAGAACTGAGTATGCCACTGTATTTAATAACCAAGACATCAAACACCCAAGTAACAATACTTCGTTACCTTACTTAATTTTTTTAATTTATTTATACTTAACTGGAGTAATTATCTATTGGCCTACTTTTACCTCTACTCCATACATTTTCACGCTATTACCTGTACTTTATACTGCTTATATTTTAAAAATAGCCTCGTTACTCCTGTTTAATTTAGTCTTTTATTAAAGGAACACACACAAAAAAAAAAATCATCAAACATCAAAGAGTGCTACAACTGAATAGAATTTGACTACAGTTTATAGTTAATACTTTCCACATTCGTCCCGTTTTTAGAACGGTGACCGAAATTCTCAATCTATTTTGAGTCATAATTCTTCTGTCTTAATGAATAAACTAATTTAAAATAGAAAGCAAGTAATCTTTCAAATTCACACTGTGTCTGTATAGGTCTCACCTGATGGCTTAAAGATGGCACTATTTCTAATGCAGAAATGTTATCTATGCAGCTGAAACAGGTAGCCTAGTGTACCCCAAATGCTTCATTTTTGTTAAACATTACAATCATTATGGCCTTAAGTAAATGTCATTTTGGGTCGAGGTGTGGCTAAAGCTTTATTCTTTAATGTCTTAATTCTTAGTCTGTTTTATACTTTCTACCTCCCTTGCGTGAATCTAAATGCTTCCATTATCTGTCACTTTGCTGCCATCACAGCAGAAGTTCCCCCTTGTGGGAAAATAAAAGGATTATTCATGAAGTTAAGCATTACCGTATTTTAATTTGGAAAGCTCATGTTTGAAGAAAAGAAGTGGTGTTGCGCAAAAAACCCCCGATTGACTAGTCCATGATTCATTAAGTAACTGGCAATTCCAGACTAAACTTTTCATAAAAACAGGTGTTTAACGTTATATTTTTAGCCATCCATCCCAGCCTAAGAACAACGTCATTAAAGCTTCATCAGTGTCTGGATCTCTTGTGATTGTTTACAACCAGAGAATCGCGGCACATCGGTAAAAAGAAAAACATTTGTGGCTCACTTAGCTGGTTAGCTGGTTAGCACCAAGCCTGCAATGGACTTTATTTAAGATCATTTTACCACATTTTAGTTAATAATTCGCTGACTAAGGTGAACCTTAAAATGTTTGCCCATGTTGTTTCTTATGCGTTTTCTGTAAATTACTCTAAAGACTGAAATACTACTGCTATCCGGATCTGTATTAACTGGAGTTGGTTTTCAATATATATGTGCTATTCTAATCGTGCGTTTTCCAGGTTATTTCTATTTACTACTGAGTAGGCTATGTTAATCAAAAGCATTAGTTAAACATTGAAACCATCGCTCATTTAGTTTATTGCTGAATGGCATCGTTTCTCATAACATTTAAAAAAAAGTTTTCAAGCTAAGGTTCCCGGGCCAAATGCAGCCGCCCCTTATTCATGAGCACAGAGTGACTCCTTAGGGGTGTTGGAGCCCATCGTCTTTTACTGAACGAACTGTATCTCCCTGCATACTTTGCACCGCCCTCAACCCATTCTCATTGGTCTGTGGCCAGTGATGACATCACAGAGTTGATAAAAGGGGGCGCGAAAACTAAACTCATCCTCTTTTGTTGCTGTAAGGAGACGCCTACTGAACTGCTAGCAAACTTTCCCCTTTTTCTGTTCAAACCTTCCGGATCAGGAAAGAACTCCCCCTGAAACTTTGAAGTACTGCCTGCCAGCAAACAAGCTTCCCGTTTGTGCATCCAGGAAGCCCACTGGCCTCTGAGCTCTGCCAAGTTGAAACAGGCTGACTCGCTCATTGCCTGCAATCGGACAAGTCCGTTTTCTGACCTCGGTTGTGCATGCCGCTCCTTCCAAGAGGACATTCTCAGGCCGTTTCTACATTATTCATCTTGGACTGGTGTGGACGGAAGAGAATCATCGCCAAGTAGTATCAAACTGGTTTATTTCTGCTGAGTCTGGGTAGAGGAGTTTAGATCCAACGGGTTAGATCCCGTTTTCTGTTGGTTGATATAAGTTTGTGAACTTGTAAACCACTGTTGCTAATCAGCAGTCAGCATTGCCATATGCTGGCCCTGAGTGTTGCATGCTTTTTGTGTTATTGTCATTTTGTTTGTTGGTTGCAACCAGAAGCAGTGTGGTATATCATTCCCCGGCTTGAGTGTACTCATTCCTGCTGTGGTTAACCAGCGTGTCTGTTTAGGTAGGTCGCATGGCCTTCCGTCATTCCGTTTTACTGTCATCCCTTCCTTTGTCCAAACCACCATTCCTAATTGAAGCTAGCCTTTGCCGAATCGCCACACTGCTTTTCTTTGTCTCCCTTTGTGATCCGATCGTGCCAATTGATAAGAATTGAGTCGAAAGTCATCAAAGACAAAGTGGGGTGTAAGCTACCTCCCCCCCATTCGCTCGCCGTCTCCCTCTCCCTCTCAACATACACACATGCCTTGGCCCCTCCCGTCAACATTAACTGTTTTTACTCTATATTGCATGCTTTAGGATAGATGGAAATTATTGATGAAATGTTTGGCTGTCAGGTTGATCTATTTTCTTAATAAATTTCCCTTAGTTTAAAGAGAAGTTTCCTGTTTTTCCTCACTGTGTGTACAGTTATTGATGTCCTGGCAGAAGAACTCAACTTTTCAGAAGAGACTGACTGTCTGGTTTATTAAAAGTATCTCTAATCAGAGATTGATGCCCCAATTATCTTTAATAAACAGATTAAACTCGAACTTCATCAATAATTATATTAATATTTATTTATTGATTATAATTATTGATGCTCAGATAAACCAGACATTTAAAGCTTATGCTGAGTCAACCCCAACAGGGGGTTGTTACAGTTTTTTAGGTCAAACCTGTTTTAATCAGTTACAGTAGTTAAAATTTGATATTACCATTTACTTTTGTGCATTATTTTTCCCCCAAGGCTTTTATTGATTAGCGTAAATCTAACAGCTGTAACTCACTGAGTACAGCACACCCATTTCTTATTAATAATGTTTAAACAAGAAAAAACACCCAAACTGGTAGTGGTCAGTGTCTCCTTCATTATTTCCTGTCCCCGCTCTGGTGAAGAAGAAATCCTGAAAGCATTTAAGAGTGGTATCTATTGCAATAAATTCTTCTCAAATATTCTCACTTTTCACCACACCAGAACCCCAGGATGACCCAGACAGAGGATTATGTATTTCTAGAAGAAAGAGGGACAGTGAGGTCAGAACCGTGGGGAGAAAAAGTCCAAATAAACAATCAGGACAGATATGGGAGTGGTGCAGGGGTTTCTGGGAAGCTGGAGTAAAAATGTCCAGTTTGCCCTGTCTACTCATTGTTCAGCCATGTTTTCCTAACATCATTTAGCTCCACTTTCTAGGAGCTCTTTTCAGTGAGAGAATAAAAACAATGTGAGGACTTGTTGAAATGACTGCAGACTATCTGTAAATATCCTCTCCATTATTCCAGTGTTGTGAGGAAGAGAAGGCTCAGAGTGTGAATTATTTAAAGTCTGGTTTAATTCCACATCAATAGTTATGACTAATAACTTAATATTAATATAACTATTGATGAAATTCAATGATTTAATTGATTTATTGGGGCTCCACTCCTATATTAACATAATATTCAGAGAATTTCCAGACTTTCAGTCTCCTATGAAGGATATGGGCTCAAACACTGTGAAAAGTAACTGCAAAAACGCTGAAATAAAATACAGAAGCTTCTCTTTAAATTATAACTGGATTTATTAACACAATAGATTAATTTTACAGCCAACTCACTGTGTTGACAATCCCATTTATTCCCATTTATTCTAATGCATACAATCTACAAATCTACTAGACGATCTTAAAAAAAGGCATAAATGGAGGACAGTCAGCTGTTTCTGTCATCACTTCCAAGATGCTGTTAACACCTCTGTGTGTGTGTGTGTGTGTGTGTTCTTGTATTGCTATCCTATTTAGGACCTTTTCTGGCATATTCGCTAACCTTCTGAAGACCGATGGACCTTGTAGGGACCAAAGGCCGGTCCTAATATGCTGGACCCCCTTTCTTAGGGTTAGGGGTTAGGTTTAGAGGTATGGTGGGTATTATGTTTTGGTTAAGGTTAGGGTTAGGAATAAACTGGTAATGGATAGGGTTAGGGTAAGGGATTGGGTTAGGCATAAATGTAGCTATTAAAATGAATGGAAGTCAATATAAAGTCCTAATAAGGGTAGCAATACGGACTTGTGTGTGAGAAAGAGAGTGTGTGTGGGGGGACGATCATAAAGTCTTTGCTCTGGGGCGTCGCGTGGCGTAGTGGTTAGAGTGGGTGCTCCATGTGCAGAGGCTTCGGTCCTCGAGACTGCCGCCCCCGATTCAAGTCCCGACCTTTGCCGCATGTCTTCCCCCACCTCTCTCCCCCTTCAAAAAACTCTGTCCACTGTCAATAAAAGCCACTCAGGCCCAAAAAACCTTTAAAAAAAGGGTTTTGCTCTTATAGCTCCATGCTCCACTCTGTGAAGCAATGAAACACAGGCTGGAACACATGGGCTTCAAAGACCAGACTCACCTCACAGTAGAGATGATGTGGAACAAAAGGACAATTAGCACTAGTTTTAGTAGACGATGGACACCACACGACTTGGTCTAGGGCGGGCAGCTGGCCCAGACAGGTGGCGGTATAGCTACAATCGATTGACATTAACGGAATAAAAGGAAAGAAAGAAAGAAATACAGCACTGCTTCTAGTGATAACCAGTTTACAACACAGAGCATACAACACTCAACGCCAGTGTGCGGCGACGCTAAATGGCGATGAGTAAAGAGTGGTTTACAAGTTCAAAACTTATGTCAACCAACAGAAAGACGGGATCTAACCCATCGGACCTAACTCCTCTACCCAGACTCAGCAGAACTAAACCAGGTTTATCCTACTTGGCCATGATTCTCTTCCGTTCACACCAGTCCACGACGAACGATGGAGAAAAGGGAACGAAAATGTTCAGTCGGTAGTAGAAGCGGCCGTGCACAGCCGAGGTCAGAGATGTACACATCCAAATGCAGGCAATGACCGGAATCAGGCCTGTCTTCAGAGAGCTATCTTGGTATAGCTCAGATACCAGCAGTCTTCCTAGATACACAAACGGGAAGCTGGATAGCTTGGCAGGAAATACTTCAACGTTTTTAGGGGAGTTCTTTTCTGATCCGGCAGGTCGGAACAAAAGAGGAAAAGTTGCTAACAATTCAATCGAGCGTCTCCATTAAGCTCAGCGATGAGCAGGGGAAAGACAATGATTTCATGTTCCGCGCCCCTTTATCAACTATGTGATGTCATCACTGGCCACAGACCAATGAAAATACTTTGATGGCAGTGCAAGGGATGCTGGGAGATGCTGGGAGATGCAGTCCATTCAGTTTGTGGAAAATTAATCCAGACCACCAGCGTCATCTAATATGGCCGCCAATAAAGGAGTCAGAGACACAAGCAGGAAAGTTTATTAAAAAAGAACCAGCATTTTTCCAGGAGTGTCTGAAATGTGTTCCAGATGTGGTGCAGACTAAAACCTGTAAAATTATTATAAGTTATTTGCTCCAGCTTTTTAACTGAAGCAACATTTTTCTTTGAACTGTCGGCCTCCAGTTAAATTTTAACCTGGATGGTTGAATAAAGAAACCAAGATGGAACCTTGAGGAACATGAATGGGATTTTTGTCACATGAAAAATGACCTGTTGACACAAAGAAGTTCCTTGTCAAAGCGGTCAGGTACTGGACCAGAGAATCCGACCCAGCTCTCCAGTCATTTCAATAACATATTAAAGTCAGATCCATTCCACTCCATAGGTTCCTGTCACTGTGGAAATGAGCTGCTTCCATTAAATCCCAGCAGCATTAATGAACAGCTCTAATGTCCCAGTTTGGTTCTTAAGGTCCAATTTAATTCCAGGTCAGAACCACTGAAGGCCAGACTGAAATATTCTAGCAACACGTCATAATAACATGTTCTGGTTCTGCTGGTTTGAACTCATTAAAACCAGTTTGACTGGATCAGATATTAAACACCAGTTCATCATGTTTCTGTTACTTTAACATTCAGGGAAATTAATTTTCTAAATTTTCATCATTTCTTCATATTTCACTTTTAACCTGCATCCTGTTGGCTTCAGCTCACATGTTTTATTCTTTATTCAGATTGAAGAACTGCAGTTTGTCAGAGATCAGCTGTTCTTCTCTGGCCTCAGCTCTGAAGTCCAACTCCTCCCATCTGACAGAACTGGACCTGAGCAACAACGACCTGGAAGATGCTGGAGTGAAGGAGCTCTGTGGTTTTCTACAAACTGCTGACTGCAGGATAAAAACATTGAGGTATGAAACCAAGTTTTAGTTTAGTTCTGATATTTCTGCTGTGAAAGTTGTGTTGACACTAAACTGCAGACATATGGCTGATATTCTACTGATCCACACTGACGTCTAGTGTCTGTGGGATGGGAACAATAACAGTCATGTTGGGACATTTCTAGAAGCACCAGCAGTTCCTCCTCCCACCATCACATTCAACCAATCACAGCCTTCATTTCACAGATATAAACCAGCTGCAGAGAGTAGGTCAAAGGTCAGATTGGAGACTAAAGTCTGATATTAGGCTCATTAAATGTCTGACTATCTCCTAAAGGGTCAGATATTAAATCTCAGAAAATGTCTCTGTGTCCAAGACAGACTGTGAGGCTTAATTCACTAAATAAATATCAACTTTCATCCACATCTCCTCTCTTCTGATGATAAATGATCAATAAAACATCATTGATAAAACCACACATTTAGTTAATTCTGTAAAGGTGAACAGATTTAGAAACATCAGGAATCACTTTGACATTGAAAACATATCTGGACTGATCTACTGAAATATTAGAGCTTAGTCCGACCCAGAAACAGTTACATTTTCATACAACAGCATTATTTAAATTAGTTCATCTTCAAATAATATAATATATAATAATATAAAGGATATGTGCTATAGATAATGGATGGATCAAATTTCTGCTTTCTGGACTTTCTGCCTGTCTGCTAAATTATTGTTATTTTTAATAAATATGAATCAATGTGAGGTGGACAAAAGTATTTCCTCCCCCTGTACCTTGGTTATCTGTAATTGTTAGTGTCTGAAATAAAACAGCAGGAATAATGAGAGTTTCTGACACATCATTTTAGGGTTTCTTATAAAATAATATTGTTTTGTATTTAAATCTTTAAATGGTGGTGCTGCCCTTATCTGGCTGAGCTTCTATAGCTTCACTCCCCTACAGTCGCTCAGGTCAGCAGACCAGCTGCTACTGGAGGTACTGAGGCCAAAGCCAAAACTCAGAGAAAATAGATCTTTCTCTGTAGTTATGGAAATCTCTGCCACTACAGATCAGGCAAACTTCTTCACTCTTCATTTTTAAATCTCTTCTAAAGAGATTGACAGCATTAAAACACAAAGCATATAAAGTAAAAACAGCAATAAAGGAAGAAGCACACACAGATACTTCAAGCCATTACAAAGTATATAATGTAGAAACAGCAAGAACCATAAACAAAACAGGATATATGAAAGTATTACTCAAAGGCAGCTCTAAACAGATGAGTTTTTAGTTCTGATTTAAAAGAACTCAGTGTTTCAGCAGCTTTGCGTTTGTCTGGAAGTTTGTTCCAGATTAGAGGAGCATAGAAACTGAAAGCTGCTTCTCCATGTTTGGTTGTGATTCTAGGGATGTTGAGTAGACTGGAATTAGAGGACCTGAGTGGTCTGGGGGGGTTGCTATAGTAACAGTAGATCTTTAATATACTTTGGTGCTAAGCCATGTAATGATTTATAAACTAGTAAAAGTATTTAGAAGTCTATTCTCTGAGCTACAGGGAGACAGTGTAAAGACTTTAGAACTGGGGTGATGTGCTCTACTTTCCTGGTTCTAGTGAGGAACACGAGCAGCAGCGTTCTGGATCAGCTGCAGCTGTCTGATTGACTTTTTAGGCAGACCTGTGAAGACACTGTTGCAGTAATTAATCCGACTAAAGATAAACGCATGGATGAGTTTTTCTAGGTCCTGTTGCGACATCAGTCCTTTAATCCTAGAAATGTTCTTCAGGTGATAGAAGGCTGACCTTGTTATTGCCTTTATGTGACCCTGGAGGTTCAGGTCTGAGTCCATTACTACACCTAGATTTCGTGCCTGATCAATAGTTTCTAGCTGGATTAACTGAAGCTGTGTGCTGACTCTTGATCTTTGCTCTTTAGTTCCAAAAGTAATTACTTCTGTTTTGTTTCCATTCAGCTGGTAAAAGTTATGGCACATCCATTCATTGATTTGCTTGATGCATTTACTTAGGGGTTTTGAGTTTTAAAGTTCTGTATAAACAAAGTTACCTTGGCTTGGCAGAAATGGTCCAGATATTATCATCTTAGACGTCACAGGAGTCTTAAAGCTGGATCCATTATATCAGCCAGCCTATCTGACACCAGGCTGCTCCTTCTCCTCTAACATCAACAAGACATCGTCCTCCACACAGCTGCTGCTCACTGCTTCTTTTCTCTGTTTCTGATCTTTCTCTGTCAACCTGAGAGATGGTTGTGGGTTAAAATCCCAGCAGATCAGCAGGCTGTGAAACAGTCAGAGCAGCCTGTCTGGTAGCAACAACCATGCCACCACGGTCCGAGTCATTAAATCCTCCTTCTTCCCCAGTCTGATCCTCAGTCTGAACTACAGCAGGTCGTCTTCAACATTTCTACATGACTAATAAACATTAAGCTGCTGCCATGTGATTGGCTGAGTTCCTGTTTGTGTTTCTAAAGAGTTTTTCAGGTGTACCTAATAAAGTGGCCGGTGAGTGTATGTGTTCATTCATCCTGAGACAGGATTTAGTTTGGACATTTTAGCGACCTGACTGGGACTGACTGATAAAATGTCCTGAAATGAATGTTGTCAGTGAAGCTGTAGAAGTAAAACCTGGGAATTGAATATTAGTTATTCAATTCAATTCAGTTTTATTTATATAGCGCCGATTCACAACAGATGTCATCTCAAGGCACTTAACAAGAAGTCATTTCAATACATTTATACCAACATTCCAATCAGTTAAAGGGGGGGTATTATGCATCTTCCAGGCATATATTACCCTTCTATAGCACACTCCAATAAAATTGTCACCTTAAGTCTTTTAAAAGTTCGTCATATATCTAAATACACCTTGAAGAAATTTACTTCCGTATTGGACGCCTTGATTTTCGCCTGTGCCTCTCTGAGACCCTCTTACTCTTTCTGACAGTCCCCCTTCAGTTCGTCACATAACGTGCATCATCGCAGCATGCACGGAGTCAGAAAATAAATCCCACAAAAGACGCGCAGCTGCAGCTGGTGTGTTATAATTACTGCACCTGGGACTCAGCCGGAGTTGTGTGAGGTGTGGAGGGGTGGGGAGGGGGGGCGAGGCTCTCGGCTAAGTACGTAAGGTCGGAGGAGGAGATGGGTGGAAAAGGCGGGAATAGGTGGGAGAAGGCGTTTCAGCAACCCCGAGAACTACCAGCAGAGACTCAAAGATTACTCTAACATGATTGAATGTGCCAGAGCAACACTTCAGGCATGTTTTTAATGAGGAAAAGACAGGTTCTCAGGATATTAAGCTTCAGAAAGTCCGTTTTGCACAATACCCCCCCTGTTAAAAGTTTCCTATTCAAGGAATCCCAGCAGACTGCGTCAGTCATTGGCGTGAGGTTGGGCCCCGTTGATGCAGACTTTCCAACCACAGCAATCCTTTAGCAATCCCTCATACTGAGCAAGCATGTAGCGACGGTGGAGAGGAAAAACTCCCCTTTAACAGGAAGAAACCTCCAGCAGAACCAGAACCAGGCTCAGTAGGAGCGGCCATCTGCCACGACCGTCTGGGGGTTTGAGAAGACAGAGCAGAGACACAGAAGGAACAGAAGATCTGATATAAGAGAACTTTCTATGTTACAGAAAGTAAAAAGTTGATAACAGGACACAGTGGATGTTCAGTTACTGGGAGGATCATCCCAGTCGATGCCCCCCGTCCAACAGGGCATTGCAGCCAAGCAGGATACCAGACCAGGTAAATCTTCTATGGAGAGAAAAACACTGAGAGAAAACAAACTTAACAGTCGAAATAACATAATGTACTGTAATACAACTGGAGAGTAGTAGAAGAGAAAAGTAGCAGAGTGAAGAAAAATGGTCAGTCTGTCCTCCAGCAGTCTAAGCCTATAGCAGCATAACTACAGAGATAGCTCAGGATGACCTAAGCCACTCTAACTATAAGCTTTATCAAAAAGGAAAGTTTTAAGCCTGGCCTTAAAAGTAAACAGAGTGTCTGCCTCACGGACTAAAGCTGGGAGCTGGTTCCACAGGAGAGGAGCCTGATAACTAAAAGATCTGCCTCCCATTCTACTTTTAGAGATCCTAGGAACTACAAGTAAACCTGCAGTCTGAGAGCAAATTGCTCTTTTAGGAACATATGGAACAATTAGATCTCTGATGTATGATGGAGCTTGATTATTAAGGGCTTTGTATGTAAGAAGGAGGATCTTAAATTCTATTCTGGATTTAACAGGGAGCCAATGAAGGGAAGCTAAAACAGGAGAAATGTGATCTCTCTTTTTAATATTCATCAGAACTCTTGCTGCCGCATTTTGGATCAACTGAAGGCTTTTAATGGCATTTTGTGGACTTCCTGATAGTAAAGAATTACAGTAGTCCAGCCTTGAGGTAACAAGTGCATGGACAAGTTTCTCAGCATCACTCCTGGACAGGATGTTTCTAATTTTAGCAATATTCCTGAGGTGAAACAAAGAAATCCTAGAAACCTGTTTAATATGGGATTTAAATGTCAAGTCTTGGTCAAAAATAACGCCGAGGTTCTTTACGTTATTACTGGGGGCCAATTTAATGCCATCCAGCTGAAGTGATTGACTAATCAGTTTCTGTTTTAGAACTTCTGGTCCAAAGACAGAAACTTCTGTCTTGTCAGAATTTAAAAGCAAAAAGTTTAGATTCATTCATGTTTTTATGTCTTCCAGACATGCCTGTAATCTACCTAACTGACTGGATTCATCAGGATTTATGGATAAATATAGTTGTGTATCATCGCCATAGCTGTGGACATTTATCCCATGCTGTCTAATGATTCTACCAATTGGGAGCATATTATATGGTGAAAAGAATTGGTCCAAGCACAGAACCCTGTGGAACTCCACAAGTAACCCTTGAGAGGGAAGAAGATTTATCATTTAGATGAACAAACTTGAATCTATCAGACAAATATGATTTAAACCAGCCTAGTGCTGTTCCTTTGATCCCTGCAACATGTTCAAGCCTTTCTAAGAGAATATCATGATCGACTGTGTCAAAAGCAGCACTGAGATCTAACAAAACCAGAACAGACACAAGTCCATTTTCTGAGGCCATGAGAATATCATTAGTAACCTTCACCAGTGCTGTTTCAGTGCTGTGATGAGCTCTAAAACCTGAAAGAAACTCTTCAAACAGCTCGTTACTGTTTATATGCTCAAAGACTTGATTAGCAACAATTTTATCAAGGACTTTGGATAAGAAAGGAAGGTTAGATATAGATCTGTAATTCACTAAGTCATCTTGATCAAGGGAAGGTTTCTTGAGTAAAGGTTTAATTACAGCTATTTTAAATTCCTGTGGTACGTATCCGTTTACTAAGGATAGATTCATCTTATCCAAAATGGGGGCAGGAACCAAATGGAACACTTCCTTAAATAATTTGGTTGGGATTGGGTCCAACATACAAGTTGAAGGTTTTGATAAGGCTAATATTTTTGATAATTCTGAAAGCTCGACAGAATCAAAACAGCCTAAGCACAAATGAGGTTCTACAGTTCTTTCCGATGCTGCTTCATTTACTGAGGAAGAAGTAATCATGTTTGGGAGGGTGCCAATGATTTTATTTTTGATAGAATTAATTTTATTTATGAAGAATCCCATAAAATCAGCACTGCTAAGAGCCGGGGGAATAGTTTGCTCAACAGAGCTATGACTCTGTGTAAGTTTGGCAACTGTACTAAAAAGAAACCTAGGATTGTTTTTATTCGCCTCTATTAATAATGAAAAATATGCTGTTCTAGCTTGTCGAAGGGTCTTTTTATACAGCAGTAGACTGTTATTCCAGCTTAAATAGGAATCCTGTAGGTGTGTAGAGTGCCATTTTCTCTCCAACTTCCTAGTATTCTGCTTTAAAGTACGCAACTCTGCGTTAAACCAAGGAGTCAGCCTCCTATGGCAAGTTATTGGCTCCAGC